>CM029358.1:32386136-32430444 GCA_017140985.1 Hormaphis cornu
TCTGGATCTTCAACAGTCATTGTGTCTGCTTCTGTGTGGTGATACCAAAAATATTTTTCGTTTCTATTTAGCAAAGTCGCACCAGGTATATTCATATTTTCAAATACTTCAATATCCGAGCCAACACTATTTTTACTAGTGGACATGGTCGTCGCGTTTATAGAGTCAAATAGTCTGGAAAAAAAAAAACGGATGAATCTTTAAATTAATTCTTGTTAAGTAACAGGACTTGCATTAGAAAAAAAAATATGTTTAGCGTTGTTCAAAATTAAAACGTTATGAAACATTAACGGTTTTTGTTATTAGGAATTGAAACAATGTATAACTTTTACGTTTATACGTATTTGTAATTGATTCAATGTATACTTAATGTGTTTCTTGTTATTTATAGTTTAAATAGTTGTTTAGATTTTTTGTTTTATTATTATAATACATGAAACATTATTTTATATCTTCCATTCAACTTAGAAAAATTTGATATTTATTTTTCAAGGTATTAGATAGCAATTTTTAATTTTACAAAACTAGATGTCCATAGCAGAATATTACGAATCTGGCAGAAATAATGATATTAACTATAGTATTCCGTTTTTTGTTTCACGTTATGTTTTATGAGGTATTGTTATCAATTATTTTTCGTATTCTGTTTCATTTACAAATTAATAAAACTATCCATAACGTTTCAACATAATGTTTGTAAGCTTTGCTAGGTAGTTAATATATTTAGTACATGTTTGACGTTAACAAAATGTGATCACATAAAGCAAATTATTACATATTTTGTCATAGTTAATAATTAAAAAATTATAAATATAGGTAGTATTTTTTTTTTAAATTAAAAATGAATTCCTAACTTTTAAATAAATACAAAGTATGTTATACTACATTGGTATCTATAGGCTCTAAGTCTATAAATTTGATCTTTTACAACTTATCATTTAATAACGTTTCAAAATGTGCTTTAACATATTTTTTTTACAATAAAACAACTAATACTTGGCAACTTCTGTCATGATGCACGCTGCTGTTTCAGAACCATAAAACTCTATTCCGTAAGGCCAAAATGTCCCTTCATCAGATTCGATGACCAAATTGAATTTGTCTAGCTCAGATTTATGGTCTTTTAAATACGACACGGCTCCTAGATATCCTTCTTCTTCGGCGGTCCACAATACACATCTAAAATTTTAAAACTGTTAACATTATCACATAATCAATTATTATTTTAAATAAATTTTGATAAAACAATTTTAATCAAAATTTTGTTTAACTATAATCGCAAAACTAATTATATAGGTATCTAACTTTACTGAGAGAGACTCAAACTGAGAAAAAAAACTAAGTACCTAAAACGATGGTTATAGATATGTATGAATAGCCGAGATTTTAATATTCTCCATCAGTTTATTTTTTATCAGCCTCAAAAACAACAAATTCACTAAAAACCTAAAATTCTGAGTGTATAACAAAAATTATTTATACAGCATAAAAGTTCAATACTCTTTTTTTAAAAAAACATAAAAAATATATATATACACAACACAGTATATTTTTTTTAACAACTTCTAATGCCCAGAGTATTTGAATAAATAGTAAATATAACAACGAGTTTCGACCGTAGGTCATCATCAGGTCACACGAAATAAAAATAAAAACGAATAAAAAATAGTATGAACCATAGTCCATATTATAATATAATATAGTACCATAACCAATTTATTATAGACAACGATACATAATTTATAGTAGCTATGCATCTATGTCTCATTCGTCGTTTATTAATTGTTCCTTATTACAAAAAATGTACGTACTTCATTTTTTATTTTTATTTCATGTGACCTGATGATGACTTACGGTCAAAACTAGTAGTCATATTCATTATTCAAATACTTTAAGCGTTATTATAATTTGTTAAAAGAATGGATCGCGTAACATATATGTATACATTTTTTTTAAACTATTTGATTTTACTAAGGTTTTTTTTCTGTACAAGTGTAGACTGTAAGCAACCAAATAAATGAAAAGATAAAAACGTGTTTCAACTTTGTCATATTTGGCACCAAAAAAAAGACAAAACATTTTTTGAAGATGGGACATTATATGGAAAAGTTTTTTGGTTAATAAATTTGTTTTAACAAAAAGACTGAAAAAATGTGATACAACTGCATTGTTGTTGAACTTGCTGCTGGCATTCCATCTTAGATACTCATATAAATTGTAACTTACACGCAATCATATCACAAATTTAATATGTTATGTAAAACAGAAATTGTTTCGAAAATTAAAAGATTTCAAAAAAAATATTCTCTTAATTTTTGATATTTTCTGTTTGTTTATATTATAGCAACAGGTTTAAATTAATTTGTTCATGATAATAGTGTTAAACATTTCTAACAACTTCAACAAATGTTTTATACCTTCCTTATAATATATTTACTATAACATTGGAAATTAAATTTATCCTGAGGTTTTTATAATCTGTCTAGACCGTTCGCATTAATAGTTTTTTTTTTTTTTTAATACAATTAGTAGTAATTTGAAATTATAATAACTAAAGTTTTGTTTTTAATTAATGTTTTTAGAGTACATTGAGCTAAATGATCTTTATACGTTCATACAAATTTAGCTACTACTAGGCCAATTGCGCGGCTTATATTAATCTCTAGTTGTTAATGGGTGGAAAATAATAAACAACTAACAAAATATACAAAATATGTAAATAAATGACAAAAAAAAAGAATGTTTATAGTGTTTACCTAATGGTCCGCTTGGGACGAAGCCCGAGATTTCTTAACACTACCAGACTGTTCCAGCTGATGAATGCTCCACCACCATCGTCCATAGCCCCTTGGCCCACGTCCCAACTGTCCAAGTGACCCGATACCAACACCACTTTGTCTGGGTTAGTTGTGCCTCGGATTTCGGCTACAGTGTTTCTAGATGTAGCATTATTGTAGAATTTAGCGTCCATTTTCAACAATATTTCTATCTTAGAACCTTGTAACAACATGAATACGATATCGTGTAAGACAATTATTTCTCGGCCGTAAAGCATATTATTGTGTGTACCCATCGAGATGTATATACTATATATACATGTATAGTATATACATCTCGATGTGTGTACCTAACAGCCAAGAACTAAACTGGAAATTGAAACAATCCGTGTTCATAAAATGCATGCGCTGGCAAAAGTCTATGCGAAAATTTGACTTTTGGTCTTTTAAGTGTTAGATAGTAAAACTTATTACATAAACATGTTTTTTTTTGTTATTATTGAGAAGTTTTCAGATTACCCCCCCCCCCCAAAAAAAAAAAAAAAAGGTCCTAGATACGCCACTGCCCTAATTACAGCACGGGATTCCTCGCAGTAAACTTTTATAGTAAGGTCTATAGATTATAAAAGGGATTATAATGTTGGTTCGCAATTTTTGTAAAAAAGTGGTCCTTCGGGAGTCAAAATTAGCAGAACATTGTAAGGGCCGGGAGTTCAACTGAAATTCACTAAGATTTCTGTTGGAGGGTACACTACACATATACTTAATATAAAATAACAACAATAGTCAAAATACGTAAAATAATTTATTACCTATTTTGTGCGCGTACACCAATATTGGTGCCGATATATTTTCAATAGAGATTTATGTATTAAATGCATATTGTAGTGTTTACTGTATTTGGGATATTGCACATGCCTACTATTCGACGCGTCTTTATATTTTTACGACTATAACTTTACTTTTTATAACTTTTTGAGTCTTTGCCTTATTGATGGATAAAACCGTTATAGGTATTTACAACAGATCCGGGTTAAAAGTGTTGTAAACAATTATTCATTATTATACTCTTGACCGAGAACGGTATTATACGTAGTCAATTGAGAAATGTCCAGAGCAGCCGTTGCTTAATTTTTCACAGTACTGTGCAATATAAAATATAAGCTAAAATAATAAATACACATGTGTTTTACCAGTATCTAATTATTTAGATCCGAGTTGTCTGCAGGTAGTATTGTACTCAACAGTTTTAGTACACTTTATACCGTGCTAGTAGTAGGCAGATGAAATATTGATCAATACGGACAGACGTGCCAAGAATTGTTTTCAAAAAGAACCCGACGGACGGAACACATTTCAGTTCCTTACTTATTATAAAACATGTTAAGCTAACCTCGGTCGTAAAGCCTGTTTAGCAGCTCGGCGTCCTCCACCGTGATGCTGGCCACCGGTATCTTCTTCACGTCGTCCGTGTAACGCTGTTGGCCAGCGTGTGGCGTGTTCAGCGAGAACGGAGTGATCGAACGGACCAACGCGGCCACGGCGCCGTACTTGGACGCCATGCTCGCTCCCTTCGACCTGTACGCGACCGTTTCGCCGTACGACACGTACGGCTGATTATACACGACGATCTTGTCTTTGACCTTAGAAATAGCGATGTAGTAGCGAAGCGTTCGAAAATCAAACTCGAAAATGAAAAATATTCGAACCGGAGTAAACGCGAAATACCGAACTATTTCAAAAACGCCATAACAAAATATACTTGAACTTTGACAAGTTGCTCGTGGCAAACATTTTTCTTTTTTTTTTTTCAATATAAATAACAATTGGTGTGCAACAGCATGGGGGACATAGTAGTACAATACCTACTTGTGAAGATTTGTTGACGAGATCGTCGAACGAAACGACTACCACAACTTCGGCCTTAATGCCCATCGGAGGCGTGCTGACGCTACCTCCCAGTCCCAACATAGCCAGTTTCTTGAATCTTGGACTTGTCATCCAAGCCGATTCGAAATGCCTAAAAAAAAAAAAAACACACAATATACATTCGAAATAACGCTCAACGGCATCACCGATGAATAACTATATCTACTTAACTCATAATTGTAACACAGCTAGTGTTGTGGGTCACTTGTACACTATAGGTACCTACTACACACTATATTGAACGGTATAGTAAACATTTTAAAGCAACTCAAAAATCATTGATTACGAAACAAAATAATCCGAAGAGACTAGGATAATAAGACGCCAAACAAGTCGAAAATTTCAAAATCCTACGTGTACTCGGCTGCAGCTCAATACAAACAGCATCTCCAAAACCCTTTTAAGCCTCCGGCCAAAAAAAAAAATCTCGAGGGTGCAATAATCCGAGTACAAATCCGCTCAAAAAGTGTACGAATAAATAATAGAAACGCGTTTAGGTATTTAGGTGAATTAAGTAATAAACATTTTTTTTTAAAGAGGAATTTGCAAAATTAAATCAAATGTGTTGTATTTTATAAGAACTATCTTGATTCTAGATTGTAGTCAACATTTCCAAATGGGCTCCTGGAAACAATTTGAACGATAAATACAGCATATAAACCGACCCGATTGAATTATATATTTTCAACGTGTTGTGATTTAAAATCCCTGTGGTTATTGTTACCTACGCGCTATATTAGAAAATTATTTTTTTCAGTCCAGGGAGGTTTAAACCTAAACACCTTGTTTGTACACCTGCACGCAAGGGATTGGGGGGGAGGCCCTTTTGGAAAGTTGGACATAAAGAGGGCCCTTGTTCAACGTACGTTTTTAAAAAAATTCATTTATTTTCAAGGAAAAATTTCAATTTTTTTCCTTCATTTTTTTTCTTTTAATTTTGATTATTTTCGAAGTTCTGATGAAAACAAAAAACGGGCCAATTTTTCAAATTGCTCTGATTGACTTGATACTTATATATTACGTTATTTAGGAGGGTCTTATGAGTGTTCCACTGAAATCGATTTTGATCATTTTTGAGGGTGTTATGGAACTTTGAAATTTTCGTTATTTTGTGCGGCCGTGTATTTCTTATGGGAGGGAAACAAATGATTAAGGGGAAACGTTTTTTTTACACGTCGATTTAGATTTTTTTTTCTTTTGATTTTTGTGATCACTTTTTCTAGTAAAAACAATGCTCCAATTTTAACGTACGATACATCAAAAAATAGGAAATCGTTCCGAGATGGTAATTTATTTGAAGCGTTTTTTTTTTTTGTTGAAATTTTGATTATTTTTGGAGCAAAAAACAAAAACGTGTTCATATTCCCAAAAGTGCTCCATTCGACTTGAAATTTATATGTGTCATTCGAAAGAGTTTAACGAGTTTACTGCTTAGTTTTCAATAGATTTTGATAATTTTTTAGGGAGTTAGAACTTTGAAATTTTTGAATTTTACCAGGCACGTAACCAGGGGGGGGGGGCAGGGTGGGCCGGGCACCCCTAAAAAAATCATTTGCCCTTAGCTGGCACCCCCGGAAAATCTTTTTTTATTAATAAATCTTATAAATCTTCTTATTACGCTCCTGTCTCTAGATAGTTTTTAGTGGCTGAGGCCGTTGGCCGTTGGGGGCCAAAAATATATGGCCCCCCTGTTGACAAAATCCTGGTTACGTGCCTGAATTTTACGCAGTTATTGTTCCGGGCGGCCGTGTATTTCTTACGGGGGGAACAAATGATCACGTGAAACGCGTTTTTCCCACGTCGATTTAGATTTTTTCGATCGTAACACATCCAAAATAAAGATCGGACCAAGCTGAAACTTTCACACAATAACCAAAATAGGAAAGGTACAAGAGTATTTATTTATTTAAAGCAATGCTTTTACCACGACGTACACACACTAGACAACTGAGCTCGCTCAGAACCGCATTTTCGAAGGCAGCCGTTGCTTTCGGATGAACGCGTTCAAACCGCAACTTCTAAACTATAGTGGCCCACGCGACCTAGAGTGATCCCGTCTTTTTTTTTTTTAGTAATCCTATTCGTTATTTAGTTTTTTTATACTCAGTGCTTTGGATGATGCAACGACTAATAGTCGTAGTTTATTATAGAATAAAGACGATTATATTTTGTTGTAGGTATGCCAGCACCGGTGAATGTATAAAACTTAAAATAATCAAACAAATCAGTGTACATCGTTGTAACAAAATTGAAATTAACTTTTTATCGTGTAATATCTGGGGCGATAAATTTTTTTACGAATTCATATTCTGAAACTTTTATCGTGTCTTCAATCGAAAATTATAGAGACCGTATAGACCAGGAATTCTCAAAATTGTATGAACACTACGTGCGTGCACTGTACTTCTTTTTCCCGATAATTTTTTTATGGATTCGTAGTTACTGAACTAAAATTTACGTAACATTTAAAGTTACGTTTGTATTTCAAGTTATTAACAAGTGATACACAAACAATTTGTCAAAAACTTATGGCGCTTATTTGCTTTCAAAGAAACTGGCGAGAAAGGTGATGCGCTTGTTTCCGTAGGCGCAGATGATCAACATTGAGTTCTAATATATAATAATTTTTTTTTTTTTTCCGATCCCGGCGCTTTTTTTCTTTATTTCGTTTACCTCTGCCATCCGGTGAACGAGACGTTCTCGGCGTGCACGTCGTCCAGGCGGCCGGCCCTCAGCGCGTCCATCGCGTAATCGATGGCGCGCTCCAGGTTCGGCGTGCCGGCCAAGCGCGAGCCGAACGCGTCGACGAACCGCGCGAGCGAGGCCCACGTCCGGCCCCGGTACCCGTCGTCGCCGCGCACGTAAGACAGCACGCGCTCGACAGCGGGCCGGTATCCGGCGATCTCGGCCCGAAGCGAGTCGGTCAGCCGACCGGAGCAGTCGGGCTCGGCGGCGGCGGCGGTCAGCGAGACGACCGCGACGAGGGCTACTGCTGCGGCGACGCCGGACAACGACCGGAGCTGACGACGCCGCGCCGCGCACGAGTTTGCCGACCGCATGTCTGTGCACTGAACGCGAAAACGAATAAAAACAAAATTAAAATCATTTGTTGTTCACACACGTTTAATGGTATCGTGATTTTTCGTTCGTTACGATATGGGGGAGTCTTCTCCGTCGAAATATTCATAAAACGCCTGCATAGAATAATGATTATTCTATAATTATTCAATAATCAAATAGGCGTCCTTGTCGACTTCGAGAGAATTAAATTAAAGCAGTGAAAACGCTTCGATAAGAGTGGCGGAAAAATGTGAAAAGCCGGCACAGGTATATTACAATAGTACTTGCGCGTGAAACGGAACTTTTCGCTCGGTTTTTTTTATAGTATTCTGATGAGTAAAACTCGAAAACCGTTGAATGTTCATTTTCGTTTAGTTGTAATTTTTTTTTTTTTTTGACAATATACTGTAAAAACTTCTCAAGTATTGAACACTTCAAACTTTCGACACCATTAAAACAAGTATGCCTGGGTGATTGGTAGTAAATTATAACACAAACGCTTACGATATCATCCCCTATGTTTTGGCTAGGTACCTAAAAAATGTACGACCTACGAAAATTTTTCGTACAGCCAAGAGTTTATTGAACATCGTGTCAAATCAGATCGTCGATAAGCAAATAGTTTTAACAATTTTGCAATAAGTTACAGAAACATTTAGATTAAGAATAAACGGGTACATAAAACAATATTACACACTTTTTCGTTTCGTATTATAGGTACACACAAAGTACCACAACTTCGCACAATTTTAGTGCCTGGAGTAAATAGCGAGACGTAAATTTCGCGTGCTCCCCAGAGCGGGGAAGGTATCGGCTTTTTTAAACGTCAAATATTACCGAATCTGATCGAACTAATAATACTCGCACGGTGTACTTTTCGGTCTAAATTCGCGCGTTTTCGGATCTCGCGAAACGTGTAAAATTCAAATTCCCAAATTTTTTTTTTTGTGATGTAAAAGACGATCGCTTCTTACTGGCGTAAGATAGGTACGCGCAATTTCAGTAACCGCGGTGTCAAAAGTCTGGGGTGGCTAGAAAAACAGGCGGGTCTCTAGACCAAATTTATGGGGGGCGGGAAAGCGATTTTTAAACTCTACCCGGCCAATTCATTTTAAAGTTATCAAAAACAGAGCTTAAATAAACAGTTTTCAAAACTGACATTTGTATACCAATAAATTATACTAAATCCCACATACCTATAAACTTACTTATTTGCTTCGAAAAAAGTTAAAAAATGTATTTAATTGGCTGTCGCCACCTTTGTGTTCCGAATTCTTATAGCCGTTTTTTTTCGACGTAATATTTTCTACCACGCTTAAATTCGTAGGTACTACGAATTAGCCGGAAAGACAAGTTTGAAACGGACTTGGGACCTGGAGATTAGATTATTTCATCGTTTTTAACGAGTTAGGTTACCTTCATCACCTACTTCGAAGTAACATAATTGGACACATATATTATATAATGGTAACTAAATTCGTAACTAAAATTTTTTAAGATGATAACTTTCGGAATTATAACCTAATATATAATGTGTTCTAAGCATGGACACCTTAAAAATACATCTTTTTTCCAATACATATTCGAGTTGTCTCGTCCAAACAACACGGTGTTAGTTCGATTTGGAAAAAAAATTACATCCTTTGCGTTACTGTTCAAATTGAATTTATTAGGTACCGCGAAATTAATAAGCGTTGTCAACAGACATTATTAGTGTTTACCAACGGTCGAAACATTAGATACGCAGTGTATAGGTGAACAGATAAACGAGGGTGCAGGTTATACCCTATTTTCATACTGCCGCCAAGAAATACTGTACGCGTTTTCGCTTTTTTATCCAAGTGTCACAATGATTAGAATTTAAAGTAATTTTCGTGTAAAAAAAACGTGCAGTATAAAATTTGCGTTAACAACAAAATTAGAATAGGTACTTGAGCGTCTTGGTGGGCCAAAATAATAATATCGTGCCGCCCCACACGAGTATACGGGCCAATATAATTATAACGTTTTGTCACGAAAAACACACTTTGTGGACGACGAATTTCGCAAATTTCCGGGGCGGGCTTACGGATATTCATCCTTGTACGTTGATTCGAAACACTTACGGAGGCTGCTGGCGGAGATTTCGACGGCGATGACCGTAGGAAAATTCAAAATGAGTTGAAAATCTTCGTTTTGACGACGGCGCGAACCGTTCGACGACGACTGTCGACGCGCGACTGAAAATTGATTTGGTTTTTTCACCCGGGCGGCTTCTCGTTTGCCCGCGTAATGTTATTAAAAATTATTATTACGAAAGCGTTTCGACAGTTGGTTGCGGAGGGGACGTCTGTTCACGTAAATAAATAGCTGTTATAATTGTTGTTATCAACATTCATCGTAACGTCGTTTATTACGGGTACGAATATGCCAGGACGGACAGGCCTGGAGTCAGGGCCGAGGCTGCACCAGGGCCCCCGGCCCCGAGGGACCCCAAAGCCTCCGGGTCGCAAAAGGTCGACCGAAAAATGTGTGCACTAGAGCGTGGAAAATTTTTTTTTCATTTATTTATTGTTGTTGCCAAAAACCGTCTAGTTAGGAGAAGATTTTCAGCCGCGCAATACACACACAGTCGTGTAAACAAACACAATCGAATTCCACACGTGCGGAACGATTCGAAAAAATGGAAGATTTCCTCATAATTTGAAAACAGTTCATCGATATCAAATTTTTCACATGTTTATATACTGCTCGCATAATGTTCTTGACCGTTCCAGCGACAACTGCCTGAACGATCGTTTTCAAAACTTGATCAAAAACTATTCGCAAAGTTCGATGGGTAGTGAACGATCGAGTGGACTGGCAGTCCTATCCGTTGACAAATGAAAGAGCGCGGACAATTTATTTTTTGAAAACGAAAAGAAAAAAAAACCTTTTTTTTTGGAATGAGAATAGAAATTTCGAGTTGCGATGATTCTGTGATTTTACTCTGAATATTAGTCATTAATATGTACCAGTCGAATGTAGTGACGTACGAATATTTCATTTTTTGTAATTCTAATCACTCGTGGTTAGCGACACCGGTACGACAATTTGACTGTAAAAATAGTATGTAAAGAAACTATGTGTGCAAGACACAAATATACTCTACTAGCTAAACCTTTTGTGTCGTGTACAACTTTTTTTCTTTTTGGAAAATGGGCCTCCATGTGAATTTTGCACAAGGGCCCCCACAACCTTCAGTCCTGCCTGGAGTTCAAACAATTTTAGGACCATCATCATCCAAAGGCCAAGCCTCGTCGCCGTAACCATTCACGGTCTGTCTATTCTATAAGAATTATAGAGTCGTTGGTTAGGGTTAAAACACGTACAATATTGATTACTATCCTTATTTCACACTATGTTTTGGGTTTAGTGAAGAAGTCGTTAGATTTAACATGACGCGTATTTGCCGCGTAATAATAATAATTTTTGTTCCAGTGATACTTTATACGAAGCATTTTTTTGTTTTTATTTTATCTGTAAATTTATAATAAATAATAGTAACCAAAATTTGTACAACAAAAATAGTTTTTATTAAATCACATTGTTGTCTTGACCGACTACATATTATAAAACGAAAACCTTGAAATGTTCTGAACTGCGTTGTACCTGTTCTACCCTCCTAATACCTAGGCACGAACCATTAATTATTAATCATAAATAAATATTGTTTTATTATATTAAATATAACAGAATATTGAAAGTTTCATTGAAATACAAATATCTCACGTATGCATTTGTTAAATATTTTATTTAATTAAAAACTATATTATGACAAATTTCGTACATCACAAGTATCATTTAATGTGTGTACAGAAATATATTTTCGAACGTATTTATAATGTTTTGAACTTTATAATTTCAAGTGATCATAAGCAAGACATTTTGTTAGAAACGTTTAAATACATTCTCTGGTTCAAATAAATCTATAATTTAACAGCGAGCCAAACAAATAAGTATGCGTTGTTCTATGGTTTCATACCAATATTTTATACTACTTTCATCAAGATATTAAACGTTTCAAAATTGCTAGCATTATATTGTGTTCATTCCTAGGATTTATAAGTAATCGGACTTAGATCAAAATACATAATATGTATACATTACCGTTATTAGAAATTGAGCAAAAAAGCTATAACATTAAAAACTATAGAACAATTTTTTTTTTTTTATTTTTTTACTCGTACTATATTATGAGAGTAATTTTTTGATCTTTCAGTTGTTTACCATACAAAATAGATTTAGATAAACTAATGTGTGTGATACCTTCTTATTTTCATTTCTTTTTTTTTTGACCATATAAAAAGCAATGTATTCACAGTACGATTCTAAAATAAATACAATAATACGATTAAATAGTTTATTTATAACTATGCAATACGTATACAAATTTAGTAATAAAAAATGTAATAAAATTTAAAAAATCTTGTGACAACAAATTTCAACTTTTTGTTAATACTTTGGTTTAGTTAAATTAAGTGACAAATAAATACTTATTTTAAATCGATTTAAATTGAAAAAAATCAGTCTCAGGGGTTAAACAAAAACTTTTACTACAATTATAAAAACAGTTGTTAGCTTATTACAATATACGAGTATAAAATATAAAAAATTTTAAAAATACTGTAAATTAATTTTGTGTAGGTAAAATAATGATAAAGCTCAATTCGTTTGACAAACAAAACTTTTAATACTACTATTTTTTTATTACTTTCAAAATAATGTGAACTTGGTTTTAACTCAATCACAAAACTATACGCCGCACACCACACTCGGAGCAAAACTTGACATCAGAAACTGGATACTTGTATCCACACTCGTGACAAAATTTGGCAGTTTTTAGAAGTCCTTGTTCGCTGACAACAGTCCCTTGCTCAACTTTTCTACTCAAACTGTAAAAAAAAAAAACGTTTATTATTAACTAATTTTTAGGATTCTCGATTTAACTTAATTTTAACACTACAATTGAAAGCAATACATTCAATCAAATACTTAGTATAAATTATTAGTTAATTTGTTTATCCAGTTTTAATCCATAAAATTATATTAAATTTGCAAAATTGAAAATAGTTATTAAAGAAAAAATGGTCATACACAATTTATCAATTATTTAAAAAAATTATTTATCAATAAGCTAATTTATTTAGCACAGTTTCATATGAGTTAATACACTAACAATTGGTGATTAATGAGTATTAAAAATTATTTGATACGATTTCCAAGTGAAATATTAAAATATGGAATCGAATGATTTATTCAATTAAAACCAACAATTGTCAGTGTTATGTTATATCAAAAACTCGGGACAAACTATCGAGCTTCACCAGCTAATCATTGAGTTTAAATAGTTAGAAACAGAAAATTTTTCAATGGCCGTAAAGATTTTAAAATTTAATTAATATT
Organism: Hormaphis cornu; assembly: GCA_017140985.1. Lineage (NCBI taxonomy): Eukaryota > Metazoa > Arthropoda > Insecta > Hemiptera > Hormaphididae > Hormaphis > Hormaphis cornu. The sequence continues at coordinate 32,399,327 of CM029358.1, forward strand.
CTCAATCAGTTTGCTAAAAAACCTTAGTATTTTAATAAATAAGAATGTTTACTTGACATAAACTTAAAAAATAAAATACATTACAACACAAAAATTAACTGTGTAACTTTAATTTTTCAGCCACAAAATTGATTACTAATTATTTGTTTAGGTACAATTAAACATTTTATTAATATAAAAAAAAAAAATGAATAAGTTAATGCACTCTCATTAAATATTCAAGTTTAGACTAAACAAAAAAAAAAAGCAAAAACATGATCAAAATAATTGTGTTATACATAATGGTGCTCTAATTATTAAATATGTTAATAATTTTAATGTGTTAACTACCCGTGGTTAGGCTGATTTTTGGCTAAAATCAGTGTCAGATTCCACATTTCAAACCGTGCAAGTGCCCATGGTGACAACTGAAGCACCATTGATTGCTCGCCTTACCTTCCATAAGCTGAATCGGCACTGCTATTGAAATGTGCTCCGTTGATCATACTAAGAGCAGAAGTTCTATTTAAAAATGGTGAAACAATGTCATCATCATCAGCTGTTATTTTCAGCAAATTTTCAAACTCGGAAACAGATTTTAAAAGTTCTTGTTCAGCTAAGTCAAATTTGAGGCGTGCTTGCTCTTTTTCACTGTCCCCATACAACATGTTTTCTAAATCTATTTGTTTTTTGGAATTGTGAGAAAGGTTTCGCTTGACAGTATAGCTGGGAAGACCTGAATCTTTAACTACGACACAGTGTGTTTTATTATTGAAATCATTTGATTCGATACTGACTACAGAACACAAACTTAAATTGCTTAAACTATGCAATGGGTGATTGTTGAGATTAGTTTCTGTATGAAACTCATTAGGATATACATTTTCAATAATATCCGGAAAGTTTTCTAAAGGAGAACCAGGTAAATATTTCACAAATGCTGATGTAGGAGAAGTATTTAGACTTTGAACATTATCTGTTGGTGTGCTATTTAAAGGATTTTTAAGGCCAATATCAATAACATCCAATTCGAGCTCTTTCATTTGTTTTTGAGCTGATTTGAATGGATCATAAGCTTCCGGAAAATCGTCTCCACAGGTCTCCAAATGGGGTTCACTAAAACAAAATAGTTGAGTTAAGTATAAACTGTTTCAGTGAATACTGACAGTTCATTTAGCTTTAACTTATTATCAAAAAAACATTTAAAAAAAACTAGCATGAATAGATAAAATTGTTTATTTTAACATATTTATCTAGTTTTTTCTCAAATTCCAATTTTCACATCACGTAGTGTTTTGGCACTCAAAACTGTTTGGATTTATAATTACATATTTTTTTAAAATTTCCATGCACAATTGCTGGATAGTTTTATTCGCCACAAAATATGAAATTTTAAAGTTGAAATTGTATATGAATGTGTTTCTAAAAAAAATATGTTATTAATTTATCATTTCTGCCAATTTTCTATGTATTAAACAGTAAACATGCCTTCAAGCAAAACTGGAGGGGTTTCAAAACAAAAAGCTTTTTAATTTGTATTAATTTTGAATTATACATAGTAAGTAAATCATAGGCTGGATTCAATGGGGCCATAATTTTTATGCACAATCAAATTTTTATTTTTTTTTATAAAATAATATATTGAAAATGCGCCAATTTAAAAACATACATTATCATAGGTACTTGTTTAATATTTTATTTAACTACTTTTAATGCGTTTTCATTTACAAAATGTCCCATTTCCTTGTAATAAATTTTATAGTTCGGATTAATTTAACGCATGGATAGTATTTTTTTTGCTTACAATTTAAGTATGCTTAAGATAAATTTTTTCCACAACCTGCCATAAAACTTTCCAAAAATTTAACTTAACAAATGAGTTGATTATTGTCAATAACTTAATTTGAAATTAGAGTTGGTGCAATTATATTTTACAGATCTGATTTTATATTAAATAGGCTTATCAATGTATAACTACTTTAAACTACTTTAATTGCTATGTATAGCTTATGGTTACATAATTTAAAAAATATTGAGAATATTCATCTCTACTGAAAAATAGTAAAAATGAAAACAGTTTGTTTTTCATTGCCTTTCAATTGTAAAGCTAGATCTTCAAAATGTTTTAACTTTATATAGAAAAGTTAAGTTGAAAACCTCGTGTTGTTTTTTGTCTTAAAACTGAAAATTTTAAGATACAAATTCTGCAATTATTTAAGATTCTGAGCATAATAAATAAATTGTTTGTTTTCTTTTTATAGAATTGCTTCGATTTTAACACATAATAATTATAACGGCAAGCTTGGTACTTAATTTTAACATTTTTTCATCAATGTTGATTTTAACAAATTCCAGAACCTTTGATGTTTTTTAATTTATCAATTTTTGCAAATCTTTCTCATTAATACAATCTATAATTTGTAATTTAGTCTTAAAAAATTAGATACAATTTAAACACCATATTATTTTGTTTATAATATTTCATATATTACATAAAATTATGTCGGACATGACAACACAATTTTTTGTGAGCTAAGTTTTTATTTGGTAATAAAAAAAATGATTTTGATAATTTGAAATAAATGATTGTAGTTGAAAAAAATAATGGAAAATTTAACGTGTTTAAGATAGGCCACTAACTAATTCGAAGAAACTTAGTTCTCACTCGCCCAGTATAAAATCTCAAACATTAAGAGGTAAAATATTTTTGTTTTATATTTACTTACGACTTTGATAAAATGTTGCTGTCATTACTGTTAAAAGTTGTAATAACTTTTTGTTTTACTTGGTTTAAAGATCCAAGAATACGATCAGACTCAGATTTTTTCATTAGTGTTTTTTTTTGCACGGCTGATTTTTGAGACGGTTGTACTGTATTTCTTTTCCTTAAAAATAATAATTCAATTATAACAAATAATGGTTATTATATATTATATTTTTATGTACTTACTCATAATAGTTTTTTTGTATTTGATCTTTTTTTTTCATTAAGGAAGGTTGACAAGAAATATTAGCTAGAAAAACAAATTTAATTCTATTAATTTTTTTTATTTACAGTGAAATTTTATTATTTTAAATTTTAAAAAACCCAAACTTTTATTAATTAGAAAAGTCAAAGGATGATGTAAAATTATAAATTAAGTTTTGTTATTTTATCTTTCATCCTACTCACTGTTGTAAAATTTTTGTATAGTTTATAATTGGTTTCATAGTAAAACTTTGTTCCTTTACCTCCTAAGTGAGCGAATGAAGTCTCATTGTACTAGTTATATTTAGATATCTGTATTTTTAGTCACTCTCTTTTTGTGAACTGTTTACATACACATATGTTACAACAAAATAAATTATTTCAATGGTTTAATCTTAGGTCCAAACTAAAATTATAATTCTTGTAAAACATCTAAATAATAAATTATTATTATAGATAGTTTCTTATTGTGTATCATTTGCATTGTGTCAATATTAAATAAAACTTTTAAATTATTAAATTAAGTACTTTATGAATGAATTACTTAGGCAGTTATTTAAACAAGTAGATAAATAATGAACAAAAATATAATCATCGAGGTATTCACAATTATTGTAGCTTGCTGCAGGAGCAGTAGTTATTTGATGAACTACGATTGAAACTGACCGGCTTATTACATAAAACCCGTATGTGATATAATATGTAGGTAGAAACAATTTATACGATAAATTCATATCTAGAAAAACTCGAGTACACTTTATTACACTTACACGAATATCCATTTGCAGAGGAAGTTCTTTTCTTGATGTTTTTTAATGGTTGTGTAACTTTGATTGGAACACTAGAGACATTTTGAGTTGAACATTTAACTTTTGGTGAATACTTTTCTTTAGTTACAGTTCGTTGCGACTTGAGTGGAGGGGCACGGTACTACAAACAAATTATTTTTAAATTAAAAGTTATTGAAAAATAACATCCGACAAATATATTTATCATTATTTGCAAATTGTTTTATGAAACACTTAAAAAAAAAAAAAAAAAAGTAAGCAGAACATGTAAGCAATTAATTTCACAGAGAATCAGAATAAAACATTAGATTTTTTAAATTGTTTTAAGTTTTATTGTACTACTTTTGGACAAAATGAATAAATTATAACGATAATACCTAATTATAAAAATATAAAATGTGGAAAATGGTAATAAAATAGTAAGAGTTTACAAGAAATTGACAGTTACCGATTTTAAATTATACATTTTGCTATCTTCTTTGTCGTTGTTATTTTCATTACAAATTTAGCAATCATAATAAAATATAGTGCACTTACATGCCTTTTAATTGCTATAAAATCCTAACCCAAAATTAATAGTAGTAATAGTATACTATGGGTATTTCAAAGTGTCAATACAATTTGTACTTTATTTACTTTAATTCTGGCTTCAAGTCGTTCTTTGGCTAGCTGGCTAATCACTGGCGCCGTGGATATTCGTTGAGCTTTTTCTTTACAAAATTCTACATGTCTGTCATAAGACTTTGGACCAAAATTACGAGTGCAGTGTGGACATTCTTTGGTGTCTACAGGTTTAGACGGTACACGTGTGCTGTCAACTTTTTCACCTCTCGCAGCTTTCACCGTTCTAATAAGTTCTTCGTGCTTGACTTTCCAGTTTTTTTTAACTTTTTCAATGTTTGTGTATGGATCTTTAGCTTTTTTCATTGGTGGCAAATATGCTGCCATTTCAGTACCTTCTCTACGTTGTTTAGACGAATCAAATGGCACTTTTTTTTTTTTTGAGTTTTTTTCACATATCACTGAGTGGCGTTGTAATAAAGTAGGACGGAATGAACGGTTACAAATTAAACATGGCAAAAGTTCAATAAATTCATTCTCTTTTGAAAATTCTAAAAAAAAAAAAAAAAAGTCATAAATACTTGGATATTTGTATTGCAGTAGAATTTTATAACATGTCAACTTTATAAAATAGATATATTATTATGTTAGTATTTACACAAAAATTATTAATGATTATGAATTATTATTTACACAATTAAATATTTGTGTATAATACATATCAAAATGTAATAGAATATAACTGGAAAAAAAATCTGGATTTAAATTTTTAGGAAATCTTATGTTTGAATAAGAAGTAGGTAAAACTTAACTTGTATTGACTAAATTTATCATTTATGTAGTCTGTAGATATAATAAAGAATGTGTAAATCTCCTAAAATGCAATGCAAAACAACAAAACATAGTTAGATGGTTGTACTTATACCCACTGGCTACTATGAATGGTTGAAATAGGCTGGAAAGCATTAAAACAGTAATTGAACATAATAGAAAACCAAAAAACATCATGATGCATTTAAAATCCAAATGAATACTACATAGTAGGTGCCTTAAATGGGTCATCGTTTAAAATAAACAGTGATTCCATATGAATTTAATTTCTTTATATTTTAAAAAAGTTAGGTACATGCCTAAAAGAGTTATACACACAGCTAAAAGTCTTATCGAATACCTAATTTGTTTTAATTTTGATATTCTGTATGTTACTTATAAGTGCCTAAATTAGTAAAAGTAAAGTAAGCAAAGTAAAAAAAAAGTAAGCAAGTTACAAGATAAGTTATGAACACAACGTTCAACTAGGGTACATTTCATCGGTAGTATGATGATAGATAATACTAATATCTAGATAGACAAAACCAAGTTACTTGAACACTTAGCAGGGAAAAATAAAAAAGTTAGTCTTAAAAAATTGGAAACTATGTATTTTTTTTAAGCGACATCTACATATAACAAAGTAACATATTTTAGAGCTTTTTGAATGTTCAACAAATTCAAATAAAAGGGTAACTACGGTAACCCCGAGACTTGGAATAGAGTGAGAGAATTTATTAAATATCTTCTTCAAGCTACATGCAAATGAATAATTTGATACAATACCCACTAATATACGGGTACACAGTAGGATGATGTTTAATATTTATAAAATCTAGAAATGTTCAAAGATGTTAAATTTTTATTAGCGCTTAGCGGACTAAAGAACTGCAGGACATCTTTTAAGTTCTAATCTCTATAAAGAGTTCTATGATTTTAAATATTAACTCGCAAAACAAAAAACAAATTACCCACTTAATAATAATAATAATGTGACTCATGCAAATCAATGAATTTCTTTATTCTTTATCACTTGTTAATTCAAACGGTCAATGATTTGTTACACTAACTACGACAGTACATTTTCTTGTAAGATTCAAAAGCAAAATTATTAGATATAAAATAACTGCCAAAATCATTTAAAAACACGAACAACCAAACGATTTAACAACGGAACTCTCTAACGCACACAACATGTAATAAACAACCTACGTGTCGAATACAAACAGAATAGGCGAGCAGTAGAAAGTCTAGTAGAGACTGAACGAAATCGGCCTTGGATTCTTTTCATCCCAGAACGATCTACTTATAGGGACATCAATTTTCTGGAAAATATAATAAGTAACAACAATGTCTGTGTATGGTATCATCTATTACCGTGTGACGTGTTTGTTTTATATAATATGCTTATATGATATTTGAACAGACTCTGGTAAAATAACTTCAAAAAGTAGTTGGAGTGATTAGGTGTGTAAACAGTATTCCTAAACAGCAAACGCCACCGGGCACCGACCAAAACTGGTCCATTTCCGTTGGTGTGAGTAGCGGTTGTAGAGCGTGGTGGAAACGCGATGGCTAAGCTGGTTGATTTGGATGCGCCGAGTGAACGCAGTACAGTAAACATTCAAGTATCAACGAATCGAAAAATAAAAATAATCAAACACAGACTATATTACGGTCAAAACTCTCAACTAAATATACTTTTGTAGGTAAGATTTATACGCAATATTTCTTTAACGATAATGTATGAATGTACCGAACGGGAAGGTACCACCTACAACTGTTGTTGATTTATACATTAGGTACCATACCAACGATTCGGTAAGCGCACGTTAAATAAAAACTGGTCACGGTACAAATTGACTTTGTTTCGATTAATTTCATAAGGTTTACCTGTGTCAACAGTAGAGATTTAAATAGGTACCTACTCAAAAACGTTTTATCGTTTGTACCGAGAATCACCAAGTAAAAAGAGGTGGGTAAATCAAAACTGTAAAATAAAAACGTTTTTCCGTAGAAATAGAATACTTTTTTAAACGTCTACGTACAGATTTCAAGAATTTTATACGGTTAGGCGAGGTATATATAATAATAATACCTGTAGTTGAAAATACAATTATTCACGATTTTAAAGTTATCGTCAAACAAGGCGCGGGTTCGGCGTTACCTTCGACGTGGTCCATTTTCGGCAAGTCGATGCTGACGAAAACGTACGTGGGCAGCGACAATCCCACGGGCGAGGAATGCGAACGTTATTGCGCGCACAAAACTTCTCTGTTTTTTTGTTCAAACGAAAATTGTCTTTATCCAGGCGGTGAAAGGGTTAAAAAGACGAGGGTATATAGTTCTAGCTTAGCAACTGACGCACCACGGACGTTGTTACATCCATACCGTTTTAAAAACCGAGCGAAACGATCGATAAAAACCGCCGAATCCGACGATACCGAATCGACGTCGGAACGATCTCGAGTCACTCGACGTGCGTGGGCGCTGCCTGTTCACTAATTGCACTACCTGGCAGCTGCTGTATTTGACGGTAAAACATTTTTTTAAAAACGTACAGACAAAATTGATTGCAATAATAATAATCGACGGCTGCTGTTGTTGTCGCACGAGACGTCTGCGAGACACACGATAATAAACACGAGTGACGACGCGAACCGAACGGAGCTATAAAACCGATTTACTTTTTCGCTATAGAAAAAAAAAACACAAAAAATGATTAATACGAACGTGTAGTGACTGATAAGTGATTGTATGGCGATAAGCCACGGACAAATATTGAACAGCAGTGCTGCTGCTGCTGGACGACTTTGCAGCAGTGTAGCCAGACGATTGTTTCGGCAAACCACTATAATATAGACTCTAAGATTGTGTTTGATTATTCCGAAAAAAAAGTTCAAAACGTTTTAAAAAAAATGCGGGAAAAATTGCAGAGTCTAAAATAGAAGAGAGTAGTTGACGGCACTAAAGCGAAAAGTTTGAGAGGCGCAAGAATATTTATTACTATACGAGCTACCGTAAAATAAGGATGCTTAAAGGGATAAATTTGCATCAAAAAATTTCTAACTTGTCCAACTCAACATTTTGTAAACCACCCCTTGTTCCCGACAAAAACGTCTAGGGTTTTAATTGTTTTTTTTTTTTTACTAGTAGGTACCATGGTTTTATTTCATATTCGGCCTTAGTGAACAAAAAAAAATTGTAAAATTCATACATATGTGTATAAGTTCTCTTTATTAAGTTTTTTTTTTTTAATTTTTTTTCCGAATACAACATTTTTATGTCCTTAAAACGACACTGAAGATGATTAAACATCTGTATGTTATGGATTTTTGTCAATGGTGCAAATAGTAACCCAACATCACATACAACTTTGCACCAACCAATGTTTATCGAAAGACTTAAAATTAAAAAAAAAATTGAAAACTAAAAATCGTCATGTTCTTAATACCTATCTAACGATATCAATGGCGGAAATACAATTATTAAAGTCACAGTGTTTGTTTAGAGTTAAAAAAAACATGAAAATTGGTGCGAAGTGTCCTATTTTTATGCTATACGTGTATATTTTTGGCACCGACATGAAAATTCGATGACTTTTTTTTCGGGGGGCAGTTTAGCACCTCCAGGGCATCTGACGGTACCAATATAGGTGTATTGATGAAATTTCGCCGAATGAAGATCAGATACATAAGTACCGTAAATCAGGTAAAAATGTAGACGAAAAAAATACGTAATTAGTAGCCCGTCGCACTTTCAACACTTCCTACAAGAATTTCTAAATATTTTTAGTACTTACTTGCACAAATTATTAAAGGTTCTGAACCATTTTTGCGCTTTCGGTCTAAAATAGACAGCTTCTGGTCCGAATACCTAAACATAGCGACCACTGCATTAAAAATCATTATTCAAATATTATAAAAAATGTTATATTAAACGATATTAATAGTATCATATTTTTTTTTTTTGATCCGTCCGCATAATTTGACAGTCCCTAAACTTTATTCCTCGGATTTTTTTTTTTTTACCGTTCACCAGTATTATTGAACCTGTGAACTATACAAATAAAATCTCATAACTTCAATGGCGTATTTGGATTTTGTGTGCTATACGAAATTTGACAGTATTCGAACCCGTTGTACAGGTAGGATTCCGTCTTCGCGATTTGACGATTTCACTCACGAAACAACGGTGGTAGAAAATAGAATTGAATTTTACGTAAGAGTTTTAATTTTTTACGAAACCACATTACCGGTACCTTACTAAAAATCGTCATCGTTTTGTGTTTTACCAATAATTTACAAATCGCGTGGACACAATGTACTGTTATGATATCCATTTACTGGACATCTAACACGAACGCGTATAACTGTATATTTATGTGTTACTCAACGAGAATTAAAAACCATCGTCGGTAATTTATCACTTTCGTACGTATTTTGCGTTCGGAATGTTGGTCGTCGGCGAAACGCAATAATGGGGCATACAACGGCATTTTCAGAAAAGAATTAATGTAAACTAATAGGTATTTCACGCCGACCACGTAAATGCGTATTTTTTATAATTAAAAGGGGAAAAAATCTGACGTTTTACTGTTTGAGTTATGACGCCATGAGCTCTGTGTGTGTGTATTGATCCGAGTTGGACATGCCACATGCTTACGCGTTCTGTTGGAGTTTTACAATAAACAGTTGTGCGTTTTATAGTTTATTACGGTTTCGATATCGTTCGAATCGTATAATAGCCGTAAAACTTCACGTTACTTCTACTAAAATCAGTAATTTAATTTTGTACAACTAGGCCAACTTAAAAATAATCGCAGTTAAGTTCAAAATACCAAAAAAGTAAATAAAAGATTTCAAAACTTTGAATGCAATAACACATCTTTTGTAAAAATTTTTAAACACAATTTTTACTTAAAATGCAAAATAATGGTCGTTGAACGCGTATAACTTACTTACAACCTGTATGTTAAAAATATCCGTAACAGCGTACCTACAATAGTTTTCGCAAATGTCAAAACTGCAATACTACAGTGAAAAAAGTGAACGGTGCCACGGTAAAGACTAAGGGTGCAGTAGCGACTACGGTCATTGGTTTCAAAGTTGCGATTTATCCGTATTACTTTTTAATAACTGAAAGCAACGATAAATCATTGCATTCGAAAAAAAAAACGATTTTGAGCGAGATATCTAGTCTAATCCAAGTCGTGGGTGAAAATAAAAATAACCACCAATACGTACACGATACGGATTTAAACTCAAGAAGAATAAGAAGTGCTGATATTTTCCAAAAGACTAGAAATATAACCTAACCCAGTGTAAATTTTTTTGTATAAACGCTAAGTACTGTCGGACATTGTCTAAGTATAATCTATCAATTTAAAAGTAATATTTTAACCATTTTTGTTTTTTTTTAGTTTCGTAAGCTTGATGGTAGACCGAAAGTTTGGACGTTTTCTTGCTTTTACAGATGTACGTAGATTGATGTTTCCGTAAAGGATGTTGTAACCTACTTGTTGTAAGGAGCCTTTCATAAAGCATTACCTAATGCCTGTACAGCGGTTGGATTTCTTTCTTTTTAAGTACACCCGTAAAGCGGCAAGTACAATCAAAAAATACGACGTACACCATGTAGTTTGTATCGGATTGTCGTAATATACACTGCGCATGTAGGATAGAAATATGGTACGAGCAATTCGTTATAAATCTAGTGAGCGCCGGCCGATCATACTATGTAATATTATACCGATTGAATCCGCAGCAATTAAATCGTTATTAAACGACATCTTTCCGCCTTAGGTTTATGAATGGTATAAAATGTGACTTATAGTTTTTAATTTTCGTGTTATACCGATTGTTGGGATCGTTTCATGCGTAATATACTAAATAAAAAACGCATGTTCCGCACGGCAGTTATTACCATCAATACTATGTTATTTTGCGTTAAATCTGAAATCCCGAGTATTCGATCACTCGGACGATTTAAATAAATTCCAGACGTTTTTGACGTCTGCGATCAATTCAACCGTTTTTCTTTTAATCGCCACGTACCTATTACGCAGTACCTACCTACCAGAGTACACCACTGTAACAGAACATATAACAATACACCACGTGTACATAATGCATTTTTTTTTCCCCCGATTGTTTTATCTGTTTACTTTACGTTTAGGACGCACTGCTCAATTAAACGTGACTCGGCACGTATTTTTCAAACTGACGAAATAGGAAAAGCATAAAAGTGCTCAGCGGCGTACCCCGTTAATCCCACCCGCGCCCTCCGCCCGAATTCATGGTAAGTAACTTTTTCTTAAATGCATTTCTTTATTTATATTATAATAAAAAGTGGTAAGTAACCCTCCCGAAAAAAAAATTACAGCGCCACTGAAAGCGCTGAAAACACGCGGTCTGATGGTAGGTACCGACGTAGAACGAGTATTTTTTTCCTCCGTGTAACGTCCAACAGCTTATTAACGAGACCAAAACGCTCATGATATTTTTTATGTATCGTTAGAATCGTAAACTTTTTTTTTTTTTTCGTCTTAAACAACAGTCAATACATTATTATTTTCGTTCAGCCGAAACTTTAATCCGATCAATTTCCTGTCCGACGTCCAATTTCCGGTCTCGTCTGACGAGGAGGAACGTATACCTACCTAGTGTACAGTGGCTTGCGCGTGTGACTATTGTTTACCACCTAACCTCTACCACATTGTCCGATACGATATTGTGTTTTATTTTCGGTGCGAACCGTATAAATGCCGTGCGCGTTTTCCATGCCGTTAGGTTTCTATCGTTACGTTGATTAAAGAAAAAATAATAAAATAAAAAGTAACTACCAGCGGGGTGGTTTTGGATACAGCTCTCTACAGAAACACAAAAGACTATAATATTTTGCGGTTCAAGTAGGCACCCAACAGAACAGCGTGTCTCTAATAATAATGCGTATAGATTTGCTGAGAGCACACAATAAACTGGTAAATCACCGTGTACGCGATTATACATTACAACTATTATTACCTGTTTTTCGTATCATCGCTCCGCTTTTTGCAAATTTTCCGTTTTGTATATAATAATAACATTAATATAAAATCGAGCGACTTGCGCAGCTCTAAAATGAGTACAATAATTTTACGTCGCAAGTAACACTATTGGAGACCTACGCAGTGCCGGCCCAAGATACGGGCCAACCGGACGGCTGACCAGGGCGCTTTTAATATACGAATATTTCACGAATTCTAGTGTAACGTTTATTCAAATCGACAATAACATATCTAAATGACTAGATTGTGTACGGCATTCTGTTATGTTTTGTTTTTTTTTTATAGATTATACGTCACTTTCCAATATTATATTAAAATTAGCTTTACGGTTAAACGTTGAACCGAAATTTAGAGTCACTTGTGTTAATACGTAGGAAAAAACAATTTGATTACAAATCTAGAACCCCAAAACCCAGAACTATGTTTCAAACACAGCGTGTATTTAACAACGTACTAGACCAAGCTTCTATTTCTGAACGCTTTGAAAAAATTAAAAAGAATTTAACGATACTCGGGAATTTTCGTACAACGTAAAAGAAAATAAAAGCCACGAAGATCCATTAAAATCGTGCAAGGATCTACACGATCGGAATAAAGACAAGACGAAGCGCAGATTTGTGTAGTGAAATCGAGATCGTAAGATCATTACGCTCTACAAAAGTCCGTTGGAAATCTTAACGTTTTATTAATGACAAAAAATTACGAGACACTTTACCTAGAACTAATGGGTCGCTTTAAGAGTTATGATGCCTGTAACTACTGCAAGCGGCGAGAGAAGTTTCAGCACATTAAAGTTAACGCACTTGAGATCAACAATGACGGAAGAACGATTTGGCTTCGGTATGGAAAACGATACACGTTGTTTTCCGAATTAGATCTAAACGGAGCGATACGAAGCTTCGTCGATTTAAAATCTAGAAAAAAATGTATATTTCAAAAAAATGTACCGTCATTGATATTCGTTGTATTGTATACGGTTAAAGAAACGATTTTATTAATTATTTATAACAGTTGGTATCCAAATGAGTTTTGCGATACCTATCCGTAAACGTAGGAATCAAGATATCGTGCGAACAAAACGTGTTGAACTCGTTTTTCAAAAAAAAAAATACCTTGGGACCTACGACACACGAAACGCGTCGAGGGTCTCGCACTATTTTCATCCGCGTTGAACGCGCGCGGCCAAAGTTTATTTTCGCGTGTAATTAATCAATTCGTCGCCGCCGCCGCCGTCGTAGTGGCGCGCAAACGACGTGCAGACGACACGCGTCGGAGTACCTACCGGCCTGTAATGGATGGTCGAACCATTTAAAACGTAGTTACTCTTGCTTTTAAACTCGATTACGAGCTAGGTATGGGGAAAACAAAAAAAAAATCCTAAACTCATCTATGTTGATCGAGCTCGTCGACGTGGTGAGGAGACGTACGCGCAACAGCAGCAGCTGGCTCGTAATGGACTCATAATGACCGCCGCCTTGGTGCGCTTGACATGGCGTTTCGTCTCGCGGAAACGACGTTATTGCGCGAGCGGAAAAGCCGGACGTATCGCGAATGTCTCCAAGGGTCGTTATTGTTATCAAGCGTGGAAGCAGCGACGAACCGTCTTATTTTCGAACGAATCGGAGAAAAAAAAAGAACCATAAGAAACTACGAAATGAGCCCCAATGCTCACGTTTTCATGATTTCGCACGCGATTCGCTCGGTACGTAAAAATAAATCGCGAAAATCTCGACGTGCAGACTAGTCTTTACTTATAGTGCGTATCGTTTACGGTGTTTAATAAAATATCAAATCGGTTTTTGCGTCGATAAAATTTGCGCATGGAAAGACCAACGGATCTCGACATTTACGCGGTGTCTAACTGAATATTATTTTCGTACGTGTATAATATTATTGTAAAAGCGATCGTATGGTTTACCAATAACGATGAACGTACACTGCGGCGCATGCGAAATGTTTTCAGAACGTCGATTTTAAACCACAGCGTCCCTAAAGAAAATGCGAAAAACCAACGTCGGAATAAGCTGGACGCGTTCGAATAAAAAATTGATTTTCTATTGACGCGCGCTATACCCCCCCATAGCGGAGGGTACCGAATAAGAAGGGGCGCTTTTTAAAGACGGGGGGATACTCGAGAAAAACGATAAAAGTCTGTTTGAATTAAAAAACAATATTCTTTCTTTCTTTCTTTTTGAGTCGTTGATTCGCGCTGAAGATGACAACATAGTTGTTGAAATACGTATACGCAATAAAAAGTGTATCATTTTTGTGATTTCGGGTTTGTTAAATTTAGTAATTTTCTTTTTGAATTTTTATGTACACCTACAATACATTATTTATAACCGTATCGCGCGTCATTTTTGAGGCGATGTATTATTACACAAAACACTTGAATGTCGGCCGATTGGAATTTGTTCGAAATCGCCCACACCATTGTCCCGGCGGGAATATCGTAAGTAATTTATTACGAAATTGTCCCTATTATACTACTACTGCAACATAATCGTTAAACCGTATAATAATGGTTTTAAGTGCCTCCCCGTACTTCTTTTTAAGTACATCAGCCCCGCTTAGCCGACGGAACACATTAAAGAGGAACGCCCGAACCTGGAAGCTTAAAAAGGCCGACTCATTATAACGCTACAAAATCGAGCTGATGGTATCGCGTTATAGAGCGTCGCGCACGTGCAGTAGACGAATGAAAAAAAACTTTTCGAAATTAGCCACGGCGTGTTTTTTGTATTGGTGGCGATTTTTTTTGTAAGTTTTTTTTTAGAAATATCCGCGACAAAATCAAAGTTATTCTGATTTCGCGACGTAAGACGATCATCGTAGCAGTATGAAAAACTCGGTGAAATTCGCTCCAGAGCAGAACGTATTGTTTTAACACCGTTTTTAAAAGTAACGCGCTTTATGAAAACAGATTTCTGCGATCAACGCGCGATCACATGAATTTTATTACAACTAATATTCGTATAAAAAACTCAACGTTAAAATAACCGTGCACATCAAACACTTAGTGCGGAAAGTATATTGCTCTATTCATTTTGTTATAGTTTCCACGTACGCGTATAATTTGTCTTCGTAAAGTAACCCAATACAGTTAATCGGTCGATAAAGAGTTTATAGAAATGAAAAAAAAAAAAATCAGTCAAATACTGTACAAATATAATAAGGACGAGACTCTCTTAGTGCAACCTGAGACGAGGCGTCAAACTTTTTTTCTCGTTGTCGTACAGTCAAATGCGATCTAAAAAAAAAAAAAACAAATTTATATTCCTAAAAAACACAAAGAGAGTAATTTTCTTCGACGTGATGTCAGTATTTCTTTTTTTTCAACTCGTAAACCGTTTTTCTTTGTTTTTTCCCGGATAAAAAGTTGCGTTGTCAACCATACAACACATCGTACGGGCGCACGAGGATTCTCTTACTCTCGCTCAAATTCTGTCTTCTGAATATTACGTGGTTATACGTTAATATTATTACGTTATAATGTGGGTATCCCTTTGCCCACCCTTGGATTACAGCAAAAACTAAATGGTATACCGCTATCGATAAAATGGAAAAAGTCCACGAAAAATGTTTTTTCCACAAAACTACTCTTTATCTATGTCCGAAGTTACTTCGGCGGTGTATAAACTGTTTTTCGCACGATACACCTTGATATCAAAACAACATTGATAGGAGAACGATTTACGAGTTATGGCGGATTTCGAGTGTGTACTCTTAACGGTTTCGAACGTTTATCGATCACACACCTAATCATATAATTTTCACGGGAAAACGTAAACGTTGAACCAATCTACATAGTGTTACCGTAAACTTTTAAGCACACTATACCCGTTTGAACAGTATATTTTGTCGCCTTTGTCAGCAGCAGCAGCAGCACATCGTTGAAGTGAAACGCGCGAACAATATTACTCTCCGTATATATACCCGTATGGGTACGCGAAGAAGAGACATAATGTAATTTCGCGTTCGCGTGTAAAAACGCGTCGTAAAACTCTTTTTTTTTTTTCACTCGAGGCCCGTTGAGATACGTGTATAAGGGTGCACACGCGCGGTGAGAAATCGCTGTCGTTTCGGTTCGAGCTCTCACGCGTTCGCGGTAATTTAAGAAGGAGTGGCGAGAAAGTCCTCTTCGGATAATAACGCGTTTCTTTTATTTCAGTTTTGCTCTATTCGAAATTTATTACGTAGAAGACAACAAAATAGCGCGTATTAGATGACGGGGGGTGTACACGGGCATACCGAGTTAGAAAACGACGGATATTTTTCTAACGTACTTGCACGGACTGACGATTTCTGGGATCACATTTTTATCAACGGAGTCCTCGGTCGACCTTAAATTACAACGTCAAAAACAGCGGCGATCGCTCTATACGTCGCTTTGGGTGGATCACCGCAAGTTGTGGCTCAAACGCATTGGTTCAACATCCGAAAGCAACGATAGAACTTTGCGTTTGAAAATACGATTCTCTGCAGTTGTCTAGCGATTTACGTCCTGGCCGAATAAAAATGGTCCGGAAAAAAAACGTACCCGCGTACAAAGAATAATACTTCGAATAACGTGTGAAAACCATTTGGACCGTTATCTGAGGAGTTGATACGATTTTAGTATCAATTGGCGCGTAACGGTTCATTTTGACAACCTAATTACACAGTTTTTCAATACTTTTCTCTTTCAGAATCTACCGAACGGATTTTTTTGAAAAATTTTTAGTCAGCAAATTTTGTCAGCATGTTTTAATTTCAACTCTCGAGCAACAGATTTATGCGAGTCGCGAAAAAAAGGGTCAAAGGTGAGAACCGATTTTCGACCATTTTCCGACTTTCCGAACGACTAGAATTGTCGTGTTGAAGTTTCAAAATTTTTTGTCGAAAATTACATTTTTCACAATAACCACCACACAAAGAAAGTGGAAATTGTCGAGAACTTTAATGTTCTACACGCTCGGCTCGAAAATTTTCCAAATCACTGTTGAAACTCATTTCAATATTGTGTGTTTGAGGTGTTGACATGAAAAGCATTCCCTTAAAGTTGTTCGCGGGGGGGAAAACAAAAAACATCGTTGTAAAAACAACGTACATTCTTCGCCGACGCTCAGTCAGAATCTTAACATTCTGGGGGGTAAATATTACGGACGCAAACAGCCGCCGCAGTGCTCGGGAGGACGGCGAGCACTCCTTCTCGTTTTCACAAAATATTTTGACCGTTTTCGCGAGTTTAGGTACCTCCCCTGCAGGTGGACGACTGGCGAACGTTATGTTTGCTACAAGCAGCGTTTATTGATTTATTTTTGTTTTTCGATTCGACCGCATTATGCGCGAAATCCGTTGTCGCGTCGTGGCATCGCGGTTTTTAACGCTAAATCGTCGCCCGGACGAGAAATCCGCACAATCTTTTCGGTCGGGGTTTTTCGGCCCGTGTACTACGTCTCTGGGGATCGATGGTCGATTTCGTTTTTGTTCCCATGAGATATCATCGCAAACACACACACACACACACACTATCGAATGGTAATTTTTCATTATTCGACGTCGCTGCTCTGTCGTTGTACGGTTTCGCGCGTTCGAGTCGCGACCCCCAAGCTCGGTTTTATGGCCCTCGGGAAATCGGCGGACATTCAATCGCGGGACCGCGTACGACACCACCTCTGCCGCTCGTAAGCGACCGGCGGTGTCGCGCGCGCGGACAAAACGAAAAATCGTCGACCGATAAAACATCAACGAGAGAAGATTACGTGGGTTCGGTCGGTGGGTTTTTTTTTTTTTGTTAACAAATCTTCACACGTCGACTCGATATCAAAATTGTTAATAAAAAAAAAAAAAATATTTCGTTCGTTTAGAGGAGTTGATAGGTATCGTTAAACACGGTATGATTGATATTCGTACGGAGGAGACGAATATTATGGACGTGAATCCGATGGTAGACGTCAGGTTTCCGAACGCGTTTTCAACTTGGAATGTCCACACTAGTCTGCCAATAACACGTGTGACTTTTTATACGCGCGACGATGATACAACGATTGATACGTGTATAAATCATGTAAAACAGCCGAATAGTTTTAAAAAATGTTAGATCAGTCGACGTCATCTAGTTTTTCATTAACGACTAAACTCGTATGGAAAAAATAATAACTCCAAGTGCGGTTTAAAAAAAAAAACTTGTCACGAAATAACGTAAGATGGCTGTTGTGAAACGGATGTTGCCCTGAAACCGAACACATTTCGTTGATCGTGTAAACGGGTATTTTTATGTTTAAAGCAGACGGTGCATATTTAAAAAATACAAACAATATATTCTATACATTTGTTGGTATCAAATGTAAACGGCTGCACGCATATCAATCGCGGTTAATTATTCGATCGTGTAGGAGGTATACAACATTCACACACGTCGGTCATTTTCAAGCTTTTAACGATCAAAACGAATACTCGAGAAAAATTTCTATAGGTAATTCTGATTAGTTAATACCTGCGACTTTAGCGAACGCAAGTGATTAATAATAGTGAAAAAAAAATTAAAAACCTGTACGCTAAACGTACAAAAGCATTAGGCGCGTCTTACGAGACACATAGAAATAACGTAAAAACGTCCGCGTTATATTGTACAATTTTTCCGTAAAATATACGGCTAATTTTCTGTTTACAATCTCTTTTTGTGCAGGTAACATGCTGCAGGTTGGATCGCTGGCGTACCGTATTGATTACTGATACTCTGCGATATACTTGAGATACTCGTATTTTCACCACTGTGCGCCGATTTCGCAAAAAGATTGTCCGAAACTAAAAATTCTATGCAGGCTTTGAGGGACCACTTGGAAGGGTTTATAGAGGGATTTTTAAACAATATTTTACAACATATCGCCTAAATTCGACATTTTCAAGACTAACCAAGCTAAAACGATTGTGTAAAAAACGCGTCCTATACGATTTTTTTGCATTTTCCAACAGTCGTGACGAGCTCAGCTGTTTTGAACGTAATCGCCGGCACTGCACTGCTTGTCGTCATCACATCACAGCGCTTTTCAAACACATGAATGTTTGATGACGTCGAACGTCATGTACTAGGGCGTTTCTGAGTAAACATTCCGGCCAATATACAGCGTTAAACGTATTAAAAAATTAGTTCGTGTTTAAATTATGCAGATTCCGAACGTTTCGTTCGTAATTCGTTATCGTCGGACCGTAAAGTGTGTAATAACGGTTTTTAAGCAATTTCATCTCCGCGCGATTAGCCGCAGCTCTCGGCCGAGCGCGTCAACACTCGCGCGTACCTGTATGGAACATAACAGCCGACAGGCTTTAAAAAACCGCTAAAAAGAAAAATTGATCGTTTATGAACACACATCTAAGTGTAATAAAACTATAATATGTTCTTTTTATGGTTTTTCAACCATGTCTTTGTCGCGATTATTTTTCATTCAATACACACAGAAGAGTGTTCAAAGTCGTGGTATTCCATTTTTGAATCAGTTTTAGCGCACGTATATTGCACGCGACGATCGCTTATCGTACGGTTTCACTGCACGGTCATCGAGACCGAACCCCGTTTTAGCGAAATAAACATGATCTAGTTTTATTGTTATAGTTTTGTTCCAACGACACTGTTATAGGTTAGGCATATTATTGTGAATACACCTGTGTATTTTGTTAAAAAACTTTGTTTAGTTTCAATTGTCGCTATATATATAGGTGCTTACGGTTTCGACGCAAAAATATCGTAACATGATTTTAAAATATTGAATGCGTTCTGTAGAGTTTTTTTTTTATTTCAAGCATTAGAAACGGCGTAAAATCAATCACCGGAAAAAAAAAATGCTTTAACGAAACACGTTGACGAAAAATAAAACGAGTGTTGTTAAATTTCCAACTTTCTCGGGAACAATCCTCTTAAAATCGATTGTAATAGACTCGTAAGCGCGTCATTCACGTTCTACGCATTACGATTTTATAGCGCGTTGTCCACATCCTTTACGGTAGAAATTCGACACATAAAATATAGAATTGTGGACGGTTTTGTGAAAAAAGTGTAAATACAGTTTTGTCGTCCAAAACATTCCTGTGCTTTTACCCACAACAAAATGCGTTTTAGAATATTATGCTCGTGCGATGGCAATAATAATAACGGTTTGCAGGTGAAGAATCCTCTCTCAAATATTTCCGCGCAAATATATTGTTTCCACCGACTATACGGCCGCTTGTTTCTGAACACTATTGTCCGATTATAATATTATTACGGCTACCATAATCTCCCCCTCGAAGTCTCATAACGGGTACCGAAAGTATTATTGCGTTTAATTTTGCGTTTCCAAAACATCATTAATTAAGACTATTTAATTTTAAACGTAACCACCGCAGTGTATATTGTTTCGTCCGAGTGAATTTTCTCAATTTAAATTCAAAATACCTACCGGCTAAAACACAAATTGCAATTCACCGAGAAAAGTTCGGACGATTTATCAATAGGTGTCGTTAAACGTTTTAATTGCATACACAATTAATGCAAAAATTATGTGGGTATTTCTCAAAAATCTATTACCAACCATTTCGATTTGATGGAAAATGGAGATTAACAACCTTGTGTGTGGTCTTGTCCGCACTGCACTGTAGTATATTATTTGGGTGCGGATTTGCTCCTGGCAGACTTAACACCATTCGATCGATCAAAAATAAGTAGGTACAATCTTACCAATAATGGATCTTTTTTTTTTTTACGCATTGTAGAGTTTTGTACAAATTTACTATCAGTCGTACCTATACTCTCCGCAAACATGATAATAATCATTTGTGCGCTTTAAATTGACCAATTCGTCGTTTAAAATTCAGTTAGTATTTTAACATATTAATCGTTTTACAATGGTTTTTATCCAAAAAAAAAAAAAATCTTGTTTAGTAATAAACCGCAGTTTCTAAAAATACTCGCACATCGGTCGGATATTCCGTGGTCGTAATCTGTAAATTATACTTGGAAGAAAAACGGTTCGGGCTCTTTAGATAAAACACATTTTTATAAATTATGTTTTTGTGGATTCGGTAAGCAAATCGTGGACGGTAGAAATAATTGTTTGTAATAAATACCTTGAAAAGAGCTATACCTATCGTATGGGTTGTTCGTGACCTTTTATTATTATGATAAAATTTGCTCTCTATAGGTAAAGTTACAGACATTAAACACAGACATTGTTATCTGACAATTATTAGAACACACCATTTACCAAAGGCATAATCAGTTATATTGGTTGAAAATCGCATCAAAAATCACACTTTACCTCCTATATTATATAAAGGATTGAAAAGCCACAAAATATGAGGAGTAGTTCGTACACCTACGGTTCGAATGGTCGGTCGAGGTAGTTTTCGCGCGCCATGACACAACAACAACAACAAATAAACAAAACACTCTTTTATATTTCGCATTTAAATATTCTAAATGTGTATACTGTACAAAAACCACAATTTTTTTTTTATAATTTCCATACATTACTCTATGTTCGGTTTTACGCGAATACGACGGGTGCGAATTGTAATTGTTGTCTGTATAACAAAATTGTAAAGCAAAATAATATATATAGATATACTATATTATAATAGAGATCACAGTGGTTACGTCTTAAAAAGATATTATATCGTTCTTTCTTTCTTACTTTACAAAAATTTTTTTTTTTTTTTAAACAATATATATTCATCTTAAAATAAAAACATCTTAATATACATTATACCATACCTACCTAACGTTACGTGACTATACATAGTTGCGGTGTTTCGGGTGTTACGTACGGCATACGAGTACACCATAATAATTATAGTTAATCTTTTTTTTTTTTTAACAAAACGTGAACAATAAAATACGGTATATAACATTATATGTATATTGGTACCCTATAAAAAAAAAAATCATCTACCGATGTCAATTATCGTCAAAACAGATTTCAATCGTCCTAACACATAAGCATATTATTACGCGCGGTATTAAATATAATAATTCACAGTCTCCACTACGGCGAGGAGGTCTTTATTTTTTATTTTTTTGACAACTAAAGCGACGTGCGTGGAAAGCGCAACGAATAAAAAAAACGTTAAATGTAAGAAAAATCGTTTGTTCCTCCCCGATGACAGCAGCGAGGCGCCCAAACCACCGTTTCACCCCTTATAAACTATACTGCGTAAAGTGGTGTGTTTTTTTTCCCCGTGTTATATTAAAAAAAAAATTACAATTTTGCGACCTGTGCTCGCGCTTTTGTATAGAATTGTCTATTGTTTTTAAGCGTCACGAAATGTATGTTTTTTTCGTCGGTTCGCGATTTAAACGTAAACATTTATTTATTCGTACACAACACGCGTGTATGCGGTATTTTTTTTATATTTTTTTTTTTGGTTTTGTCGGCGGACCGAGATTGATCTTTCTGTTGATAACCGCGACACACGTCATTATGGCTTTAATCTTTTAAACCCGGCGCCGTCCGATCCGAGTTTCAGTTCCTCGTACAACG
Organism: Hormaphis cornu; assembly: GCA_017140985.1. Lineage (NCBI taxonomy): Eukaryota > Metazoa > Arthropoda > Insecta > Hemiptera > Hormaphididae > Hormaphis > Hormaphis cornu. Next base: position 32,421,977 of record CM029358.1, read on the forward strand.
TGGGAGGCACCTCGGTATGCTGCAAATGGTCTTGTTTCCGTTCGGCCGGAACCGGTACGCTGTTGGCCGCAGCCGCATAAGGCAGATCGGTGTGGTTCTGAAATATACATATACATATCGGGAATATTTAATATTGATCATTTCGCGTTGAGTTGTTGAAGAAATTCATTCTTCTTCTAAAAGAAGCGCCCGAACCGATTTTTCGAGAAAACGTTTCGACAAAAAAACATGAAAAGTGCTCGAGACGAAAGTCAAAATTTTCCCGGGTAAGTCAACAGCTGCGGAGTTTGAAAGAATAATAAAAAAAAATCGGATTAGATTTTAAAATGTTAAAAAAACGGATGGCGTTTGAACAATGATTTCGAGAAGATAAACGAACACGGACGACGATATTCTTAAAAATATGAACAAGATACATAAATGAAACGTTACTAAGCGATGAACAGCAATTCATAAATAAATAATTCGTATTGATAATAAATTTATCGTGTCGAAAACAACGATTATTATTGATTAAACCGTTTTGATTTATATAACTTAATAATTATTGTCACGATACGCTTTTAGTTCGGTGATTTTCCACGCCGAAATATTTCCAAGTTTACTTCTAGTTGTTTTTGTTTTCTTTTAAAAACAACGGCTCGACGACTCGTTTCGATACAGATCTCACGCCCATTTCAAATCAATTACAATTTGTTTACGTAATAAATGATGTACTATTAATTTGATATTCCGTCGTTGGTATAGCTAATTTAATTTTACCAAAACATCGTTAAACGCGTATCTTGTACAATGTTCCGAATAAACTTACAAAGAACTTTTCAGATCGACCATATCGTTACATGGCAGCGTGCGAGTAATAAACGATAATTTTTTTCTAAAAACAGAATGTTTATATGCGCTAAAACAAATACTTTATATAAAGGTTTATTCAAATTACGTAAAACGAGTACAAAATATTCGACGTATAAAATTTTTGATTGAAAAGTTAATTGGTTGGTAAATAGTTTGTTGAACATTTTTCAAATAATAACGGCATGTCGGGCATGTAAAATTGCGGTGGATACGATTTTCACGGATTTCGTACACATTACTTACGGGGTGCAGGTTTGTGTGAAAATGAAACATTAGGACACAAACGTTTCTGTAAGTCGTTCGATAATAAACAATCAGTGCCCAGTTTTGATGATTAATTACTAATATAAGTAAGTACAAACGACAAACCCGTTCCTACCCAGCCCTATACACCCACCCCCGTCTACCCAAAAAAAAATACTATTAAAGCATCATGATAAATAATTATTTTCTTCTAACTCTAAAAAAAACCATTTTATAAAAAAAATAAAACGTATAATCACCATATTTTCCATGTTTACTTCTCTCAGGTAACTGGGATTTTCAAATGACACTCCACTGGACGATTTGTGTAATAAATTACCGTGTCCGTTCATGTAATAAACTACACCGGCCACTATGCCTCCGACGATCAAAATGGCGACAAACACGCCAAAAAGGGTTCCGAAATCGGAACGGCTTTCGCCTATAAAACAAACGTAATGACACACAAACGTTACTCTAAACTATACAATGTCCATTAAACGTAATACATAATAATAATAATACGTTTTAGCAGTTTAACACGATACTATTTAATGCGTAAAATATATTATATACTATCAATTGTCCAGGATTTGATGCGATGAGAAAGAATTGCCAGATCGGATTAATATCAGTAAAATAGGTAACGTATATACGTATTTTCAACGATTAATAAAAACCGAACTGGCGAATTGAGCCAAACGTGTTTTTTTTTTTTTTTCAATAGATTTTGTGTTAAACGATAGTAGAGTTATAGAATTGAGTGTTTTTTCTTTACTGATTTTAATCGGCAAGTGCTCCAAAAGTTTGTGGATTTATTATTTATTCGTTGTAGTCTAAACGCCGCCAGAACAAAACTTTAGTAGAGTTATTCTTTTATACAACTTTCCCATACTTTAAAAATAAAATATAATTTCTAAATAGTTTATCCACTTTTTTCTGACCTAAATGAACAAAAATAGATGATTTTAATCGCTTCAAACGTTTTTTTATTCGTTGAGATGTTTAATTTTTGTATAACTGTATATTTTTTTATTCTTTGTATACAGAGATATTTTAGCCGTAAATTTAAAGCGTACACGGTACAGTTTTTCGTTAATTTTATAAAACAACAAATGAAAATATAAGATCAATATACACCCATTTAACTAGAAACGTATTTGTTACGAGTGTAAAATGTAAAAACTCAAAAAACTCAACACAGATGCACTTTGATTACCCGCGCAAAACTCTCACACACAGAATAGAATACGAGGATTACGTTCACGTTTTTCAACGATTTAAATTTAAGACAAATCGATCTATATCCAACTAGAAAATTAGGCACATTATGCGAGCAGGGTTTTGGGAAAAAGAAAAACACCTTATGTTGGAGTCTGTTGTAAACAAACACAATTTCACCATCAGTAAAAAAAAAAACAAAAAAAAGCCAGTAAAAATGTTCTAATTTTCGAAAACTTTTCCATCCCTGCAAGCCGTGCATTACTACGTTTAGCGTTTACGAAGCAATCAACGAAATGTCTGTCGAAAGCGTCGAAAACCGTTTCAAAAATTTTACACGCGTGAGCTATATGAATTGAATTCACAAACTCACCCATACTAGCGGCCGACGTAACGTCCTTCTCGGACGTAGTAAATCTGACTGGCTCGGTCAGCGTGCTCATACCCCTCGAGTTACCGGCTTTCAGAACCAATTCGTACATCAAATCGTCTTTTAGACCGCTTATTCTAATGTACGTGTCTTTGGTGTCATTTTTCTCGGGGGCGTTCTTGTTGCCAGCGCGTCTCCAGAATACCCTGAAAAAATAAAAAAAACGTGTTAGACCACTGGTGTTACTCAAAACGCTGTAAGATTGTAAAAACAGTAATTTATCGAGCACGATAAACTGCAATTTAAATCCACGCAATAACACTGTAAGTGGGTAGATTTTATACTTCACTTGAAATTTTAAAACTAGTCAATTTATATTTGTATTCACTATTTAGTATGTACCTACTACAAAATTATCATTTTCAATTAAAATGCGATTATTTTTATTGTTCCGTTTTTTATTTCGATCGCTAAAACACGGTGAAAGAAAACCAAATCAATATATGTAAGTATACATATTTTTAAGTTTTGTGATTTTTAACTTCTTGGATTTTAGGATTGGTGAAAGTTAATTTGTTGGTGTGACAAAAAGAGTACATTAGGTACCGTAGGTTATCCTGACGTTATTGTAATATTACTAATATTCAATTCGATCCAATTTTTGTATAAGCCTAACATAATACTTACAATCAAACTGCACAAGATTAAAAACTTTATATTGGTGACTGTACAGTATTAATTAAAACGTAGTGAAGCATTGATGGATTGATTGAATTCAAAATGTGTGTGTATATAATTAAATGACAAAATACATAATTAATTTGGAAACAGCGCTAACGTTGTGGAAACTTAAAGTATTGTCGGTTTTTTGAACTTGTGCAAAGTAAATGAAAAATAACTTTGTCTTAAAACATTTTAAAGTTAATTTTGTAAGAACGACGGTTCTGAAGAAACGATTAAACTTATATTAATCAAGCACGGTTGGAAAATTATTTAAATTTCATCCGGGTGCCATTCGCACAGTGTTAATCCCAGATAACACGATTAAAGATAAACGCATTTTCTATTTAAATAATATGGTAGATAATCCCGTTTTCATTGCGTTATTTAATTAAATTAATACTTATATTCTGCATCGTTTTCACAGTACCCGATTTAATCTAATCAATTCCTGCTGACGATTTGGCCACGTAGTTTAAGACACGAAAAGTTTTATATGAGCGATGCTGTCAACTGGAATAAAGATTTTTATCACTTTGAAGTTTTTACTCGATGCCTAAATAGTTCCCTATATTTTTTTTTCTTCTATCGTCTATTTTACTTTTCAGCTTCATTAACATTTATGATTTATGGGTCAATGTATGCATGACTTTTGCACTGAACACATGCAAAATCGTTATGCTTATTTAATCTCATTTTCGTGATTAAAAACTTGTGAAAAACTAACTTTACATGTCTTAGTCGCCTAAGTGTTGTTTGTAAATTGGTAGATAAATACTTTTACGGATTAGGATGTTATCGATATCAAAAAAAAAATGATGTAAATAAGAAAAAAAAAATATAGGATTTATGATTCCTTTATATTAAAATACGCACGCCGCTAGGTTAATCTCACAAGATATATTAATGTTATTTACAGATAAAAAAACAAATTACACGTTCGCATATTACCTACTCGTGTTCGATATAACGTTTCGGAAAATTCCGTTTCACACCATGTTCCACCGGTGTTTATCGTTGTACGCAAACTTTATAGTTTTAATTTTTTGTATTCTAGTAACACGATCATAGCGGGCAATACAAGACTTCTGGTCCGAACCTGACGATTCGATGAAAAAATATCCACCTATAAAAATCTCATACACAGACGAGTGTGATTTCTACACTGTTAACTCGATAGTAACAATTATCCAATTATCCGGACGGTCTGGGGTTATTCGATGATAATAATATCGACTCGTCTAGACGCACCAAAGACGCACACTCGATTCTAGCGTCGTTTCGTCGAGAGTAAAATTTTTTTTGACGGATTTATACCGATACAGGATGCGACGACGACGGGAACGTTCCGTCGGCAGAATTACATAGCTGGATCGTGTGCGACTCACCTGTACACTTCGACGGTTTGCGGATTCTTGGCCGGCGGGTCCCACTTGACCATGACGGTGTGGGCGTCCGTGTTCTCCACTCGCACGTTGGTCGGCGGCCCCGGCAGTTTGTCTGCAAAACCACAATAACGATAATCAGGTTCCAGGACTTTGGGGTGGATCACCGCGGGTTCGGAAGTTTATAGTTCATATATAAAATAGCGTGAGCAACGCACGCGAAAATTCCCGAGTCCGTTCAACGGGTACTAAAAAGTCTCGACTGTCGGTTGGAATTCTTTTCGAGCTTTAAGAACGACCTTTTTCGACTGTCAACGCGAGCGCTAGTTCGGATCGATTTCGAAATTACCGTCGTCGTCGTTTTTCGAGAATCACTCGAAAAAAAAACGCGTTTCGGTCCGATTACCAAACTTTTCGCGTTGCGAGTGCCCCCGCGCTTTCGCTTGAACATCGCGCCGAAAAGAAGAACATAAGCGATCGCCGGAATCATCAAAACGAGCCAGACTCACCGCGAAGTTCGTGGAAGCACGCCAGTATGGACTTGGAGTAGGACAGCACGCACATCTTGTTGTTGACGGGCTCGCCGCGACACCATTCCAGACAGCGTCTGGGCACGCCGCGGTCCGAACAACACGCCCGGTGATCGGAACCGTCTGAAACGACCGTCGTTTTGATAAAATAACGTTTTAACCGGCGTAATAACGTTCGTCTTTACGGTGTATATCGTCCGAGAATTACGGCAGATCGTTCGGAAAGACCCCCCCCCAGTCGAAGGGGACGATTTCGATCGAGAGACCGCGAAAATCGGCAAAAACGAAATTCTCGTGTTACCATAGGTCCCGTTTTATTTGAAAAATATATGTAATTTGCCAAAAAAAAATATACGCCCGCAGAAGATGATGCGCCCGTGGTGTATTTTGTACACGACGGGGGCGCGTTGTCGGCAAAAAGTCGAATTTCCGACGGACTCGTGTGCGTGTGGTGCCCCAGCAGACACGGAAGAACAGTGCGATTTCTGTTCACAAACTTAACATATATTATGTACCCGACACGACACGTGTAGCGGTTTTGGCGGTAAAGCTCATAATCCGTGATAAATATTGTTAGTTTTTTTTCCCCGGGGCTCATAATTTCAGTGTTATCTCTATCGGTCCAGTATTATCGAACACGTAGTTGATTGAAAACGCGATACGTTGCTTTTATTTTGACGAGTGAATAACAACGAACTCGCTTCGATCCGTACTCAAATCGCAAGTTTATACGCGTGTAGAACAATATTTTATCAAAATTATTATAAGAACTTTCTTTTTTTTTTAACGAAAATCGTAATTGTACGGTTCAACGTATACAGCAGCTCACGGTCATTTTCTCGGTCCCTGGATTCGCCTGATTAGGCGTAATCGTCAATCAAGGTAAAACGGAAAAAAACATCAACTCATATTGTGTAAACGTATAAAAAATCTAAACTGCGATCGTACCACTCGAACGCGCTTATACACAACAATATTGTGACGTACCTGACGCGCATTTCATTAGTTTGTCAAAATCGTTAAAGCAATCGGTCCGGGAAATGGCCACATTGATGTCCAAGTACGACGAAGAACACGCATCCAAGCAGCCGGCCGTCACGTTTTGTTGCACACAGCATTGCGTCACGTTGTTGGTCGTCACCTACAAAACATTTCGCTTTTACGCATCATATATTATGTACAAGTCGTCTTATCTTTTTTACGTCCCGAGCGTAGAAAATGTACTGGTTTTACAACGATACGTTTCTTAAATTCTGAGCGTCATTTTTGAGAGAGTTACGGTACTTGGAAGTTTTTGGTTACTTCGGACGGCCGTGTGTTTCTCACGGGCGGGACAAACAATTACGGGAAACGTGTTTTTTACACGTCGATTTAGAATGATTTTTGATCGTAACGTCCCGTAAAACCGTATTTTCGAAGGCGACCGTTGCTTTCGGATATTGAATAACGCGTTTAAACCACCACTTTTAAACTAGTGACCCGCCCGAAGCGTGGTCGCTACCCCGTCACACTACCCACGCGAACCGGGATTATTATCCCGGCTTTTTTTTTTTTCATTAGTTTTTAACGAGGTTTTTTATCATTCGGGTAATGTTTTTCGGGCGTTTACGGAGACAATCGAGTTAGTTTCAACAAGTTCATAGCCCATTATCATTCGGCGTTTACCGTTATAACTAGTGTCGTTTCCTTTGGACACACAAACGAACAACAACATCGTAGTGGAACCAAGTGAGAATGCTCGTCCCAAAAAAAATAACGTCCCAGGGTCACAATATACATTTTGAACGGTGCGATATCTGACGGTGTGTACATACATTATAGTATAAAGAAAAAGGAGAGTGAACTTTTACGTTTTTACGATGTATCAACTTCCTAAGTAGAATTTGGCCCGAACAAACTACCCAAACGTCAACATTGAATGTATTTAAATCGGGTTCTTCAGTTCTCGGGCGTTTGCGAGGGCGCGGGTCGATCCGGGTGCGATACTTTGGTTTTTAAATACTCAAACAGGTAGGTAACGAACGTTCTCTTTTGACCGAATTTATCGGAGGAGCTATAGTACCCGCCGATCAACGTGCTGTTAATTATCGTTATAACACGTTATAATGTGTTTCTGATACATATATATATTTACCACACACGAGCGTATACGATGCGAATTCGAACGCACTGCGGTTAACGCGGTATAACGCAGTTGTGTGGTGGATTAAGCGCGTTGTGTCGAAATTGCGGTTTCCGAGAGCGGTCCGAGTATGGCGGGGAAATCGACAATAATAATGATAATACATTATATACAGGTAGGCACAATGTAATACGGTTGTTTTCGTGTACTATTACGCGGTGTGACCGAGGGCAAAAGTATTTTTGACGACGATACAGCAATGGGTTGACGATAAAATCGAACGGAACGGACACACATTTGGCTATACTAGTATATTTTATGTGCAAAATACGTCAGCCGACGAGGCGTTGCCTCGGGACTTCTAAAGCGACTAATTATTTTATATCTGAAGCGATTCGTTTTTTTTTTTATTTCCTTATTTTTGAAATAAATTGTATTTTTTTTTTTTTGTAAATATCCGTGTATACGGGACGTTTAGCCCACAAACAAACACGAACAATTTACACGTTCTCGGGGGGCATTGCAGTTATCGAAGGGATTAATCTCCCCCGTACCCCACGTTCACGCGTAAAATACAATAAAAATATGCTGTATCCCCGCGAGCCGAACTGTACGTTACCTGAATTAGACTTGACACGGTTTTATCTCGAAGCCACAACCACGAAATCAGAAAAAAAAACATATTTTGATTCAAACTTTTTTTTTGGAACGAATGCAAGCAATTTTCGGACTTTTTTTTGCTTCTTCAAAATTGTACGTATAATTTGATGGTGTACTAAAAAAAAAGTCGGCCGAACTCATCTCGGAGGTGCACCACGACCGTATACATCGATGACCTTTAAACGTATTGTAACACGCGTTCCAAAATATAAAACTCCAAAAATCGCGCGGGAACTGCATTTATGTCATTTTTTTTTAACAGACACACTCTCGCTTTCCACGAAAAAAATCACACGCCTAATTTTTATTCTCGGGCAAACGGAACAAACGCATAAAACCGCGCCGGATCGAAAATTTTTTTT
>CM029358.1:32430844-32499410 GCA_017140985.1 Hormaphis cornu
CAAACGGAACAAACGCATAAAACCGCGCCGGATCGAAAATTTTTTTTTAGTTATTTCATCTTTTTGACGCTCGAATCTGTGGTGGTGCCGAGTTATTTATTTATTACCGCAAAAATGTTTGGATATTTGGAATCGACGGCTCTTAAAACGTCGTTTTTTTTTTTCGGAACATTTGTACGATACCTTTCTTTCAGCGCACATTGGTACAAATTGTTTAACTTATACGCAGTCACACTGCGTCTTACGCGGGGTACAAACGACCGTTACCCCCTCGAATACGCCCCTAACTCGTAAGGGGGCGGCGATGTTCTCGGATTTTTGTACAAACTCGGCGCGCCGCGGGTTAATGTCCCGCTGATATCGGTCCGGCCGATTCGCGCCAACACCGCGCGCGTCTCGTTTATTCACACGAGCATCATAAAAATATACGCCGTCAAACCTCTCGTTACGCACAATATCGAGCCCTGCAGCCGGTCTGCCACCAGCCTTTAATCCCCCAGCGGCCTTTGATCCGGCCGTGACAAATGCCCCGTAACGTGACCCTGCGTCACACTCGGCCCGTGTCCGTTGCGTCGCAAAGGGTATATAATTTACACCACCACCGACCTTCCTCCTTCACCGTACTCGCGAGACTTTGAGGGACGAACGGAAAAAAATGCTCCTAAGCTCCGAACCCTATACAAAAAAACACGCCTATTGTAGCTGCGACGTTTTATCATTCGGAGGAAACACTCGTCGGTTCCACGTTTGTAATTTTATCTCTCGCGACAAAACCGTGAAGACAATAATAGTTGTTCGGAAACGATTCGGCCAAAAGATAGTAGCGGCGTTAGTACGGATAATACTGTCGGTCGTTCCCCGCAGCGCTTCGAACGTCGAAAACGGTTTTATGCGACGCGCATCGTTTGGGTATTTTAAAAAAAAAAAACGTTTTCGAATAGTTACAATCATCTTGCTGCAGCGCTGTGCGAGAGTTTAACGAGAGCTATATTTAAACGAAAAACACGTTAAGCATACCTAGATATTGTGTGCCTCATCAACGCTATATTATTTACCTATAAACGTATTTATTACGCCTCCTCAGATCGTCCTGCGCGGATAGTTCGAAAAAAGTTTCGCTCAGAAAGTAGGCGATTCCACGAAAAATTATAAACAACACTCGGGTACATCGTTCTGTTATTTGTGCTGTTGGTTTTTTTTCTGTCAAAATGATTGCTTCAACCAGCACACTTACCGGGGAGCAATAAAGGCGTAGGCAGACCACTTTGAAATTTCGATAAAATAATCGTTCCGAGCGAAAGATTTTCGCAACGAGTCGTATAAAATTAAATATTTTTCATAAGCCGCGCGAGTCGAAACGAAAATCAAAACGTATTATACTTTTACCGCGGTACTTGGGCTTTTTTTTTTTTAGGAGAGTTTATTTAAACGTAATTTCTACCTGGAACCGTCCAACTGTTAAAAATTTGTGATGTAAATCTAAAGGGGCTGTGTCAAATACGGCCGATCGAATCCATTTTCATCACGAATTTTCCGCACCGTCCGCGGGCGTGTTTAGCCGAGAGTCCCCCGAAATTTCGGGAAAATTAAATATTTTCAACTAACATTACCACAATAGATTGGGGGAATTCCTCTTCGGTGTTTTGTAATCTTTCGTTTCGTTTAACTAGTTGAAAAGTTAATTATTTTTTTGACCTTTTAACTCGACTAGTTAGTTATTTTCACTCATTGACAGTTACGAACGTTGTTCCGTTAATTCGATTTGTTCACAGTCAAGTAGAGTCAAGTAAATTTTCATTTTATTTCGACGGAACCGAAACTAACGCGTTGGCTGGTTTTTTGATAATTTATTTTCCTAACCGTTTCAGTTAATATATAGTCTCCTACGGGCGTTTTATGAATATTTTAGCAAAAAAAAACACTTTTTTTTCATTCATTCGGATCGAGTTTGTTTCGTTTTCTCTTATGCGGTTAATATTTATTTTATTTTTCATCGAAAGCAAACTATTCAATCGGAGATCAACTCACGATAGACGTTTACTACGTGTACTGCACACGACACACACACTTACGGCGTTCCTTATGCGGACGGACACGGGTTTGGTGGAGCTGCCGAACGAGTTCTCCGCGTGACAGAAGTAATCGCCGTCGTCCGTCTCCGTCAGCTTGCTGATGGTCAGCTCCATGACGAACTTGGTGTAGTCCTCCTTGGACCGGATCACGTTCACGTCGTGTTTGCCGCTCTGGATCACGGGCGCGCGGCCCTGCGCGTCCCTCCAAAACATCATTTTCGGCTCCGGGTGCGCGTCCACCATGCACTCGAGCGTCACGGTGTCGCCCAAGCTGGCCATGGTGATCTTTGACGCCACCAGTTTGGGCACATCTGTCATCACACAACGATAATGAGTACCACCGATAACGCGAACCAATAAACACCAATATTATTCCGTTTAAACAACACACCCGGGGCACGGTGATACACAATCGTGTACGGTTACAAAAATTATCGAACCTGTACAACGATATACGAGTTTTTACGCCGAGTTCAGTTGATTAAAAACGCGTACAGTTTAAGATCAGAATTTAACCTAACCTAACCGATTCGGTACGAAACTCGAGCAAGCATCGGACATACCGTAATGCTTGAAATGCTGAAAAGCGCGTGAAAACTGGATTCTAGGCGTATAAGCTGGGACTTTGAAACCTGATTGAGATGATAACAGCTCGGCACCAGTCTGCCATACCATTCTCAGCAACTTACTCGTACCACCATGTCGTTGTACTTGCGACGAGTGGCTGACCACCACGGAACACCGAGGCAGTTTTTGCAACAGCTGAAGCCGGTTGCACGTTTACGAAACCCATTTTATAACCGAATAAGATGTTCTCGATTTATTTCGATTTGTCCCAAATTACGGGCCCTAGTTCCGAAACAGATTGACCTCACCAAAGCACAGTAAAGAGCAGCAAAACATTTTACGTTTTTAAACTCGGCACAAAAAGCCGAGTACTCTTAGGCCTTTGGAACATATTGAATTTATACGCGCGTTACAACTTGAATCTGACTGCGATTTGTTAGCATCATCAGAAATAACCGAAGACACTGGCAGATAAATCTTTAAATCAACCGACAAAAAAAATATTTACAATATCTAATGACATTACCAACAGCGTTTATAAAATTAAAAAGAGTAAATGCCCTGAGGTATAAAATTTATAGGTGCATTTAAAATATGGGTATGTTTGAGTGAAAATTCTCAAACGCTTATTTTTTTTTTTAAACGATTCAAAGTTCTACTGTTATCTTCGAGATATTTGAAATGCTCTCTGAGAAAAAAGAAAAAAATGATCGGTAAATAAATTAAAAATTTCGCGCGTTCAGAACGAAAATTATTTTTATCGCTTCAATATATATAGATCAATCGTTTAAAATAAAAACCGTTTAGATTTCAATCGTACACATATATTGTGATATAAACGGAGAAAAAAAATCGCCCCTTTAAGTTATTCTAGTACAAATGTTTTTTTGAGGTAAGAAAAAAGTTTTAAAAATAATTGTTCGTTAAAACATTTAAGTGTATGGTATTAAACAACGAAAAAAGTATTTAAAACACTGTTTAAATATTTATAAAATAAAAGCATTTGACTAAAATTTCAATACTAACTAAAGTGTACTTGAATACTTTTACTCAAATACTTTACAAGACTGCCGACAACATTGTTATCAGCAAAATGTACTTAAACATAATCGCTGCACGTTCGAAAATTGTTTCGAACCCGGTGAACGATTTTACAAATCGTCAGAATCGAAGTGAATCGATAAGTAAACAGAATTAATACTTGGGCTTAAAAAAATACAAAATAAAACGAACGGATAGCAAAAAGTACTATACGTTTTAACAAATTTGTTCTAAGTATTTACGTCAGTATATTCAAAATCAAAACATTATTCATCTGCACACACCATCGTACACGTGTTGTTGGATATTGTGTTTTCGATACTTCGCTTATTATATTTGAATAATTACGTTAACTGTTTAACGAATGAAAGAAAAAAAAAAAAAACCGCGAAAATAAAAACAGATCTATATAAAAGAAAAAAAAAACATCAACGCTAAATAATAATTTTGTCTTTGAATTCAAAACAAAATACGCTTACGCACCACCATTGTATGATTCGTCGGCAAAAATCTATTGCTCGGACAACAACTGCGTGTCCGATACGGTTTTGTCAATCAAATCTAGTGTTTACACGCGTTGACGACACAAAATATGAATAATTTAATACGCTCTGAACTATGCCGCACGCAATCGCAAATAGCTAACTCTTCCGTCACACGGTTCAAATCATAATATACAATTTAATTCTAAATATCTACTACATATACCATATTAAAATTATTTGTCCGTCGGGAAACAGTAGAGACATATATTATACGGTTGCAGGAATAATTCGTTCGTAAGAGCTCGACTACACGTCAATGTCCAACAGATCGTTTCCAAATGTTTACATAGATACTACGAGATGAATTTTTTATTAGAAAAAAAGAAAACTTCATTTGGGCGTTTCGCGACTCCTCGGATCAGATATAAGCCTACGTAGAAATTACAATGCCCGTATTATTTGGTTGGAATCATTTAAAAATGGAAAATTTGCTGAAGCGATAAGAGCAGTTATTCAACGTTGAAGAAGACCAAAAAAGAGAAGGATGGAAAAAATTGAAATAGATATGAGGGTTGTTAATGTGGGTGTAGGACATGTGAATGATCGTGATAACGGAAGGAATAGGACGGAGGTGGCCGACCCCAAATAGTTGAGAGAAAGAAGTAGAAGAAGAAAATTCGCTCAAATAACGTCTGTATCCCTATTAGTTGAGTGTACGTATTTACTTATCTCCAAACCGATCGAAATTTAAAAACAAAAATAAAATTAAAGAACACATCATAAAAAAAATACTCTTTTATCTATGTCCTTTATATTTTCTTTTATCCTCTAATTCAATAGTATTTTCATGTTTTTTAAAAATTAAATTTGTAATTCAATATGATTTTACGATAACACATTTTTTTATATTTTTTGAAATATTTTATAGTTACTTTGCTGTAATAATAATATTATTATTACTATTATTATGTTCCGTACGTAATGACTTTATGTTTTTACATATAGATAGGTAATACACAACGGTTTATTGCAATGGTAATTATGCAATGCCACAAAGGACGGACATTTTTTTTTCACCTATCTGGAATCATATTTTAATCATGATCTTATTTATGAACCTTCGTATGTGTAATATAAAAATGACATATATGTATATTATCACGAGTTCAAAATGTATACATATATTATAGTTTTAAGTGATTTTATTTCAATGAAAGACACTTAGATACTCACATTAAATTTCTACGTTATTATATTGATTTCTTTTGTAAATTAATATCTATTCCGTCAAAAACCTGACCGTGGTATTTTTTTCTCTTCGAATTTTCCAGCGAAAATGAAATGATTTTACCAAGACGGTTTCATTCTAATACGTACCTACGTATATGTTTATGACAAACTTTTTGGTCATAGTAAAGATTGGCTATTCGATCTTTACACACGCGTCCCATCAGGTAGAATGTACCTGAGAACTTTATGTTCCACTGGTTGTTCTGTTGGAAATTGTTTTGCTCAGATCAATCGACCTATTCGTTATATAACTAGGGCTTAAAAACACTTGGGTAAAAATGGGGGAAATCGGTACAATTTACAGCGATTAGACATTTGTGGTGCATTTCTCGTCATGCTAAAAACACGGTGTTTCTTCGGTGGCACTCACGGATAGTGACGGGCAATAAATGTAGTTTTTAGTCTCCTTCGCGAAATTTGAAAAACGCCAATCATTTTCTCTCGTTAATCCGTTTGTACGTTCTGTAACTGTTTTATACGTTTGTTCGAACCTTGGAAACGTCAAATTTTTTTTCACGCGTAATGATATGGTGAATATATATATATATTCTATACGTGACTGCGCAGAACCCGTGAAAACCGCGATTTCGTTAGTCCCACTCGAGTGGAATGGAACGTGCGGACATATTATATTCCTACGACACGTGTTAGTATTTAATAATATTCAGATCGTTCACATAATTTGCATATAATACAACACTCGCGTTGGACGCACCACGTGCGCAATTAAACGTCGGTATTCACGACGAATTTCTGTCAAACACCCCCGACAAACCTCGCGAGAAAGAATTCCGAGGCGTGATGAATAGGATAGGCGTGTAAACAACAGCTGTGGCGTGCGCAGAAACTTACAAAGGGTGTAATGAATACGTGAAAAATAACAATTAGTTTGCTTTCCCAACAATTTACCAGTTTTGTTCTCAGCACATAAGTTTCATAATGCTCAGAGAGACTTAAGACAGCGCTCCATTGACTTAAAACCACAAACAGCCCCCGATTTACTTTTTGCTTACCGCGTTCTTCTAAAATATGCCAGCTCTTATCACACGGATAAAAAAAAAACCGTTCTGTTTTAAAAGTCTGACTTGAGTTGTGCCAACGGCGTGTTTTGAGGGAGTATCAAGTACCTGCAGGATACAACAGAACGCAAAACACTGGACGTGAATTTTTATACGACGGCGACAAGTACGGAAACGCAGTTCTCCTCCGTATAAAAATCAGTATTTACATATTACATACATCCAATTAAACATTTGTACCAGTCGTTTTTATAAAATTTTTCTATTTTGTTCACTCCGTGCGTAGGTATATTCCAAGCAGGAGTGTTCCCATACAGGGATACTATTCACAATAAACGCCGTACACTCCGAAGATATTTTTACGAAACTATGGGTGCACATACTCTCAAGACTCAAATGTTACGCACACGAAAAAAGTTTCGTTGGTTACTCGGAAAATGCTACGAAGTTTTCGAAAATTGATTTAAAAAATTTTTTCGCTATTCGCCAGCACACGTTGAAGTAAATTCCAAGTGTTCATCGCGTTGATAGCGAAAATACTGTAGACAATAATACCGTCAGATACTCTGCTGCAGATACGCGTGATCGATAACGCGTTCGATATTGGCGTCGTCCGGCGATCCACGCGATGCGATTTTTATCCTATCAATTATAATACACTCAATTCAGTTTCATAATTTTCGCGTGAAATAAGAAGACGAATCTACTACTGTATTGGACACGTCCGTAGATCGCAAGAGAAATGTTTCGTATTGAATTTGTCCGCGTTTCGGTACCTGACGGCCATACGGGTATACTTTCAAAAAAAAAAAAAAATCTAACGGCAACATCGCCGATTCTAAGACCTGCGTTTGAAAGACGATTGCTATGGATTGCAAAACATCTGAAAAATCGCTAAAAAAAAAAAATGAAAAAAAATCCAAAGTGTTGCGCGTACTGCGCAGCGGTGTAACAACCATGTAGGACCTCCTACATATAGGACGACGATGATATCGATTTCGCGTCACGGTTTCCGAGCGGCTTATATACTATTAATTCGTGTACCTGTGCTGCAGCAGTATACAACGATATGACAGAGACAGAGTGACGTGTGTGTGTGTATATATATTTATAGGGAAAGGAAAATCGGTGGCGAACCGAGGAGTGCAGAAAAACCATCGGCCGACACGATACGCGTGCTCTCCCGCAGGGAGAAAATGCCATTTTAAATGATACATCGCCCTAGTGGGGCGTATGAACGGTCACAAAGTTACAAAATAACAATAACATAACAAACAACTACGCATAACGTCGTATCACAACAGTACCTACTATACACGTAAGGACAAACGATACACACCGTGTTGTACAGGTTAGGTTCTCGCTATTTTTGTTTAGACCGCACAATTTCTAACGTACCTGCGAGACAGACAGGATGACGCCGGACGTATGCTTTTCTCGTGCACTTTCACGGTTCAAGATGTATAGACACGTCTGAAATCGCGGTATAAAAGTCTGTCATGTCTTTCTCGTTCCATCATCTTTTTTGTTTTCATGCGCCGTCCACGTGTTAGCGGGCTAGTTCCCTACTTATAGTATACCCTTTTTTGTTCGTTTGCACCCCGCAAAGACCATACGACGCCATTGAATTCTGCGCATTTGTACGTAAGACGACGCGTGTCACGTACACGAACTGTCTAATGCAAATACAATAATATACGTGGCGCCGCCAATCAGTCCGAAAATTGTCGCACCTACTTTCCTTACACTGCGTTTCACGAGAGAACGACCGTAACAAAAAACTCGCCGTGGAGTAGTGGAACAACGGAACTGTGCGAGAAAATGACTTTTCGGTACCGATCGCGGTCGTTCCCTCGCGGGCGGGCTGCAGTTTTTACACACATTACAACGTTATTCGGGAATTATAAATAACGCGTTTAAAATGTAAGAAGTAAATGATACATTTCTCGCAGAAACGGCCGGGTCAAGAAAACGTAGGGGCCCGAGGACGAAAACGATCGGGAAGCCTGGAGCAGGCGCTTAAAAATTTTTCTAAATAATCCTACTGCGATCACTGGTCGCAACACCTGTTGCTTCGGAAAATTCCGTTTTGTCCGTGTCGACGGTTCAATAAAGTATGGTTTTAAAAGTAATTGTAGTTTTGGCCGCGATACAGCGATGTATGTATAAATATAATTTGCTCAGCGACGAAAAGTTATAAGCCCGTAATACTGTGACGAAACAATATACGTTTCTTATCCAAAATGTCTAGCCTTTAAGTTGATGATCATCTCAATAGCTGTACGAAACCGAAATACGAAAATTTTAGGCTGATGCTCGAAAATCGTCAAAATCAAATCTCGAGTGTATAACCTTTTTGACTGTGATGCGTAACTTATATACACGTATACAAGTAATTTGAACCGCTCTGGTAAATTTTGATTTATTCGGATCATGATCGAAAAAAAAACTCTAAAAATCAAATAGTACTCTTATACCTAACCGCCTGTATCTTTATTGGAACGACGAGAAAACATCGGAGCGATTTTACCAGGTTTTCGCAGAAAAAGTGTTTACACAAGAAAACGTCACTCAGTCAACGGGTAGTGCACTCGTCGCTACAGTCTGAATTAAAAAAAAAAAACTAGAGACCAAAACAATTAGTCTCGAATACGTTGAGTGCAGAAGTGTACGAATTCGTTGTTTATTAATTTATTTTATAAAAAGCCATGTATATTATATACGTAGTGAGGTATATTATACGTATGCGGGGCACAAAATTGTATTTTTGTTCGGTCAGCTGCCCCCTTGTTCCCGAACACGCACCGTACTGTATTTGAATGCCTTTACACGATCGCTATTGAAAGTTTGACGAGTTTAACGAGACATACGGAGAGAGAGATGCAATGTTGGTTTAGAGTCTAAAAGCGCAACAAAGCTTGTTTTCCAGTCGGCTAGCGAGTGACAAACAAAATGTTCCGTTACGAAAATCGAATTGATATCGAAACACGTGCCCGGCGTACCGATGCCGTTTGTGCGTGCACGTGGTGTCTCGGATGAGGGGTTTGGTGGTTTGTGGCGGCGAATTCGCGGAAATTCGATTTTACACGACTTCCGGGGCGGAAAATTCGTGGACAAAAATGGAAATCGGCCGCGTCGCTGTGATGGGGACGAACACTTACGGATCGCCCGTAACTCGCACGTCTAGCGCCGGTTCGTATGAGAAAATACAGGGAATTCGATCCGACGGAATGAAAACGGTAGGAAAACTATTTACGGACGATCGGTTTTCATCATTGTACGTTCCACAAAACTGCCCCGTTTTTGTTTCTGTTTTCGGAGAAGTTTTTGACGCGACTTTTAGCTGCAAATTCCGACACTATTCCGCAGTTACACTATATACACGTGGAAATCATAGACGCGCGTTAAATGATACTTGAGAAGAGCGTATGTGGTTAGTTTTTGCATTAATATATTTTATACTCGTTGAGAATGAACGAAGAGAGTTTCGAGTGTTCCGGAATTCGTTTGAAATAGTAAATAATCTAAACATAATACGGGGCATAGTTAAAAATCGCAACGTCAAACGTTTTTAATTTTCAGCATAGAAATACATCTTACACTTTGATTGAACATTTCGATCGATTACAATAGTTGTTAATAATTATCGTTATGACGATGAACTAAATTAAAAAGTTTTCTTTTATTCGCAATTGCAGTTTTAGATCACAGTTAAACAACGTGTAATTCTCATCGTTAATTGTGTCTCCTCGGTGACGTTTTCCTCTGCGATCAAAGTTAAAATCATGTCGTGCGTAAGTTTTGAAGTCAGATTTCTGGGTAAGGATGTTAAATTTGAAACCTAAAACTTAATGGATAAAACATAAAATACGTTTATGCGTTTTGAAATTTAAATTTAAACGGCTCTAATTTATATCATATAAACACACCTCACGTCGCGTCGACAACCAAAACAGGTTAGCAGGAATTTAGCGCAAAGTTTTGGGCCGTTCGAAATAAGCGCGTAAACATCGAAAATAGTCTCGAAAAATTAAATCACGGTAACACGGAAACGGTGGTCTCGTACGCACAAACGTGATTCCGTGAACCAACAAACGCGATTTGTTCGGTGACAATAATCACCGGGGTAAAAGTTGTGTAGGTCGTAGATTTTTGAAGTGCCTCTCTCAAAAAAGAAAAAAGGACATCGCTTCTCCTCAACTAACCTAACCACCAACCCGTCGACTAGTAAATTAGTAATTCCGACCTGGTCAGCAGCCGCTTGAATTAAACCAATTACACGACGTTTATATAACACGTTTCGATTGCATCAACAATTCGTTTTACTTCGCGTACAGACTGTTCCGCAGTGGTCGCGTTCTTTGTCCACGCACAAAACACAAGAAATTTAGAGGACGCGTCCCAAAAAAACCATTTAAATTTGCAATCCGTTCAACGTTGTCAGCAATAATAGTCAATCGATACGAATCGATCGAGAAGAGTCGTCCTGTATCGTATTTTTTTTTTTCCCCCCGGTGATACACACCGTCAAGTAGTGACGCAAGGCGAAATAATAAAAAAGGTCTCCTAAGCTCTCGGCCGACGTTTAATCGTTCCGCGCATATTAAACGCTCGGCACCCACTTTTGGTCGCTATAAAACGCGGTAAAAAAAAAAAATGCTCGTACGGTTAAGCTCGATTGTGTATCATCATCATACGGGTTTTACGCTTTTTGATGCGACGACGGTTTTTTTCAACGGTATAGAGAAGATTAAAAAGGAACATAAAAAAACGTTTGGCGTTATATCCCGTATTGTACGCGCGTGTACATTCATTCGTATCCGTAAAAACGAAAAAAAAAAGTCGCGGAACATTATCGATGTTGTTCAACTGACTATAATGGTTCATATATATCGTACTGTATTGTGCTGTTAAAAATGTCGGTGACTATACATTTTTGAAGGCGGAATAGCGGACAACTGCGTATACCTAATAATAATAATAAAATAGTTCCACGCGACTCGGCTACGATAGGGTCAGGTGAATCGATACGACGTGGGTCGCACTTGTTACTACGTTATCATTTGTTTTTTATGTTTTTCTTTTCCGTTTGGTGTAAAACTATGTGTAATTGAACCGAAGAAAATTTCGTTAAAAACCATTTCAGCAGTCCATCGCACCTATCATATTGTACTGATCAAACGACGCGAGTTTAAGACTCTCTCTGAGATAAAGTTGCGCCACACGCATATTACCGTCGCGTGCGAGTTTGTCTCTCGATTTCTGCAAAAACCGTGTCATCAATACTCTCAAAAAAAAAAAAAAATATCATGTACAGAGAGAGAGAGAGATATACAAATCAATTTAATATTTTCGTTGAATCTTCAATTGTTTCCTTTTTTCATCGTATCCGTTTCTTTTGTTCGATTTGAATGATTATCGTGTATAAATAAAATTTTATTCCGTGATAAATTATAACACACAACAACCCATATGTTCATATGCGCTATCCAAGTTGACCTAGTGTATATTATACATTGCGTACGAGGAGTTTGCGGCCTACGAGAGGAAATATTTTACGGCGAAAATATTACAAAACTGCAGTGTAACGATTGATTTAAAATAAAATGCCGCACTTTTTCTCCGTCTCTGTTTAATTGTTTTGTAATCCGCGCACTCGCGAGACGTCGAGCGAACACCGAATAAATTAAATAAACCCGAGAATATCGTACGTGTCAAACTTTTAACGACAACTAAACAAGTAACATTTTAACTGTTTCGCAGAAAACAAGGGTTGTCATTGTAAAACGGTTAGCGAGGAGCCACCGCGAAATTAAACCTCTCACACGGTGCTCCGGGGTCGTGTAGTTGTTACGATAATATTCATTTCGTATTCTTGAATTTTATCTCGAACAATACTTTAGTACCCCTAAACATTATTACCGCGCATACGTCGTTACAGTTGATATATTCTCGTATCGCAGAAGATTAACTCGTTTTTATCCGGTCTTTTATACGCATGCAAAAATGTTTAACAGATTATATTATATTGGACGGCAAAAACTGCAAAACCAACCGTAGGGTCGAAACAAAAAAACTACGAAATACAAATTGCCAACCGAAAGTTCTGTGTGTTACACAAACACTTTCTCGAGGGGACGAGGTGAAGTATCTGCCGGGGCCGGATTTAGACTTTTGGACGCCGCGTCCGGGCAAATCTTTTTTTATAATAGTAAAAAACACGTTTCAACGCTCAAATATATAAACAGTTGAGGGGAAAAATAAAAACTCAGCAGCAGCTTTCCGCGCTGAATTTAAAGAAGAACGAGCAATGCGAACGAATCAATATTTAATTTTTGAAGTTTTTTAATACTTAAAAACCGGCCCTGCAGCACGACGGAACGTCAAATAATTCTCTCGTGAAATCCGTCGCGCTACAATTAAACCGTCGAGTTGATTTTTTAAAGCTTTTTACTCACTAAAATTGAACCGTCAAAATTCTGACAGAGGCATACACGCTGGAGTTTGTTTCCGTGGTACAGACAAACAGCTTTCGCGCTGTATTAAAAAACGAATTAGTTTAACACGGATACTTACAAAAAAAAAAAAATACCGAAAGTGTGATATTACGTAGATTATCAAAAAGTTCTTTGGCCCTCGAGAAAAGAGGAACCACTATACCGATTTTTTTTTTATAAATTTCGGAAGGGGATTTTGAAAAAAATCTAAAAAAATTAAAAATCGAACTGAAATGTACACACAAATTTGAACGTACTTAATAATATTTCGGGTTTGAACCCCTAAAACACCACTGTTTTAGTTACATCGCGATCGGACGGATCAGTTCATAAATACAATGTCTTGTTCTATTTTATTCCACGTGCAGCGATCTGAATATTGTTCGGATATATAATATTAAAAACTAGACGATGAAAACTTTGAAAACCGTCATAAATATATTGATATGATTTTCAGTAGTAGGCAAACAGCGGAACGCATAAAAAATATACATTAAACCCAACAAATCTGGTGCATAAAATAAAAGTATATTCAATGTTAATATGTTATATTAAAATATACAGCATATGTGTGTTTGAATAACTTGCGTGACCCGACACGTTCAAAATGCAAACTTCAGCGTTTATTAAAATAAACGTATGGCGTATTTTTTAAAAAAAATTTTTTTCGCAATAAAGGTCCAGTGTCAATATTTGTTGCGGTACCGCAAAATTAACGTCGCAAAGTTTATCAACACGCAAACCATTGCAACTAAAAGGAAGCTTATTTTTAATTAAATGGAATTAGTTTCAAAAATACAGTTTGAATAATGTTTTAAAATTTACGCGTAAGCCGGGTCGATCGATACCCACGTCGCGATATGATACGCTATACTGTATAGATACGAACGGTATACGTACGTTAATAATTACGATTTTGAGTTATATTACGACAGACCGATAGAAGATCTCAGTGACAGTCATCTTGATGATTACGGCTCGTTCTCGAAAGTGTTTTAAATTTAAAATACCGGTTGAATAATAACCGAAATAACTCTAAGGTCCTGCAGGCCGCCGAGTCGACGGACAAGAAGAAAAAAACACCAAACCGAAACACATCGAAATGCGACGTTTTCCTCTTTTTTCCCCTCGTTATAGAAAAAGTAACTCACAGCTTATGCTGATCTTCCTGGACGATTGCATGGGCGTGCCGTAACCGTTGTCCGCGTAACACGATATCTCGTCCATGTCCCGCGTGACGTTGTGGATGACGGTCACCATGTGTCTGGACGTCTCCTGTCTGACCAGCCTGCCGGAAATGTACAGCGATATGGTGGGCGACGGCGTGCCCATCGCGATGCACAGCACCGTCATGCTGCTGCCCTCCATCACCAGGTTTATCGGATGCACCGTCGGGGGCTGCAACGGTTTTCGCAAAAACGACACTCGTTACACTACGGCGATAAACAAAGCGAGGCCGGTTGGGTCGCGCGGGTATCGTTTGACGGGGTGGCCGGCCACTACGCTTTGGGTGGGCCGGCCGGCCACTAGTTTAGAAGTCGCGGTCTATTTTATAATATCTGAAAGCGACGATCGATCGAAAACACGACTCCGAGCGAGCCTGAGCTGTCTGGTGTACGTGCTGGTAAAAATGAATTTAACAATAAAACATTTTATCGAAGTTTCAGCTTGGTCCGATCTGTACTTCGGATGTTACGACCGAAGAAGTCTGAACCGATGCGTAAAAAACACGTTCCTCGTGATTATTTGTTTTTTCTTTTTCATCGTCGCACGGTGGAAGGAACCAATTATTTCAAATACAGCCGGACAAAGTGTCAACAGTTTAAGACGACCAGATTTTTTATTGAAATCGTATAGGATTATATCACAATACGTTTGTGTATTAGCGAAAGAACTTTGATTTTGATTATGTGTCACTAGTTTTTATTCCTCAAAAGCGTTGATTAGCGTTTTCAACTGCAGCTGTTTTTGAAAGTATAAATTTAGTAAAAATAATTTCGCAATGATCGCACGTTTTAAGGTAAATACTTGAAAAAAAAAAACGAACGATAGCGACCGACCTCGTCTTGCGAGAGAAAAACACGTTTTCATTTTTCAGTTGGACCGCGGAAATAAAGTACCGGATGCTCTGAGACCTCTGAAATCGTGAAAGATGTATAACTTTTATCCGCCCCAAAAAAAAGAATTATCTAATAAAAAATTACGATGGCGACGCGAAACGAGTGAATTTTATTAGATAAAAGTATTCGTGCACAAATATCGATACGAATCGTTCGTTCCGTCGGCGAAAACGTTGATTAGGTTTTTTTTTTTATTAAAGAAAAAAGAGATAACAATTTTTCTCTAGTCGCGTTATTCTTCTTGGCCGAATCCTTGAAAAAACTTTTAATATTTCAATCGTTTATTCTGTGACAACGCGTGAGTCGACAAACACGACGTTTTTTTAACACGACTGCTGCGGAAATCGAAATAAACACCTTTTCCGATCAACAAGACAATATTGTATCTACTATATTTAAATGTATTATAAATGTGTGTGAACGTCCAGCGGAAAAGGGTCGCGCGCGGGTGGAAAACGCGCGATAAGCGTTATTCGGCGGCTGATGAAACGCGCGTTAATAATAACCACGTCATCGTCGTAATTATAACAACATAACGAGTAATAATGATAATTATTATTAATTACAATACGTAATAATACTATATTATCGCTTGTGTGCACGAACCTCGACGAACGCTGGATACGCCGGGTCGGTCCACGCAATCAGTGTTTCGGACGGCAAGCTCTTCCCGTTTTTCGACGCGGCCACTATGTAAACGATGTACTGAGAGTTCGGTGATAGATCGCCAATGGTGTACACGGGCACGGCCACGTCCACCTGACGGAACGTCGTTTCCGCCATCGTTTTCCAGAACATCCTAAACAAGCACGCGTCCAGGCTTATATTTTGTTTGCGTATACGTCGTCGCGCGTTTGCAAAAACGATAAAAAAAAAAAAAACGGGGATCTAGGTCCAGGTTGAAACATCCGAATGCGTCGCCCTGGAAAATACGATTCTGAGCGAGCTAAGACCGTGGTAAACACAACGAATCCGCGGCGTCTTCCATTGTTTCGGTGTCGTGTAAAAGTTTCAGCAAGACTTCACAAACAAACGCATCAAACGGAGTCGTACCGTCGTCTACGATAAATTCTTTTGCGGTGTCACACGTTGAAACCGGAACGTTTTTTTCTACTCGAAATAGTGATCACAACAAAAAAATAATCATCTAAATCGACGTGTAAAAAAACGCGTTTCCCGCGATCGTTCGTCTGTCTCGCCGTCAACGAAAATTTCCCAAGTTTCCCTCAGAAATCGACTGAAATTTCAGCGGTACGCTCGAACGATCCTTCTAAACGCACACAAATTTCAAGTCGAACGGAGCAAATTGTCGAATATTGTTGGGCCGTTTTCTATTTTTTTTCCTTCCTCGGTACAATCAAAATTTCAAAAAGCGCTACAAATAAAGTACCGTAAAGGTGAATTCGAAAGGTTCGACCAAAACGGTACGTCCTGAAACTGGGCCGTTCAATAGTTTTAAAGTCACACTACAGTTCACTGAAAATTGGATCGAACCGACAAAATCAGTCTGTCCAAACGCCAATTTTATCCGTTCGATCGCCTGCGTCCATCGATTTGAAACGTTTTTAGAAATTTTAAAAAAATTCATGATGATAATTGCGGAAAAATGTCGATTAAAATATCTACCTTTGAATGGTTAAAAGATCGGAGCGATTCTACATCACCGGAAAAATTTTACGCTCCAAACTAACAGTGTACATATTTCAATATTTCAACTGAATATTGGTGATGAACACGTTGATACTGCGGTTTACTTTCGATTTAAGATCCTATAGATATCTCAAGCATATACATATATATTTAAGCCTGCGTACACAAAACATAAATTTACACGCAGACGATTAATTGAAGATTAAAAATTAACAGTTTTTACGAAGGTTTTTGCAAAACTACAAATTTCGTTTTACAGGATGACGAGAGTGTACGAAACAAACAGCCAGTTCTTTTTCATATTTTTGCACGTGGCCACGCATTTTCTCCTAAAACTGATAAACGTTACGCAATAATTTTTATCTGGACCACCCATCTCGTATCACGCGCGCAATTTAGAGTAGGGTACACGAAACAGGGTTGTTTTCAGACGGAAACGTATATTATTGTACGAATAGGAAATTTCGGACGTCCATTTTCCCGCTAAGCTATATAGTAACCACGGCCATTAAGAAACGGATATTTATGTAGAAGAAACTGTCGTTTCGTGCGCGATCCGTCACCGTGTAAAAACTTCGCGAACGTCGATCAAACCAAACACTCGTTAAAGAATAATAAAAATTTTTTTTTTTCGAGCTAGTATGCCTACTACGCACTGTGGAAACATTCAAATTGTAAACCGCAGCAAATCGCGCTAAACGCCGAACGGCTCTTACTTGTACGTGATCTCTTCGGACACGTGACTGAACTCGGGCGGCTGCCAAGTGATGGTGACGTAGTTGGCACTGTGACCGGAAACGGACAGCGAATGCGGCGGAGACGTAACGCCCACGACACCACTTTTGTCGTCCAGATCTGACGGAATCGGCGAAAAATACTAATGTTAGCGAACAGTAGGAAAAAAATGCTACGGGAAAAACGTGTAAAGACCTGTTTCGGTGACGTTCAGCAATAGCACGGACGACGGTAAGGACGTGCCGTGCGCGTTTTTCGATACGACGAAAACTTTGTACAGTTTTCCGGTCTCCAATTTCTTCAGCTGCACCGAGGTTTCGGTCACCTCGACCTGCTGAAAACGAGACTCGGCCATTTTACGCGTATGATTAGACAGTTTTAGCGGGCGTATCGCTCGAACCACTCGGGTTAACAAAAAAAAAAAAAAACGCAGCGTAATCTGAAATATCTGCGCCGCCGGTGGTGCACTCGAGCGATCGCCGAATTTGTTTTTATGCGGCGGGGTGGTTTTTTTTTATTTTCTGACGAATTAAAGCGAGACGTTTCGGACAGTTTTGCCGCTGCGACGCAAGAAGAAAAAAGAAGAGAACAGTGAGCTACGGGAAAAGTTCGCCGTACCTGATCCAATTTAATCGTGTTTTCGTGCACCGTGGAGTTGTTGATTTTCTGGTAATGCACCACGTAGCCGGTCACGTTACTGCCGTCCTCGGGACCGTCCCATACCAACGACACGCTGCTGTTGGTCAACTTCACCGCGCGCATATCGCCCACCGGGCCTGGTAACTTCCCGGTGCCTGAGTAACACAATATTATTATTATAAATTTATTTCGCAGACGCTTTGAGTCCGTTTGAGCGAGTCCGCAAAAAACGGATCTTACGTGATAATGCTATAAGAAAATAAAACCGAACATTTCCGAAACGCACACGTACAGTAGTAATAACGTATTATTGTTATTACGTACATCGTTGCGGGCGAGTAGTTACAAAGATGCGTTCGATCGCGTTTCGTCATAAACACATTCGCGTAGGAATAAATCCGGCTGGAATATCGTACTTTCACGGGCGGGAAAAATTGGAACGCAAGACTATTCTAGATTGACTCCCCCGTTAAATGCTCAGAAGTTAAAGAAGCCTCAACCCACCAACCTGCTATAGAATTAGTTTTTCGTGTGGTTTGTACGTACAAAATTCTAAATTTTAATCACAACCGTTGTATACCTACCGTTCGTCGTGATCAAACGGCGCACGATCGTAATTTCACAGCCCGCCGGTAAACTCCAAAACTTGTTGAAAAAACACTAACAGCAGACGGACGAATGATTCGATAAAATAATTTTTGACATGTACCAAGACATTCACAATCATTTAGACTATACGGGGTATTTTGTGAATTCTTCGGATAAAAAGCAAAAATAATAACTCTCGACGATACCCGGGGGGAGCGTACGTTTTTGCATTACAGTTTTTTGATTTGCTACGTAAATTCCAAAGTTATTGGTTTGATAAAAAAAGTATTAATAAAATTTTATTTTGGGGAAAAAATGTTCTTGTTTGCATACCGACATCGACCGGTCAGCGTGTATGTAAAATATTTTTCGATTATAAGTTTTTTTTTTTTTCTACCGTCCGAACGGAATGACGAAAAACTGTCATGAATCGAATTCGTGTGTATCCGGAATATTTTCGCAACAGCCACGTCAATAACGTTATAATGTCGCTTAGAGTGTATCGATATGTTTCAAAACCAAACGGAAAATTAAACGCGTTATCCAACAATAAAAATGAACGATAGCAAATGATTACGAGATGTGTTTTGTTTTATATTTTGGTAACCGTGAAATCGCAATAATTTTTTATAAAGACTCGTACTCTACGAAAACGTATTATGTTTTATTTTCATATAAGTTCGCTAGTGAATTTTGCGGTTTTCGTAAGATCATACAATTAAGACGGGACACAAAACGTAGTTTTTTTTATAATCATTCAAGTAAGAGCGGTAATCTATACGTTTTTTAATACGTCCCGTGTCATTTACGAGCTAAAAACAGTTAAATAACGTATAGTAGAACGCGATTGAAATGTCGCGTAAAAACGAAATTCTTTTTTACGCGAAGACAATGTTATTTTCGATAGTCAAAAATTGATTTGTCGGCAAACGTGTTGGCGCATTTTACGCGAATCGATTAGCTATGGCCGTCGGATCTAAAGCGGTAGCAGAAAAAAACAGACGAAAACAAAATTCTCAGGAGTGAGACCGTTTTATAATATTAATCGGCGAAAATGTGTTATAAGTCAGGTGTATAAAGACAATGTAAATTACAAGACACCGCGAACCCGGAACTTTCGGGTACCGAGCCAATTAAATAGTAAAACGAGATAACGCTTAAGAACGATAAAGTAACAATGAGCGTAAGGAGATAAATGACAACTTCGCAACTGAATTCGCCGACGACCGCAGGATTCATAAATAATTTACATAGATTCGTAATGAATGTAGTACCTGCGAAGGAACTGACAGCTGTCCATTGGCGAAGGAATTACTACGTTTACGTGTCAAATTTCCATAACGGAACAAAAGTTGACGGATTCGTTAGATTGCTCTGTGTAATGTATCGTATAGATTGTAAGGTGAACCCACAAATGTCGTTTGATACGAAATTGAATATGTATGACGTAATTCAGCGGCGTCTAATTGAACTATCACGTTGATTTGACTAATTGTTACGATACAGTAATGTTATGAATAATATTATATTGATACGTGAAACAATCATAAACTTGAAACATTTTTACACGGACATGACAAAATAGAACGTTTGGTAAAACCGTATATCGACATATTTTCTCGCGACTTTTACAATAATTAACATCCGCGTACACGGAATAGCTTTTAAAAGTTGAAAAAAGAAAAAAACTTATAAATTCACGAAAACCGTAAAGAAACGTTTTAACGTTAAAAACCCGTAAACCAGAAAGCCGCGTTTCAAATTTAACGTCGCGGCTTACGTTAAATCCTATATTGTTTGGTCGATAAATGTATAGATTCATTAAATCCAGGGCCTCGATGTCGGTTTACCAAAAAAAAAAAAAAGTAACGAACAACGCCGTTGATATTGGGTCACTATTTTTGATGGAACGCGTTTCGTTAAGTTTGAAAGCAACGACGACGAAATCATAAACGGTTTCTATCGAAAATAACGTTTTCGGGTTTAAATCGACCACCTAATTTGTTTTTATGTTTTACCGTGTACGTTTAAAAAGGTCCGCAGTATTTACAGAGGACGGCTGGCGATGATGAACCGTCGTCATCGAAAAAACAATTACGAGCCGGCTCGGTAGTCCAGTATATATACGTCCTGGTGAATTTTTCGAGAAATTCAAAGTCCTCTTTAGCTCGAACGTTTTCGAAACCGCTTGAAAGTTTTATCAAATCTTCATACCTATACGTTGTTATTATGTAAAAGTTTCGGCTTGTTCCGCGATCAACAATTATCCGAATCAAATTATTTTCGATACGCTATGGGCCCGAAAAACTAAAACGGCACGTAAAAAACACGTTCGCCGCAATCAACGTGTCTCCGTGTAATTTCTCGATTAACTCTTTCAAATTGGAGACCCCAATAAAAACCGCCGACTTTAGTAAGACCGTCCGGACCGTTTTTACTGTCCTTTTTGAGTTGTTCGCGGCAAAACAAACGTCTTGTTGTAAAACCTTACACACTGACACGTACAGAACGTAACAAAAAAAGGCGTGTACCTTCTTCGAAACACTGGACGACGTTGCCGATGAACGAGGCGCAGTTGACGGCCACGCTGAGCAGGGAGTCGGGCACGACGCCGGAGCACAGGGGCGAGCAGACTCCGGGCACGCCGCGGCGGGCGCAGCACGAGCCGTGGTTCCGTCCGCCCGCGCCGCACTTGATCAGCTTGTGCAGCTCGGCGCCGCAGAACGGTGCCAGGCTCCGCACGTCCGTCATGTTCGCGTCGAACGAGCACAGGGGCATGCACATCTGCCGCAGCTTGATGTTCACGCAGCAGTCCGTCAGGTTGTACGGCGACGTCGCCAGCTCCCGGTCCTTGGCGATCTGTCGGCAGTTACGACAGCGTTTACTACAAGCATTACACAATCGTTCTACGAAAGCGTTCCTTCATTTTTTACCGCTCCCGTTCTCCTGTCCCTTTCTCCCGCTCCATTCACAATATTATCGTCCTTGTCAAATCTCCCAGTGACACCACTATATCCGTCGTGACTTTGGTTTTACACTTACCCGCGACCTATCTCCAACTGAACACATCGAAGACATTTGTCGCAGGGCTAGGACATAACAGATCAGTCGATCGGATCGGATAGTTGGTGAAAAAATAAAAACACGTTTATTTTCAAACCGCGAGAAACTAACATTACGTATACCATCAATAAAAAAAACTCTATTTTGCGTTTCTGCAAAGGTAATAAATATTTTACCACGAACTAATTTCAACCGAAGCACGAGAGAACGTATTTAAGTTTAACGTCGATGAATAACAGAAGCTGTTTTTTTTGTTTTGTTTAATTTTCTATTCGAAAAACGTGGAAAATGGCAATTTTCAACAATACGTTTTCCCGAATGGCGCATTAAATATGTGTACGGAATAAGGTCACCCCCGAAAACTCCGCCGTTTAAAATAACTCCCTTTTATACGAATTTATTTGAAAGGAAATATAAAAGTCTACATAATCTTTTTTAGACGTTTTATTGCTGCGGTGACTGGCGAGTATATATATATATATGGATCGCTTCCGCGCGTCGGTTTCCTCGGAAAAACGTCCGTTATCGCGAAAACAAACAAAACCTGCGACGGGGTTAGAAAAAAAATGGCGAAAAATACCCAGGGGCCATTCGGCGCAGGACGTCTTTGCGGGACCGTATTTTTTCACGTGTTTAATATTGGACCGACTTCTAGAAATCGGTCCTACCAATTAGTATAATAAATTATTGTCCAACGGATATTACCCGCTTTTAGAGTTGTCTTCTTCCCGTGTACGTAAAATTACAAAAACGAAGATAATACGAACCTTTTTTTTCATTCGTATTTAGAATACGTATCCGAGTAAACGAAATAATAGCTCAAAATTAGCATTTCGGAATTCTAGCGCAGTCACACAAATACACGACGGTTCGGGTGATAGGGGCTTCAAAAATACCGGGGATTTTTCTAAAAACGTTTTCGGGGATATTTAATAGCGAATATAAGATTTTTTTTTTTTCTAGGCTCGAGGCTATTTAGACTAATCGCCGCCCGTCACCGTGCCTTTCCACGTCTCTCTAACCATCGCTATCCTTTTTCCATCTCCTAGGAACTTCCTTCCTCTGACACGATCGCACCACCCAGCTGTCTCGGCCGTCCTCTTGGTCCTGTTCGATCTGGCTTCCGCCAACACTTGTGACCTTATTTACCGTTCTCCGCACTCCACGATACGTCCTGCAGGGCTTCGGCTTTTTTTGAACACCTACTATATCGGTTCCGCGAAACGTTCGTTGTTTTCGGTGTTCTTCATTTGGCGCCGAAAACGCTGCTCAACGTTTTCCTCTCAAACGTTCTTATCTCGTCTACCCCTCCGATCGATGCCCCGCGCGCACGTTGTACGACGGGTCTTAACGGCGTCTCGCGCGTAGTCCAGTTTTTGTTCTCCTCGATAAGGATCTCAAATTTAAGAACTAACGTAAAAAATCGAACGGCCCGCCAATTTAAAATACGGCGCCCGAGTGAGAAAATACCCGGGTCTTGGTGGAAAAAAGCAGCCTCTGCGACGGCTCTCCGGCACCGTGACCGTTGACGGCCTCCACGAACACTTCGTACAGCGTGTGCGGCTTCAGGTGTTCCAAAATGAACGGAGAATGGACGTTCGCCACGGAGTCGTATTCGTCGTCGAACTGCCGGTAAAACACGTTGTAGTGCGTGACGGTGTCCGCCAAGTCTTTGGGCGGCTCCCAGTGGAGTATCGCGAAGTCCACGTCCACGTTGGAGACCCGGAGACGTTTCGCGGCCGAAGGGACGATCCCGTAGCCCTGGAGCAGGCAGCTCGTGTAGTCGTCCATGTACCGCAAACATCTGAAACCGCGATAATTTCCGAGTAACGCGATATTGTTGTTAAGGTTGGTTCGCGATTGATACGCCAGATTTCGGATTTCCTTGCACCGGTGATTCACTCGGATACCCTAAGGACTTTCTACATTTCGTACACAGGGTTCCCTTCGCGAATAACATCCCTCCTTCCTCCCCCCGGCCACTTATTATTGGTATCTATGACTGCTCGGAAAACCGACGTACTTGAAGTAACTGAAATCGATCTGAGTGAGATTGCCGGCGCACAGCGTTTGACACAGCGGCGGCAGACCTCTGGACCGACAGCACGGGGTGTGATCCATGCCGTTCGTCAGGCAGCTGAACGTCTGCGAAGCCCACGGGGCGCATATCATCAGGTCCGTGACCTCGGCCACGTCGGACCGCGACGGGTCGCACAGTTTGTCCAGACACCTAGAAACATTATGCAACGAGGCGAGGTTTGAAAACGTTGAATACGAACAAAAACAGGGATAAAACAACGGGGACGACGGTGTCGAGCGAGTCATAAACGGTCCGATTTCGCAGACCACAGGGGGATCGCTAAAATATTTCGTCAACGAACGAACGAATGAGGGGTGCTTCGTCGTCCCGTCTCAATTCCAGCACCGTATCTGCACGTACATAGATGCGAAAACTTCACATGGCTGGTCGAAACTACTTATCCGCTTTTCGTTTACGGATCGGGTTTTCCGACGAGATTTAGCAGTGATGAATCAATTTTTAGTCGTTTAACATAGAAAAGCCGAAAGAAGAAATCATTCGTGTTTGTGATTGGTGTCGGCATAGAAGATATTGTTCAGCGATTTATTGTACGTTTGTAAAAACGTCTACGGGGCGCGTAACCGTTTTCTCCGTCATCACCCATGTCGTAAACGTTAACCCAACCTAACGCGAATGCTGCAGGCACCTGAAGGCCGGAACGGGACGCGATTATCGATAAAAATAAATACATCCAACGAGCAATTATTGTAATGTCGAATCCTTGAAGTCGGTGGCGTCTTAGGGGGAACTCGTACACACGCAGTCTAGCGTTCGGGCTACTGAAGCCGGAAGGTTTTTCACATTTTAAATAACGCGGCGGCAAAGTCTTTACGAGTGGGCCAGTCCGTCCCAGGAAACACTGAAACGACGCCACTGATCGATGGGTGGGTTGTGTATCGTGAACAATAACAGTGTACAGGCTCCGCGTGACGAACGCGAAAAAAACAAAAGATATCTGCAATTTACTCACGCCGAGTGCGTGATGCCTTTTTTCACGCAACACGATCGGATGTCGGGCAGCGGCGGCAACTTCGAAGGGTCCACGGTGGTCCGGCGAGACGTCTTTTGGTCCGCGGACAGCGTGAGTGACCGAATGGCCACCGACGGTAGACTGGAGCCGTGCTTGTTGGTGGCCACCACCGTCACTTCGTACATGGTGTACGGGGTGAGGTTGTCGATCGTCACTTCGTATTCCGACCCGGGGACCTGCGGGTGGACGCGTCAAAACGTTAAAACTATAAACTCGGAGATTTCTACTTCGAACGGTCAAAAGTCTCGGTTTCAGTGCGCGTAAACGAATATCCATATCTGGTTGAGATTTATCGAAAAATCCGAGGACTACCCGTAATTTGAAAAACCCTCGAAAATCCTTTTATGGCTTCATGAACCTCGAAAACCTCCAGAACTGGCAAATTCCCCCCCGAACCAGGGCTAAATTTTCCATAATGATAAAATCTGAAGAGCCCCATCGGAGGCCGCCATTTTCGTACCTTTTTCATTTTCCGATAGTCTTTTACTCTTCTTGTAAAGATTTAAATTAGATTTTTTTTTATTATTATGAAACTAGACGAACGGCGTACAACGCTGGTCTCGTCTTCGCGCCCTAGAAAATTTTCTCGTTCACACGATGAAAAAATCCGATTTCGAAAATAACGAAAACTAAAGCTTTCAGAGTTTTTCTCACAAAACGGTTTTTGTGGTAGTATTTTATAATGTTTTATAAAATAACCTAACCGGCCTTGTAATGTAAACCGATCGACGACACAATGTTATATGGGTGCTTACGCGTTTTTTTTTTTCAACTTAGGTAAAAAAACATTACGAAAAAAAATTAGAAAAAACGAATGTTCCATCCGCGACAACACTGGCTGGTTTATCCGACCAAGAAGTATAAATGAGAGGCTATGATAAGCATAATTAATACATCGCGTGTACATTTTTCGACGGATTTTAGCGGCCGAAAGCGTTGTTGAAAACAAATCTGACGTGGTTTGAATTGTTTTAAAAAAATTTGCATATACCTACGTAGTTACAAGGAGAGAATATTACATTCGCACACGCTTACTCCCAATTATTTTTTTTATTTAGGGGTGTAACTGTTTTATTATAATAGTTTAATCACGGTGGAAATCATCGTATACGGTTACACTAGGGTAAATTTATATTTTATTCTACTGAAGAATTAATTTACAATTAAATAAATACAAATTACACACGTAAAGTTAATAACGATAAGTCTTTGGTATAATATAAAGAGATTGCTGTGTTTTACTAACATTGCTATACCTATCAACTCGAAAATAATTTCATTCGGTTCAACGACTCCCGACAGTTAATGTAAATCGAAAATCATAACAAGTCTGTTGAGGATTATCTAAAGTTAAATAATAAAACGTCGATGTCTGCGAATACTCGAAGAAAAAAATATTATAATTGATAAACTTAGACTATAGTCGTTATCTATGTTATACTTCTAACTTAAAACAATAAACGAATAGTAAAAAACAAAATAAAGTTTTGTTTTTTTAAATCTTAGTATTATGACCAGGCTGAAACTACAAAATAAGTAAAGATGGAGCAGTCAATAAACACTCTATTATAGTATACACATAGATGATTTACAATCGACAATCGGTCGAATATTATTGCGTGTTATTCAGAACGAATACGCTATTCTTATTCTGGGATTAAAAATTTATTTATTTTTCTAATTATATTGCATAGGTCTTTAGAACTGCTGCAGTATGTTGTTTTTACCGCTGCGTTTTCTCGAACACTTCAAATGGAATAGCACGATTATAATTAAACTATTTTATTTAAAAAAAAAAAAAAAACAATACAACTATATCAGCATAATTCTTGTTGAAGTAATCATTCGAAAGTCAGAATCGACGTCTACGAAGAAAAAATGACAATACTTGGATGTTCAGCGGCGTGTTGAGGGCCATTTGTAGACGGAGGAGGAAACAATATAATGCGGTTTTAACATAAAATTTAAAAAAAATAACGAAAGAAAGTATACTATACGAACAGTATGGTTTTAAAAATCCCCTGTTATAAAAATTATATTTTCCAAGATAGTATTGTTCATGTAACTTATAATAATTTCAAACACGCCGCTATATTATACGCGTATATTAGTTATGTTGAAAAGTTCGGTACGTAAAACGTATAATATTAACTCGTATCCCTTTTGCATCGTTATTCTCTACCGACATTAATCAATAACACACGGATCCCTCAAAAATAGAAATATTTCGACGGCAAATTAATTGACGACAAAAATTTCCCGATTTCAGAATGGGTATTATTATTACTTCCTCTGTGTGGAATCACGACGAGTCCGAAAACTCGAGTAACTTAATGGCGTTTGATCACGCGACGGATCCCGTTGTTCGTGACGTTATGGTATAAAATTCCTCAGCCCCGACGACTTCCCCCCTGTGAACAGCTATGAGGGTAATAATGAAGCTCAGATTTTTAAAGCCTTTAATAAAAGGTCTATGAACTCTGATGAAAGTTCAAAGTTGAATAAGTTACAGGGAAAAAAACTATAAGCAAAAATTAAGAAAAAAAACGTTAAAAAAACTAACGACTAACGGGTTTTTCGTCATAATCGATTTACTTTTTTGGCCACAACTTCCTTCAAAATAATGATCGTGAACAGACTCGTACACAAAATTGAAATAAGTAAGATACACGTTCGAAGCGATTTTGAAAATGCTAATTATAGAATTTTAAAATTTTAATTTTTTTTTTGTCGTTTAAAGGAAAATCGGAAAATTTTCAAAAATTGGTCATATCTTTGACTTATTCTTGGGAAAAAATTCGTAACTCGACTAGTTTTGTTATTTAAGATTTAAAAATTAAATAAGTTATGTAAAACAAAATCTGCTATCTGAACAAAAAAATTTCAAACAAATCGGCCCGGTAGATTCTGAAAGTGTATAAAAAAAAGTATTAAAAAACGGTGTTTTGATTTTGATTTTAGCAATAAAATTGCGCACTGTTGTGCAAAAATGCGTATAACTAAAATCGTAAATTTCCTCGAATAATGGTCAAAATGGTTTGAAATTTTCAAACGTTTTGTAAATTAATATTCTTCATACGTGGATACGACTTACGGAATTTTTAACCAATTTTTATTCTTAAATATGGTTTTCACAATGATTTAACATTGTTTTCAGATACTAATTTGAATCACAACTTCCAAACCCATCCAAAGCATAGGCCGTAGTCGCTACTCCGTCAAACTACCCAAGCGACCTAGAGTGGTCCCGGTTTTTTTCATAGGTATAATAAACTCTTATGATACTTCGTGTTTTGAGATTCTGAGCGAGGAATGTAATTTTTTTTTACAATGATGTTTTTTTTTTTACTGTCAACAACTCGTTGTATAGAAGGAATGCTCCGATTTTCAAAATCAGTAACTTTTCTAAAAGGTTTATGGACTCCGGAGGTGCCTTGATTGAAGTTGTTCTTGAAAATTTGCTTAACTTTACCCAAAAAACCAATAAAAACTCGAGAGTTTTAGGGCAAAAAATTTGAAATTTTCAGGTATGCAATGACGTAGAAGGAGTGCTCCAACCGTTACGTCGAATACAACTTAAAAGTTGGGATTATGGCTTTATATTTTATCTTGCGCTAAAAATGCTTTGATATATTGATCAATTTCTCAGTGCGGAAAACGACGAAAAACGGTGAAAAATCCGGCGTCAGATTAAACTATCGTTATAAAAAATTGTTACACGTCGTTTCCAGACGAATTTACGTACTAAATTAATTTATAATACGTTATGAACGATTGAAAACAGTTTTTGCTAGGTGCAATAAACTATTTTTTTTTTTTTCCCCGTAATTCGGAGTGATTCGCGATCTTTTTTATTTTCAGCCAGGACTTGTTAGAGATTAGACACAGCTGGCTCAGAATCGCCGGTATCGAACGCGATGATTCGTCGCTGCTTTCGCGGATATTAATTATAATACGGACAAACCGCAACTTTGAAACAGACCCAAAGCGTACAGTCGTTACTGCTCCACACTTATACTTTTATTATATTTTTTCATTTTTTTTAACGTACAAGTAAAATATGCTGGCGTTCTAGTATGTTATTCGAAACAGGTTAGGGTGATATTATTTTATAGTAAGTGATCGTAAAAGGTGCACAAAATATTATACGCCACCCAAC
The DNA here is from genome assembly GCA_017140985.1 of Hormaphis cornu. Lineage (NCBI taxonomy): Eukaryota > Metazoa > Arthropoda > Insecta > Hemiptera > Hormaphididae > Hormaphis > Hormaphis cornu. The sequence goes on from CM029358.1 coordinate 32,459,880, forward strand.
GTTTCTAGGAACATATTATGTGGCACGGTATGAAGACGTTAGGCGTGCAAGGGGTAACTGAAAAATAATTCTTCCCTCGTTGTACCTGTTTTATGTGTACCTCCGGGTATTACGCCTCCGCAGCGCATTACACGTCTTGAATTACAAAATCCCGCGAGACCCTAAAATAATAATTATTTATCGCGCGTGCATGTGGGTAGGTAGTGTAAAGTTTTCGGAAATGAGCTTTTTTCGCGATGGATTCCAGCGTAGGATATTTACGAGGTCGGGAATTTCAAAGCGTGTATGAAAAAAACGACGGTTCACTGTGATTCACTGCACGCAAAAAAAAAAAATATATACAAATGAAATCGATGTCTGATTGTAAAATCATTTTTTTTTTCTTAAAACAATTTGCAGGGTGTACACGCTAGTAACGATGATTTGAAATCAGCCGAATATAATCGAGCTGCGTGCATAATTATGACTCTTATGAAGGACTTTTCTGCTGGCAATTTTATCGCTTCGACGACGACAACGGGCGTCGTGTAAAAAGTGTTTTCGCGAGACAAAAAACTATCGCGGCTTCGAGTTAAAAATGTTTACCTGTATGCACGATCACCATTAAATCGTGCCGTTTTCCTCGTGATTCAATATTGTTCTGTACGTTTTTATTTGATTTGAAAAATTCTTACAAAGAATAATGAGCCCCAACGAGCAAGCTCGAGTGGGTGGCCCACATTATTAAACGCACGTACAGACATTTAGAGAAATTACTTTGTCGCGACCAATAAAATGCTGTTTTCTACACGATAAAAAAAAAAAGACGATTTCAAAAGTATATTAAAAATTGAGGCCATGAGAGTTTGTCCCGCAATGAACCGCGGTTTTTCAGGTCGGTATAGTACGAATGACATCAAGATGTATTATATTTTACGGCGCGTAATAAGAATAGCAACGCTAGTACAACATACATAATATATATACAGCCATTTAATTACAAATTTATCTGAATAGCGCGAAATATTGTGATTTTCATAGTAACGAATCCAGTTTTCCAAAATACTTATTAAAAAAAATGAAAACGTGAGAGTTTTTCGTCCGCGCGGCACATAAAAACGAACACGCGTATCAGAGCTAACACATACGGTGCAATAAACATTTTATCGCGACATTGAGTTTGCCTACACAAAACGCCTTCAAACTGTTTGCGTTTTCATTGCGATTTTTCGAGGAGAAGCACATACGACGAATCGATGATAAACCGCGAACTAATCAGAAAGGATCCGCGGACGTTTGTCGACCCGGCGACATTTTGTACCGTTTCGTTTTTACTGCCTGATCAAAATCAGTCCCCGAGAAATGTCACCTTGCTTATTAAAAAAAAAAAAGCGTGAAAATCACTTATTTTCTCGAATATACTGTTAGCAGTCGTGGTACACACCTTGACTTGTACGCTGTGGGGCGTGACGACCGATTGACTGTTACCGCGGTCGTCGTCGTCGTCGTTGTCCGGGAACGTTTTCATGTCGTCGAACGACTTGAGCATGGTCACGTTGACCACGAACTCTTTGACCGTCGCCGAGTTGGCCGACGGCTTGTTCCACGCCACCAACATTCTGGAACTGCTGTTCACTTCCACTTGCACGTCTTCGGGCTGACTCGGGAGAATCTCTGGAATCGATGGTAAGACCCGTTAGAACGTTCGCGATGGCACGTCGATAATGGCCCCAAAACATTTTGAAACTATAACTATTGCGAAACGTACAGACACCACAATACAGAACACGGACGAAAACGATACAAAGAAGACTGTATACGCACAGAAACATACGACGCGATCAAAGATAAAAGAGAACGGAAGACACGTTGTCTCCGGACACAGAATCTCATCGCGCATGACTCGTGTCGTAAACGCCATACAACGAAAGTTCGTATAACACTCTCCGTTTGAATTTATTTCGGTTTTTTTCACGCCGGCGTATTAGTTTTTTTCAACAAAATAACGTTTACCTATGCCCTCCACGATGCACGCCAACGTCTGTTCGGTGTACGGCGAACACGAGACCATAGTTTTTATGTTGTCCGTGATTGGGGTGTACTCCCCTTGGCAAACGTCCTGGCATATGTCGGGGATGCCTTCTTGCACGCAACACGGCACGTGATTTCTACCGTCTGCAACGTGGAGATGATAACGTGAAAAAATAGGTAAAAAAAAAACAGATCGAGCAACATTTACAGTTTGATCCAGTATCTATTAGTAATGATGACGCACATTTTTTGTTGTGTTAAGTTGGGACGCAAAATACATTTTGTAAAATTAAAAAAGTAACTTTAAGTGGATTGGAGGCCACGATTTGTTTTCTCTGTCTAACACACACACAAATCATAGGAATTTGGATGTTTTTTTTTTTTTTTTGTACCTACAGACCGATCTAGTGATGCGCTATGAAGATTCTGAAAACTGATTCGAACTCTTCGTGAAATCTACTTGAAAACGATTTTTCCAGAGTTTTTATCGTGCCCGCTGAATTCGTTAAGTAGGCACAAGCCTTAATTGATTTCAAAAAAAAAAAATGTTCGTTTTTTCGGAAAACCTGAAACGAAAAGTTGGAAAGTCGTTTTCGAGCAGACTTTGTGCGGTGAGGAGTTCAAATAGATTTTCAGAACTTTTATCGCACCGCATCAGATCCATCGGCGAGGGAAACGTCCGAATTTCTGTACGGTTCGTACGCGATGGACAGAGGATAAAAGGCGGCGCCCGACCGCCTTTGCTTGTTGTGACTTGCGGGTTGGTCACTGTTTTCGTCCAGGAACTTTTCACTCGACTCAGATACCTCCTGTTCAATTTACGGAAAGTACAACCGCGTACAAACTTACTCGGTCACGAAAATCGAGCGACTTACTTGCCCGAGTGCACCGCAAGAGCGGCTTAATTAATTAATCCGATAGTTTAGTAACATCGGGCGCTGTGCAAACGTACCCGCCATGCATTTCACGATGGACTTGAAGTCCGGCTCGCAGTTCTCCGGGTCCTGTCCGGTGCTGCCGTCCAGTATGCTCTGTATGTTGCAGAAGCCCAAGCAGCCGGAGCTCACGTTTCTCGCCACGCAGCAGTCCGTGTAGTTGTGGTTTTTCACGTCGATCGCCTCCGTCTCGTCCTCCTCTTTGCCGAACGAGTACACCACCGCGGTGCCGTTGTCGAGCAGCGGCGGCGGCGGTTCCAGGTTGCCGGACAAAACTGCGCGGACGGAATTACATTTTCAAAAATCGATTACTGTTGTAACGGGGCTAATGACGGGAAAACTAAAAACGCGGTGGATACACCACTAACGGGAGGATTTAAACGGAAACTCGTCTTCGGACTTGTGAGAAAAATGATCAGACGAGCCAAAGCGAAACGAGATCGAACGACGAATTTAATGGACTTTTGGCACGACGCTCCTCCCTTTCAGACCAAAATCATGTTAGAACGGAGGTAAAGAGTTCGCGTGAAAATTGTGTTTTTTTTTTCTTGTGACACTTCCGACAAAAGAAAACCACCGTTCTCCTTCGTAAACATTCGAAAGACAAAAAACATTTTAACGCAGTTTTTGTGGCGATTACTATCACGCGTATTCGAGTTTTGGTAACTCCTGGTAACCATGAAAAATAAATAGGATTTTTATTTTCTTCTCGCGTTGCAACTCTCTGAGGGAGTCTGAAACGAACTGGCTGACACGCGTGATTGAGCGGCACGACGAAGGATGCACCGAACTGGAGAACAGAGACCCACTCACTGGGCAGATCGACGGCAAGGTGGACAGACGGACCGGGACTAGCTTATAAGGGGGTGGCGGACAACAACAACCCGGAGGGATTGTTATTGTTGGCGAATGGCAGATGGTGGCGAAGGACGGAGTGGAGCGGTGAATCGGGCCATTGTCGCGCCGAAGGAGATCAGTGTCGGACACGGACGTGTGGATCGGGCTGTAAGTGCGCGGCGGGATTGTTGTTCGTGTGATTTTTCTTTTTTTTTTTCAACTGACCCGACAGCGAGTGGAACGACCGGACCACCGGGTCGCTGTTCACTTCGCACGCGTACACCCCCGAGTCGTTGAACTTGACGTTCTTGATCGACAGCACCCAGACGTCGCCACCTGCAAGCAGAAAACACGATGATCGCGTAATTGCGCCGGTGTGGAACGATGTTCGAGAGCTAGAACCGAAACCGGGAAGGGACCGGAGGGAAGAAAAATGATTCGCGACGTTTTCTCCGCGCCTACATATACCCAAGGCTGGGAGAGTTAACGACTTTTTTTTTTTGTAGTTTTCAACCTATAATCGAAAGAACAAAAAGTTTAAAAGTTAATTATTTTTAAATTAAATAAACTAAAAGTTAACTAAAAAATATTAAATCGGAATAACGTCATTTCTTTTGAAATTTTCGTCTTGGCAACACTTTTTTTTTTGAAAAACACTTGGAAAATGTTTCCTTTTTTTTTTTTAACGATCGAATCAAAGTTAACACGAACGAAAAATTGACTAACCAAGTTGAAAGTTAACGAGTTAATTGACTTACTCGAAATCAACTTAACCTTTTATCGTTTAACGATCAAGTGCCCGGCCTTTGAATTTTGTTATTCCTTTATTACTCTCATTGAACTCGGGAAAATTCTACGTCGGTCATTAACTGGTTAAATAGTTAATTGTTTTTTAACTCAACTAGTTAATCGTTTTGACTTATGAAATCATTCTGCAGTTAAAAATTGTATCGCATTAATTCAATGCTTTTTAGTTAACTACGCTTGGTGCCAAGTTTATTTATATTTTTTTTTTTTTCGTTATCAAGCGAAACCAACAATCAAAATTAATTAATTGACTTTTTTTTTGAAATTCGATCGTTTATTTTTCAAACTAACCTAGTTAAATTTATTTCGTTTTTTATTTTCCCTATAAACTTATCTAGTTTTTTTTTTTTCGTTGTTAACTTTAAACTGAAGCCAAATTTAATTGATTGACCAACCGCGGTTGATTTTTTTCACTGACTTGCTCGACATTGAAATCGCGTCGGTTATTTTCGATCGCGGCAGTGTTAACGTTGAAAAAAAAATATCCCCGAAATGTGTGATAGAAACGAGTTGTAAAATTCGGGAAAATTATTTTGTCGTTTATTTGGCACGTCCGTTTTCGATGAGCAAAATATCATAAAAGTTTTGTCTCGCGTTAATCGTACACCACACTGGAATCTGTAAATTTGAAATTTATAGTTTTGAAATTCTTTTCGTTTTAAAAAGTCACAAATACGACGTCGCATCGACTATCTAATTTATGCAACTCGTTATGCAATATTATTACACCTGCGCAACTACAATAATCATTACAATATTCTGCCGAGGTATATTACATATTATAATGTTGTAAAATTTTCGTTTATGGCTATCACGATTGATCACGATTCCTCGTCGAAACAATAACATTATGGATTGCAGTCTTCGTTGAGCAACACTATGGTCGTAGACTGAATCTGGTCTTGTGCATATATGTGTGCTTGAGCCATTAACTGAGCGTACCTAACTGGTTCAAAATGTTGAATAATGTCGCCAGAAACGTAATACAATTACTACGGGTACAAGACGAAAATCGAAGAAAAATATATATGTTCTTTTGAAAAACACCGTTTGAAATATAAACATATACGACGTAAAGAGTTTTACTAACGACTTCAAAGCAGCAGTTCGCTGTCTGGTACGTCGTATATATTACATATCCGTGTATAAATCGTGTTATCTAGAACATGCGTTTTATATTCGCTTATTTCTCAGCCGCGTTTGAAGAACTCCAGTCGAAAACTCCATTATTTATTATGTTATTTATTCGGTCGGACGGCATTAAAACTTTTCATTGTATATCGACGTTAAATTGTTATCGAGAAACTTCCGAAACGTCTTTATTATTCAAACGCCGCACCTCGCTGCAATTTCGTTTCGAAATTTAATACGTTTATTGGCCACGGCGTTTGATGATAAATACGAGAACCCCGAACGAGCGATCGTTGTACGGCGATCCGACGACCCTGTGTGCAGGACACATAACTCTTGAGGATTTAGGTTCGAAACACGGTGTGTTGTGGACCGAATCGACCCAGCTATTACGAACGGCGAGAATTTTCACCGCGGCCGCCTTATCTGCATCCCCGCGATATGCAGGCGACGAGAATTAATTGTTCATAATCTACGGATTTTCGCGAGTGTGTTTTAACGAATCACCAAAAAGTTATCGCGGCGCAGAAGAAGAAGTCGTTGACGACGAGACGGCGAATTTCCCGCGGTGGTGCGGATATTTAATATTTCGAGTTTACGGCGCCGTTAAACCTGCAGGCACCGACGCAAATGAAACTTTATCGAATTTATTTACCGCGCCCGAGCCGAACTATACTGTAATGTACTAATCCACAACGTCGAGTATATTTATACGTATTGTGATGTGAAAACCCGTGTTTTATATGTTTCGCCCTTTCAAATAAAAAAAATGCGGATTAAACCACACTTAAAAGGCTCACCGTATAGGAAATCAAATAAATGCAACTCGAGGGCCTGCACCGGATGATATACGCTTATTGTTTAACAATCTCAAAAAGCTTAGCGCGCGCTATATTTTCGTTTACATTTGAGTACAGCTTTAATATAAATATTTAAAAAAAAATAACGATACTCGCGTTCCGATGGTAAACTTATGGCTTTCGTATTGCACCAGAGTATAAATTATAATACTTAGTTTTTGGCTTTTCAGTATCTATTTTACACATTGGCCACCGCATTTTATAACCGCAATGGGTCGTGTGTGACGGAGAAATCAGTACGACGAGAAAAAAATGAATGTATTGATCTTGGTCACAAATGTGAAGTAATAATGGAAGTAGAATTCGCAGTGTTGTGTTTTATCTGGATAAATTTTATCTTTTTATCTTATCCGGATAAATTTAAAAACGGTCGTCTACATTTTTATGTCGGATGATTTATCAGTGTTTTCTTCGTAAATCCATCTGGACGAATTTCTAAAAAACATGTTTAACGATTCATTTTGGGAGAAAATCGCCGAAAAAAAATTTACCTAAAACACAATATTAACCGTAAAGAAATTCGTTTTCCAAGTTATTTATTTTTATCCGTTATTTTATGCGTTCGAAAAATTAAGAAACAGATTCGTGCCATCATATTTTCTAAGAAGTTACCCGTTTTTTATCTAGATAAAAAAAATTTGCTCTTTATCTATTATCTTATCTAGATATGTTGTTCGCCAACTGTCTTTTATCCTTATCTACATTATTTATCTTTATACTGTTAGTATACAATATGTGATATTATAGTATTAAATTGTACTTAAAACCGGTGAATGGCGTTGATAGTTATAAAAAAAAAAATAAATAAACGTATTTTAAAAACGATTTAGCTTACAAACTACTCTATACGGTCCATTCGACCTGACGTGAACTTCATATTTAATACTATTATTATTAAAAAAAAATCCCCGCGTGCGTTATTTTATTTTTCTGAAATTTCTGCGGGTAATTCGATAATTATTTAACATTCTAAACACGAACCGCAATTCACCAAAAACTTTACCCGAACTATACGGCACCGACACTTATTATATTAAGGGTTTATTTGTTTGTGGCGAAACTTAAGTTTTGATGCGATCAGAAATCCTCACGAGCAGCGTAAAGTTTTTTGGGTTGTATAAAAAAAAAAAAAGTTATTTTTAGCCCCGTTCTGCCAGGAACTTTACTCGTCACACCCTTTTCGCTTTGTTTTTATCCTACTTTAGCCGTCTGGGTGCCGGACGGATATTTCCGACCAAAGCTAGAACAAAATAACTCTCGGGGGAAATAAATCTAATCGATGCGGCCAAGGTGAGTTTTTAACGGTATTTTTCTATAAAGATATTATGCGTATAAACCCGAAAACGATACCGGCGTGCTCGCGCCGCTCAAATTTCGTTTACTCTTCTCAAAGCCTAGTCAACTTTTTTGAATAAATAATCGAATTCATCGATCTTTCGAAAGTTTGCGATACCCTTTTTTTTCATGCACCTATATTACACCGAAGCGTCGAACAACGCCACTGCGGTTCTGTAAAATGCGCGTTTAGATTTACAATAATAAGCGCGCTGGGTGTAAAAATCCCGTTTCGCGCGAGTTCGTCTCGTGCGTGTAACCGCGCGCAGCTGTAGGCACGGAAAGATTTACGCGAGTAATATTGTCTGCAATATTGTAAAGTAGCGGTTTGCCCGGCGTAAAAACAGTTCCGAACGGAATCCGACAAAAGACGAACGGTATTTACGTTGATATCGGTCTATTTCTCGGTCGTTGTTCGTACCTTTGTCGTGTAAAACTTCAAACCTCCTGTCGGCAGTGATTCTAGATTCCGCGGCCGTCAGCACCTTCCAACTGTGCCTGTCCTTGTTCTCGGTTTTCCACAACACGGTGTGATCGCCCAAGTTTCTCACGACGCACGTCAACAGGGCCGAATCGCCCTCCTTGGAGTGTATCGGTCTCGCAGTGGGCTCCTGCATGACCGGCAACTCGGCCGCGGGGTCCAACAATCGCACTGTAAACAACGACAATGGTAATTATGTTGCAAAACGATTCAATTTCAATAACGTATTGAATACACACACACAATACGTAATTATTTTGTGGGTCGCCGAGACGTTAAATTTTTCGACCTTCACTTGGATCACGCTTATATCCTAACCCACCCATTGTAACGACCATCGGGGGGTTCGAGATTTCATCCGGATATTGTGTACACACAATCGGGTCGGATAGTTCATAGGTTTTAGCGCAATAATATTGCAGAACGAACACACACAGCTGACACCGCGCGGCGTCCTCGAGACATGTCCTCGTTTAAAAAAAAATAAACATATTATCAGTCGCCGGGTCATATACTTTTTATAGAAATCGATTCGGGTTGACGAAAGAGGAGTTGTCGCCGTGTACGGGCCAGTTCGGAATATTACGCGCACGATCGTGTTGATTAGGAGGTATTGCTATGAAACACACGGTGCGTATCTTAAAGGCCGTTCACGCTAGACAATTGTTGTTATTATGATCAATGGGAAACGAAATCGTACTTAAGCGTCAGTGGAGGACAATTGTCGCGATATCGGTGTCACTGCAGTGCCTATATCGTAGTGGTAGTCCGCGCAGAACCAACGATGTTCGATTTCGTAGTGTTTGGCTAATATTATTGGTATGAATTGTATAACATCAAACAAATTTTAATTAAATATTCGACGTTAATAAATTAATTAGATTTAACGTCGTAGAATAATAAATACGCTGTCCTGGCTCCTACGTCCCGGCTACACTGCTGGTCGCCGAATATTATATTGTTTTTGGACGGACAGTATAAAATCTAAAACGACGGTTTCGCAGAGTGCCGAATGCGTTTCCAGCGTCGAAGAACACGACGTTCGCGATTCTCATTTAGAGTGCACGTTATAGTAGTGGTGTTGTACGAGCTCGTATAATATGTAATGTGACGACGTGGTGTAGTAAACGTTCGGATAATACAACAACGCGATACTTTACGAGCGATTTTCGGGTTTTATCGCACGTCCGAACGAGAGAATCGGCTTCTATTTATCGGCAGCTGCGCGGCAGCAACATAGCTGTTCGGACGGTTTCGCTACGGGATGCAAAATAATGAGAAATCAGCCGACATATTACGTACAATAGTACGTAGTAGTATTTGATTTAAGCCCTCGTTCTATTCGCTGGATCGTATTTGCTATCTATAACTTATGAGCAATTTACGTTTGTATACGCAAATTACGAGCGAGATCGGCGAGTGTAACGCACACGATCCAGAGGTGGACTGTGAATTTTAGGTCTGAGGTGCCAAAAATTTCAGGAGCACTTGAGGACACACGCATACACGGGACCTACCGAAAACCAACAAATTGGAGCCCAACATTGACGGAGGGTTTCTAAAGGCACTTGCCCCGGGCAGCGGAGGGAAAAAAATGTTTTTTCACCCTCAGTTTAGGAAGGAGACGGGACAAAAAAATAAAAAAAATAAATATTGATTTGTGATTTCTACCGTTTGGGCTGAAATATTTTAATACGTCGCGTTGTCACGTCTATAATGAATTTTTTGCGACGCATAAACACGCGTTTTATACAGACAGAGTTATGTATACGTTACGCGCAAGTTTGCAAATTTTTAATTTTTTTTTTCTTCGACCATTTGGATTTTTGGTATTTTTTTTACTATTTTAGGGGTCTCGACATAATTATTTGCCCCGTAAAGTACAAATCCGGCCCCGGAGACCAAAACACAAACATGGGCCTGGGGTGCAGTTCGGTTTCGGCACTCCGCGTGTCGGTCCACCCCTGGACGCACAATACTGTGACCCATCGAGTTAAAAGCGAAACTCCGCCGTCGTTTCGTCTCCCGCATAAACGCGTTTCCACCAGAAATTTAAAGCAAAACGCCCGTGGTGTTTACTCTATACAACTATATAATACACGAAACGGTATGTGGAGACTACGTATAATATAATACCGTCTAAAAGGCACCTGGGTCACACATACACTCGTAAATCTTCACGACGTTCTAGCCACGCTTCTGCAGTATGTTTTATATTATCAATAAATAACGTTGTACAACAGAATACGACTGTACCTAGAGCGTAGGTATCTGGTATATATAAATATACGATAAGGTATAACATCAAAATGTATACGCTTACGAGTTACAACTGCAACGCAGTCATTTGCAGGACGCGTCGATCGCATAAGCTACTATATAGCGCCTAGTGTACTTCATTGAATTTCGGTTATTTTCTTCTGCTCATTATAATTTCCCGCAGGACGGACGAACAGATGAAACGAGTGCGGACGGTGAAAAAAAATGTGCCCAGAAATTTACAAAGCGAGGGGATGTAAATTTTTAGAAAAATAGCTTTTATCGCTCCCCCGCCCTAAAATGTTTGACTTCAAAACGTTGTGCGGAGGAAGTATTAAAAGAAAAGAGAGTTTGAGACGTTACAAACGATCTGGAACGCTAAAATTCATTGTTCATCATCATTTACGTATTTTGTTTCTACTCTTCGCCATCGGCATTCATAACACTCATCATTACGGATCTACAAGTTAGCTAAACATATCCCCCAATATGGGGGGTGGGACGTAAACCCTAACCTCCATCCCCTAGCGCGCGCCGCTGGCAGGTACATAAAACGTAATTGGATTTTCGCGCACGTGAGAACTATAGTTATGCGCAGTGGCGTAGCCAGGGGGTGGGCTAAGGGGGCTATAGCCCCCCCCATTGACTGTGTTGACCTTAGAATTTTATCAAGATTAATTTTGCTGTCATAATAGTTGTTGTTGGTTTTTAATTTTTATCGGAAAGAATACTGTCTTTTATTATAAATTTTTATATTCTGTCGTAAAAAAAAAAAATTTGCTTACTTTGGTGTTGGATACACTGATCTGCGATGACAATTGTTTACACTATAAATAACACAGTCATGTTTTTATTTACTATTGTGCACGCCGCACAGTCTTATATACCTGATATCGTGCTATTACGCTTACTGTTGATAAACAGACTAACAACAAAAACAAATGATAATTTATTAATTATGTCAAATATACTGATTCTTGTTTCTATTCATTTTTTGTGTTACAAAATTATTGATGACTGATGAGTAGTGTAACAATGACAGATAAACGAAAAAATGTATTTCCTATATTTAATAATGTGAAAAAAAAAAGCCCCAAAAGTCCACCCAGATGAGCCAGTAAGTACAAAATAAATATCAAATTGTATGTAATTATTGTGTAGGTATTCTTTAAAATCAAGAGCTTAACGTTTTTATTTTTGTTTTTATTTTTTATTAATAGATCTATGAAGCTAAAAATAATGATGTAGATATTAAAGAAAAGTTGGAAACGGTATAACTATTTAAGTTATTAATTTGCTTTTAAATTTTAATTTAGCTTAAAGCTATCGCTTTCATAAATATAAGTGTTAAGTGTAGAATTGCATTTATAATCTGCTATATAATCTTTATAATTATAATTTTTACTAGGTTGTTGATGCACCTGCTTGGCCTATTAATGATATTGCTAATTTTATTGTAAAACGGCAACTAAATTCTAAAGAAATAAATAATTGCTTGACGCTTGAATGGATACCTCCAGCTAACTATGTTTTTCCTGAATGTGTAGAGGGAAAACAAAAAAGGAGGTTTTTACACAAATATTTGACTTTGTTCCCATGGCTAGCTTATAGTAAACAAAAAGAAGGAGCTTACTGTAAATATTGCATAGTATTTGCATTTTCTGGAGGTGGTGTAGGCCAACAAGTAATTATTTTCTGCTTAAACTTATACTACCATAATATAAATCATGAATGCTATATTTTATTTATAAATTATATCTTATATATGCATTATATATATATATATATATTATATTTATAGAAACTTGGAAAATTAGTTAGTTCTCCTATGGTCAAGTATAAAGATGCATTGAAGGAATTACAAAATCATCAAAAGACTGAGTACCATTGTTTGTCTGCACTAAGAGCCAGTGACTTCTTAGCTAATTTTGAAAATACAAGTAATAAGTCGGTAAATGTGCTTCTTGATAAAAAAAAACAACATACAATTGAAAACAACCGTAAGCGATTGGTGCCAATAGTTAAAACTATATTGTTTTGTGCTCGACATAATATTTCATTACGTGGGCACCGAGAAATAGGTTCTATGGCATCAAGTGATATCAGAAATGTTTGTCTAAATGGTGAACAAGGAGTGTTTCGTGGTCTTCTTGCTTTTAGAATTGAAAGTGGTGATACTGATTTATTGACTCATTTGGAAACAGCTCCTAAAAACTGTACTATGATAAGTCCTCACATACAAAATGAAGTAATTGAAGCAATTGGCAGTGTAATTGAAAAAAAAATAGTTGAAAGAATTAAATCTTCAAATTTTTATTCTATTTTGTGTGATGAAACCACTGATATAAGTACCGAAGAACAAATGACAGTATGTATTAGATATGTAGATTTAACAAATTTTGTCATTCAAGAGGACTTTTTGGGTTTTGTCAAGATAACTTCAACTACAGGAGCTTCAATCAAAAACGCTATTAAACAAAAGCTAGAAGAGCTAGGTCTTAGCTTAGATAATCTCAGAGGTCAAGGCTATGATGGTGGATCAAACATGGCAGGCAAAAACAATGGCGTTCAGGCTCTAATTTTAAACGAACAGCCATTAGCATATTACACCCATTGTTTCAGTCATTCACTTAACTTATGTATAACTAAAGCATGTGAAGTGTCTTCAATAAAACATATGATGGGAGTTATTGGTACTATTGCATCATTTTTCTCTGCTTCTGCTAAAAGAGCAGACAAATTAAAATCTATTATAGAATCAGAAATTTCAAATTCAGAATCTAACAAACAGAGAAAGGCTAAACTTAAAACATTGTGCGAGACCCGTTGGGTTGAACGCCATGATTCATTGATGACATTTAAAGAATTGTATGTTTTTATCCTTAATGCACTTGAAGAACTGCAACATGATACAAACACTGAAACGTCAAGTAAAGCATTATTATATCTAAATTCTATAATTAAAAGTGAATTTCTAGTAGCTATTGATGTCGCAGTGCTTTGCCTTGGTTATACATTACAACTTAGTGTTGCTTTACAGTCTAAAGAACAAGATTTGTCAAGAGCATTATCCGATGTCATGGTAATAAAAGGGGCATTACAGAATCTTCGGAAAGATGCGGATAAGCAGTTCAATTCAGTTTTTACAAACATAATACAATTTGGGAAAAAAATTAATGTTAAAATATGCGTGCCTCGAATTTGTAACAGACAAATAAATAGAGTAAATATTGATTCTGAGAACCCTGAGATATATTTTAAACGATCAATATTTATTCCTTTTCTTGATCATCTCATCCAATCAATGGATACACGGTTTGATAATCGACTGGCTTGTATTATGCCCCTCGAAGGTTTGATTCCGAGTCATTTTGATAAGTATGACGATGAAACTATAATGGAAGCTGCCAAAATATATAGCGATGATTTATCTATTCATATAAACTCTACACTCAAAGCCGAGTTATCTATATGGAGGCAACAATGGAAAACGAACAACATTCCAAAGCCTGTCTCAGCTATTGAATCAATGTCCCACTGTACTAACCTTGTACCTAACATTAAATTACTGTTGCAGTTATTTGCAACCTTACCTGTTACTTCTGCAACACCAGAGAGAACATTTTCTACCTTGTCAAGAATGAAAACTTACTTAAGATCCACAATGATGGAGAAAAGACTTAATGGTTTGGCAATGGCCAATATAAACAAAAAAGAACTTATCAAGGAAGAAGATGTCATACAAATATTTGCTCAAAATGCACCAAGAAGGATGCAGTTGGAAGATTGGAGCCATGATAAATAAAAAATATAAAGTTTTAATTAAATACCTACTTATTGTATTTTTAGTTTTTTTATTTTTTTATAAGACTTAGCCCCCCCCATACTAAATTCCTGGCTACGCCACTGGTTATGCGTAGTCCGTATGTAGTAAGTAAACCGAGAGCAACTGTGCTTTTTATTGGAAACCGTGATAGTTATAAGTGCATTTAAAATAGAACCAAAAAATATCGTGAGCTCAGTTTTATATATTTTACGACATGTTTGATTGTCTCAAAATTTTTTATTAACGGTTTTAGAAAAAACAATTAAAACTGTTTTAACGCGTATTCAATACGGGGCGAGTTCCACGAAGTACGATAAAATCAAACGAACGTGTATTGGCATTAAAACGAATAGACGAAAAATCGATCTGTAAGTGTTATTCGTGTGTTTTGTTAGTGTTATTAGTGCTCGCTAAAAGTTACTGGGACGAGTGGATAAACAAAACCAATTTGTTTTAACGCCGTTTTCCCTACTGTGAATCATTGATGATAACAGAAAAACCGAGCAGAGGTGTGACCTGCACGCGGGTGGGTGGTATTCAAAGAAATTTCTGCAGAAACAAACGGTAGTTAAACACGTCTCATGCAAATTACCAAAGAGCACATAAAACGTTATCTATTCGGTGATTTTACGTACGAGAACAACTACATAAATGTCGTTTTACACGAGCATTGTATACGTGTATAAATTAGACAGCAAGAAAGTTAAGAGTGACGGAAACAATACTGTGAAATCGCTGAAACTCCTAATACAAAACCGTTAAGACGGACGGAATGGATAATAATAAAATGAAATTTACTAATAAAAATCTCTCTCTCTCTCATATTGTTCCGCAGCGAACGGCACCGTTGTTGCACGGTTCGCGTTTACTATGCGCATTCGACTTATTCCAGAATTTGTTTCAGTTTTGAGATCACGGCGACTTTTATTCGCGACCCAATAATACTGTATGGTACCTATGTTATTTTAACCAGGTACGCAAAAAACCACTCGAACGCGGAAAAATCACACGAAACAGTACTTGAAAGCCGCGTGTAGATATAGTTCTTTAAAAAATTATTTTGTTTTCAATATAGCGCGAATGAAAGCGTATAGCGATGATGGTGAATCCCTTCTTCCACTTGTAATCCGTAAGAGGCGCGTACTCCAGAAATCATTGTTCCGGAAAGTGTTGAGTTTGTAAAATTATTATACTCCACGCATAAAAACATTTCTCCGTTATTGTACAAAAGGAAAAAAAGAAAAACCAGTATTCTGTATTAAGTGACTGTTGCAGGTATTCACTTTGTGTTCGAAATACTTTCTAACAACGACGAACGGGAATAAGTCAATCAAAAGGAGTAATTGAGATCCGTTTTTTCATAATATTTATCGATCGAATATCAACTTGCGTAACATTTTGAATATATATACATACTTCTTACCGTCCAATAAGGGTTTCAAACTTTTCATCTTTTTATTCGAACGCCGTAGATCCTTTCAACAGAATATTTGATTTTTTTTTTTTTTGTGAAGTAAGATTTGTATTCGTTAATAACGGCTGTATAATATACACACAAACAAGCGGAGATTAACGCGTTATGTACTAAGGAAAAAATGTGAATTCTTCTAACATGGACAAATTAATTGGTTTTTATTGTAAGGGATCGAATTTAATTAATAATATATATATACATATAAATCATACGAATGAGAACGTTTAATTTAGATGGAAAAATTTAATATATTGTGCTAAGTATTTAGCGGGTCCTGGCATGATCATAATATTATATTGTTTCTGCTGATAATATTATAATGGAGTAGAAATTAATTAAAATTCAAATCAAACATTTGTTTTTAGGTCATTCATTGTAATGTACAAAATACAGCCGATGAGACTACGGGTTTTAAAGACATAAAACGTTGTTATTGAAAACAACTGAACAATGAAATCTTGACGAGTGTATTATGATTAATATATTATGAATTTCTGAACCGTTTCACCGACATACATTACGAAAAAAAATGAGAGAGGAGTTTTTCGAGAACAAGACTGTAAAACGAATAAATTACTAATTAATACGAGCAAAGAAAATATTGTTATAACCACGACAAAAAAAATGTGTGCGGTAAAGTTCCAACAATAATGTTAAAAACCTTAATCTTTGGCGGAATTCGGTCGCCGGCAGATATGTGTTTATTTTAAAATGTAACATAAATTTTTAAAAGAGCATTCATTATTGAGTTGAGTGTACAACACAAGAGTTTTGTTAGTAGGTATTTTATATGACTATTAAGTAAACGAGTTTTAGTGTACTTAGTATTCAATATATATTAAAATTAAAATTTGAGCACTTGTGACTGTTTATACTAAATTAAATAAACCCGAAATCGCAAAAATGTGACATTTTTGTGATTTCGGGTTTATTAAATTAAGTTCAATATATATATTAGCATTAACTTCTTTTTTTTAAGTTTTTTTTTTTTTTTTTTGGATTGACCAACCATCAATAGTTTGCATTTAAATCGCATAACTACGTACCCGTAATTAACGGTTTATTACTAATACTATATTCAAAATTAAAATTTTTACAAACGTTTCACAGAAAGTGGAACCATACACAATTACTAATTCAATTTAGTATTGTAAAAAAAATAATTTGGTAAGCAAACAAAATCGTTACAAACTAAAATTACTGTTTGCTTGTATGGAAACAATGAAATCCACCCACAAAGTATAAAATAATTTTTTTTAGACACAATAAAGATATGTTTTTTTTTAGTTCTGTCTGTTACGTATTTAAATTTTTAAGACGCATATGCATATTAATACATTTACAAATGTGAATAAAACAATTTGTTTAGTGAAATTGATTTTGAATAATCAATTCACAGTAAACGTGAAAAGAAAATGTTCGAAATCATTGAAAACTACACGAGGCAAATTAAAATTCTTGACTTGTGTAGTTTATTTGATAAAAAAAAACAACATATTTCTCATACAAAAAAAAAAACAAAAACTTATGTCAAAGCGAAAACAATATTTTGTAAATGACGTTTTATCAAATAAACGGACAGATTTCTTTGTTTTTACAATCGGAACTTTTTAGTCTTGATAATGTTTTGTACTTATTTTTTTTACTCGGTTAAAAGTCTGATAGGCGTTGACAACTACTACCGAATCGAAGAAACGTATCAATAAAATTGTTCAATAAAACATGATTGAAGTATAAATTATTGTTCTGCATTTACAACCAGCCGTAATACCTATAAAAAAAAAATGGTAAAAGCGTCGGATTTAAACTGACAAATACCAGTTTTATGATGATATAACGGTGAAATGTATTTTCACGCTTCGAGAAAACTAGTGCGCAAAAAGATTTTAAGTAAATAGTAAGTTTAATGCGTTACAGGACGTCTGTTTGATAATATAGTCCGTAGACATCCGCAGAAGATAATTAAGATTAATACAAAATCTCGAACGCTCAAGCAATACGTTTCGTGTTCGATTGAATAATACGAAAGCTGTGGCTAGTCTTCTTAAGCCTGAAATAATTGAATTTCTATAATAATTTATATAGTGAGTACCGTAGACATAATATATATATATAGATACCAATAATATGTAATCTAAATTTCGACTGTCGTACACTATAAGTGCTCGTAAGTCTATTTCCGAACGATTTGTCCGAAGCTAACCCGTCTACTGGGAATATTGAGAAGAAAATGTATAATTTTCGACAACAGTACGTAGTAAGAATTTAAATGCGGTTCGACGTACCTTAATCAAACGGTTTTGTCTGAACTAATAAAAACCAAGCATTACGAATAATCGTGTACGGCAAATATCGAATAGGAAACTGAACGTCGTAAGTAATTTTGATTATAGTAAACACTGTTGAATTATTGTTCCGATAAAAACCTTACACAAAAAAATTAACGCGGATGAATCGGCGATGAGTTTCGGAGATATTTTTTTTAAAAACACGTTGAATATAGACTTTGAATTTTCAAATTTTTTGGAAAACATTTATACGCGTGTCCAAACAAAAATTATCATATTCAGATATTACGTGTCAAGTTTGTTTTATTTCCGTACGTAGGTACAACTCTGTCTGTGAGCGCCTTTTCTTTTAAAACAAAATATTTCCTTCTAATTTCGTACACTTAACGGTCTATAGTACGGGCACGTCAGCGCGAACTTTGTTTTTTATTTTAACTGCGTCCCCCTAACATATATTTTTGGCCGGACGGGGGTTATGTTCTTCGAGCGCGATTCATAAAAACAAAAAAAGTGTGAAAACAAAAAGCCCGATCGCGTCGAATAAGAGCAAACTGAAAAGCTAACAACAAAAGCTTAGAATATCGTCTATAGAGATTTTTACGAGATTTTATTTCTTCGAAACGACGTAATTATCACGAGAGATATAAACCGAACGTTAGAAAAGATGATTATATCGTTGGGGACCAACTCGTACGCCGAGTGGTGGCGATTGTGAAAACATTTGCATTTTTTTGTGACGGTAGATTAATCGCGCGTGATCATACAGTTCTTTGCGAAACGCACAGTATCTCTTCTAACGTTCGGACATACTGCTTGTCATAACGATATAGCGTCTAAGACGTTTCGAAAAAAAATAATCAATACGTATAATTGCTCTTGTACACACGTATTATCTGCGGATAACACTACTTGCTTGTTTTTAGCTTTTCAGCTGATTTTGTTTAACGCAGTATGGGGTTTTTTAAATTTTTTTTCCTCATTCATCCAGTTAATAATCAACTGTTATTATTGTTATAGCTGCAGTGTGTGTGACCTCCTGTGTGTGTGTGTGACGACGACAAAACGGAACAACTGCAGTCCGCCGCGGCATGGCGTAGTGTGACACAACAACAGCCGCCGATAATCGTTTATCAAAGTGAAAACTACCAACGCTCGTTGTGCGTCTTTGAAATCGCGCGAGACGAGTATCTCGAGGAATTTTTATTTTTTTTTGACGACACGCACTTTTCCGACGGTAATAACGGTATATCTACGTACAACATTTGCGCGATTCGTGTCACGTCAAACAGGACGTCGTGCCATATTTTTTTGTACTATCGTTCGTCGTGCATTTGTTTTATTTTCCGTATCGCTGTTTTTTAGCGATCGTCGACGGCCGGAACGCGGCAAAACGCGCGGCCTTCAAAAGTGTGCAGCAGCACCGCGACCGCCGCCGCCGAACGCGCGTATCGTTGCGATGTCGGTGGAGCAGAAAAAAACAGAAATCAATAAAAACAAAATCAATAGAGAAAAAAAACAAAAAAATCAACACTGCACGTCTGCGGCAAAGTAGAGTAAAGCACGAACACCGTACGTGTGTAGAGAAACTCGCAGATTCGCGTATAAAACTAAGTTAACTATCAGAGCAAACTATCAGCTCGTTAACGAATCACGGCCGTAAAAGATCCAGATTAACCGACACGCGTCTAAATTCAACAAAAGTGTGGCTTTGCACCCAACAACGCGTTTCTGCCGATATTGAAAAGCTGGTGGAGAATAAGAGATCAGCACCGTGAAAAAATTATGATTTTTTTTTTTTTAAGCTTTTTAAATTTATCCTTACCGGTTGAACTGCGAGCAAATAAAATTGAAAAATTTGTATAAAACGTTTTTTTTTTTGCCCACTTGATACTTTGAGTTTGACGTGCCTTGCGCACAGAGTGAGGAATAATTAAAAAAAATACTTTTTTTACGAAGAAAATATTCTGTACCTACTGTCCCTTGAACGTTTTGTACAGAAATTATTACCGACCGCACAATATTATGATTGATCGTCCGGAACTAAGAACGTCGTAGTTCAACTCGACACTGCAGATAATACATCAGATTCTAAACTACGAAATTCACAGATTTCTATCCAGTCTTTTCGTTTATAATTTTTCAAAGTAAACAACACTGATAAACCGTTTATGAATAATCACGACTTTTACGTCGTTTAACACAGCTAACATTACCTAATGATTTAAATTATACTCTAAAAACTGCACATTCAGAAACAATATTGGCTTTTATATTGATCTTGTAAACCGTCAATTATAATTCTTACACAGCAAGATAATTATCGAGGTGAAGAGAAAAACGTTTTTTTCATAACAAAATATGGGTACATCAGAAATTCAGAACTAGACGTGTCGTTTTGTTTTCTGTAGACGTATTTTATTGGGGTATTTTCGTGACAAACAGTGTAACACAAAACAGACCAAAGTCAAAAAAAGATCAATATTAATGTTTCATATCTTGAAAAAAAATATCCGTTACAAAACATCTAGAAAATTTTCGTTAAATATAACTCTTCGTTGAATATGACACCTAGTTGGTACACAACATTTATTCTAGAAGTTCTCGTTGGTTTTAATAATATCTACTGTTATAGTTTTATCCAATTTCACTATATTAATTATAGTGGTTTCATTGTAACATCGTATTGTATAATATGTTGGAAATTTTAAGAAAAAAAACGTTTCAAACAGATTCCATATGTTTACAATGTTCAAATATTGTTTTCTTCTGCCGAATGATTTTTTCCACTTAGTCGGTCACAACAAAATATATGGTATTGTATAAAAGTAATAAATTGTCTTCTACGTTTGGAATCCAAAATTCATGTGTGTAAATATTAAAGCGCAAAGGGACAGAATGCATTACGCAAATTGACCGAGTGAAGAGACACTTGTTACGTGCCACTTTAAAAATAGTAAAAACTAAAAGCCGTATACTTTGAATTCTCAATATAAAGTAAACAAATAGTTACGTTATATAAAGACGTGTGAAAATTCGTTTTACATTTCTTCGTGTACAATTTTGTAGATATTTTTTTATGATAAAAAAAAACACTACATATAATATAACGAAAAAATACTTTAAAGAAAAAAGTGAAAATTTAAGAGAGAAAAAACACTTACATCCATTATTCATACATATGATATTATTAAGTATATTTGAGAGTATTTCAAAGATTTTGCGTAGTTTAAACGTAATAATACGGACCGTGAATTTACTATTAGTAAGCTGGTAACTACTACTACATAGTAATAAGCTAGTATTTAGCAAAATAACGACGTCTATGAGATAAAAATATTAAAATTCAAAAAATTTTTAAGGTTTTATTACATTTATAAATAATCAATATATGTCACGTTCAAAATAACGACCTTACGGAATTTATATTCAAACGATTATGTGTTTAAATTAATTTTTAGAAAATTTCATATTAGCTTTTCGATAGTTCGGAAAAAAAATATGCACACGTACATTCGTCTAAGAACGACAAAAATGGCAATATCGTCAAATCCGACGTCAGAACGGCTATACCTATTCAAGTTTAAACTAACGTTATAAAAAGTATTCTTTGTCTTTTTCAAACTTTTATGTACTAACTTAATTCAATACGTTATAAAAGATAGAAAAAAGTTTTTGCTGGGTAAAATACACTATTTTTTTTTTTTATGAACGTATAATAGGGGTAATTTGCGATCTTATTTATTTACACCCAGACCCAGGAATTATAAGATTACCATAGCTCGCTCAGAATCGTTTATTTCGAGTTCAATGATTTATCGTTGCTTTCAGATATTAAATAATACGGATAAACCGCAATTTTGAAACCAATGACCCACCCAAAGTGTAGTGCGCTACTGCACCTTTACCGTGTTACCGTTTTTTTTTTAAATACCAAATTAGTCGTCAGCAGCAACTTTACAATCATATCGCATATACTCAGCTGTTACTAATCGTTTGGTCATTACACGGTTTCTCGAAAACGATTACACGTGTCTACTTTTTATGTATACTTATATGTACACTTTCAAAAGTCTTATGCTATTTAGAAAGTACCTACTGAAAACATCATTCATTAAGTATGACAAAGCCAATCTTCAATTTTATTTAGTCACGCATTTTTTTAAAAAAAACTTTACCTTTAAATATCTCTAATCTTAGTTCAAATCAAACGGATAAACCTCATGAATCGATTATTCGGTAAGCTTATCGAATACAACTTCATTATTTGACGATTGTAATGATGACAGCATATAATTATTGTTCAGAAATATAATAACGACAAACCTTGAAAATCAGACGTTGTAACTCATTAATAATGTAAATATAAATTTTAAAAAAATTCAACAAGACTGGCAGCTTCGTATGCAAGGGCCTAGACTGTTTCCCCGAAAAATTCCCATTCGAGTTCCAACGTAATAAGTATTCTCTTTACAGTTTGAGATAACTCGGTGATATATGTGAATATTTAATCGCACAAATAATTAAATTTTATAACGAGATGAAGTGAAGTATAAGTAATTAGTAGGTAGATGAATACTATAAATGATTAGACAGAACAATTATACCTTACACAGATGAGTCGTTGGTAAATATAAGTTTGCATAGCTCCCGTGAACCCATGAACAAATACCAAAAAAGAAAAAGAAAAATTAATAAAAATACGTTTGTACATAAATGGTAACACTTTTTTTATACTTAATGATTTTAAAAATGTATATATACTGTTATTATGAAAATTATGAACATGATTTATACACATCGTTTTAGAAATGCACTCGCCTACAGAAACAAACCAACAAAAAAGTTTACTAGTGACTATAGTTATTTTTTCTTTTCCAAAATAAATGATTTAGTACAATCACAAAACTCTCGTTTAAAATAGAATAACAGACGGGTTATTGTTTACTCTCAGTTCTACCGTACATGCCAAATGTCCATTATATTTACTTATTTGTAAGCTATCAGCTGTTTAATTTTTTATCGAGATTTTCTTTGAAAATTAACCATCAACGATAAACGTGAAACAATCAGATTATTTCGCAGCCGTAAAAAAAGAAAAAAATCGAAATAAATATTACAACCGATGTAAGTTATGAGCTATAAGTTTTCTGCTATAAACCATAGTTTTTTTTCGCTTTAACTTACTTCGAATTTACACCAAGTTATCTAGGTGTTTCATAAATCAATTTCTATCTTATAGAACACTATACGACTTTTTGAGTTTTATCTCGTACAATAGATATGTACTCATTTGCTTTACATGGCTACTAACAAATGTATGTTAAGTATATAAGTAGTTTTACTTTTGGCGCTGAGTAGACGCGTGTTTAGAATATGAACTAATACGTCGAAGCAATGTTAAAGCGGATGAAGCAATTTAAACATTGCTTCAAAAGTCTTGAATTTTAAGCAATAATTGGAAACAATGGTGCCGTGTCGCGTTTGGTATTTAGGTACAACGTTAATATTCGTGACCAGAGTTATACTTGTTTGGGCGGTGCAGGTTAGAGAGAGCTCGTTGGGAAAAGAATTGTGAATTACAGCGACGATCATAAACTTCCGGCAAAGCTGCGTTAAAACGGCGTGCACAATGAACGAAGCAGCAAAAAATAGAAACGTAGATAAACATAAAAATAGTTTCTCATCACAAACACGCTTCATTTTAGTGAAGTGCGGCCACTATTATTATTGTACATATGATGTTCTAAAAAAGTTAGCTGAAACGATGGCGGAGATGGTTCAAGCAAAAACGGAAAAAATAATTTTTAGTTTTTAAAGTTCAGTTTGATTATTTATGTACTGAATAATGAGGTGTAAAAATATAGGTAGGTACCTAATTCAAGTTAGTTTAGTATTTTATTACGATTAGTTTTTACGCAAATTTTTTATTATTATTTTTGACATTAAATATTGAAATAACGTATGAATTTGTATGACACAAATTTATGATTCAAACGTCTTGTTAAACATAAGTTAACTTTATAAATTTTGTGTCAGTCCAAAATTATCCACATAGGTTTATACAGAATATGTAAGGATCATTAATTATTAATATCGGATTTAAAGTTTGAGTTTGTTTTAACTTAAAACCATCGTAAGTTTCATGAAATATTTGAATTACAACTGTTAATTATAAGTTCAAGACTTGATCAAATTAAATATTTAAGCATTATAGGTACTGGATAAAAATGCTCAAAAATACCTTTCTAAATTTTAGTTGTATCAATCTTGTTAAATCAAACAAATTTCCTGATTTCCAATACAAAACTTGATCGTAATAGAATAAAAAAAAAAAAAAAAAATACTATGAAATATAAAGTTTTTTAAGTACTATATTTCATAAAGTCTTTATTCGTTTTTTAACTGCTACTATATGTTTTCCTGTCAGTGATTTCTAATAATAAAGTTAATTACATTTTGTACAAACTATATAATTTATTTAACACAACATTTTTTCTATATTTCAAAATATAATTTTGATGCTCAAAAAAATATTTTTTTGCAAAATTTTTCAAAAGTACCCACAATAATGAGAACTACATAATATTATGTGATACAAATCCAAAACATTAAAATATATAAACAGAATATGATGGAGTTTAAATACGATTGGACGTTATATTTATGAATGTTTTGGAATTTTTGCCCAACCAATGGATGCATCAATGTTTATAAATTTGTAAGAAAGTAATATTAATTTTAACGGACTTTATTATACTTAAACAATATTAATAAATTTAAACGAACTAACTCGCCAGTTCAATTAATAATTTTATATATTTTTATTATTATTAACTGAGCAATACTACATGATAGTAACATGCATGCGATTTAATTTCCAAGGTACTACAATAAACATTAAATTTATTTCTTGAATTAAGTTATGTACCGTCTAGTATTTTTTACGACTCTCATAACGTACTCATATTATGTCATTAAATGAAACCTTATCATGCAATATACAGTGATTAAAATGATTTTTTTTAGATTTATACACCTCATTATAGTTATTATTGCAGGTAAATTCTAACTAAAAAACGTATAAAGTTGCACAAAAGTTACTTACATATTATACGTACATGCTGATTGAGGTATTTTATCTGATTGTTAAAATGTTTATAAAAACTTTCCGTACGGTACAGTTATAATACAATTACCATAAATCCGGTCTTAAGTTTTTATAAAAAGTAAATCGTCGAATCTCAGGCGTTTACGATTCACAACCAATAATTATTATCATCAGTAGGATTAAATCGTTTTTGCTGGTCTCAAATTTGAAACTTAAAAGATGAAAAACGAGAAAAAATAGCCTATAATTCTCGAGTCATTTATTTAACTGTTTTGAAATTAAGTATCCGAATCTAGTCGAGTGTGTTACTATAGCGGGTTTTCATACTTTGATCAAATGCCGATATGATCATTTTTAAACACCGACGCTGATTTCAGACGACCACCAACCAATCAACTATTTTCAAATTGTAAACATTAACGGTTTGTTTTGTCAACTGGAATGGAAATGGACGAAAAAGGAATAGCTGTATAGAGCTGTATTTACATAGTTTATTCATTTTTTTCATCGTTTATTTATTTTTTGATAATTATTCTTCATAAAATTATGCGATAGAGCGCATAACTCGTAGAGAAACCGAAAAACCCGTAGTTTTTGAAATGGTAATATAATTCGAATCGATTCGCACGCCGAATCGGTTTTCGCCGACTCGGGGAAACGCAAACATTGTAAAACGAGTTGACGGACGTTTGATTCGCCATTAAACATCCCATCCCGGTTACTATAATACTATGATATAGGATGGCCAGACGGATAAGTATACCATATTTAAAAAAACGTGTTTTTTGTTTTCGTAAAAAGAAAAATACAATTTATTTCAAAAAGGGAGTGACAAACGCGAAACGCTTCAGAAAAAAAAATAATCTACAGCCGATTTCCTTTACATAGGATCCGACAAAATCGGAACGTGTAATTCTTTAAAAACTTGTCGGCACTTTGGACGAAAAAAGTCTTTTCGCACTCATCCTTCACCGAATATTCATAGTATTTTATATTATGGCTTGAATAAAAAGTTAAGATGAAAAAAAAACCCTACGTAATAATGTATACGACGCATTAAGTTCTTACCGCTATACGGTATGTCCGAAAAATCCATAACGCTCTACATATCTCGGCGACAAATCAATATTTTTAAATGCGGTTTTTTCGAGAGTATCACAAATCGTACTTTGATGAGATTTATTTAAAAAATTCATTAGATCAAAAATAAAAATAAAAATTTCGAAAAAAAACTTTTTAAAAATGTCGAAATAGCCATTTTTTTAAACCGTTTTTTTAACAATTAATTTTAAAATTACATGTAGTTACCTGAATCTTTAATTTTTTTAAATTAGTGGTTACGCTAAAATATTTCGTAAACTGTTCACATGTTTCGTTATAGATATTGGGCCTAAATGTTCAACTGGACCGCCGTGAGACTCTTTTTGGGGTCTCAACGATTTTCACTTTAAAATTTAAAAAATAAAGAATTGACACAAAACTATAGAAATAATTTTTTGGTCTAAAATAAAACTAGTTGAACGAGATCCTTTTCGGGATCTCAAAATAGAGTTTGTATACGCGACTGTCAGACCATTATTTAGGTAACGAAATAGTTTTTTACTGAAACCCGAAATGGGATCTCACGGCAGGCGATTGAAGTTTTAAAAAAAAAAACATTAGTGGCAGTGAAGTTGTTTTTTTGAAAAATTTCTTTATTCACGTCGTCAAATCGGAAATTGTGTGAGTATTACTCTCGAAGAAAAAACCGCATTCAAAAATACTGCCGCCAAGACGATATTAATAGGGTTCGGGACTTTTGGGACACGCTTTATACGTTCGAAATGTGCGAAAACGTCGTTTGCGGCCTTTTCCATAAAAAGGCAAGGATGGCGGCAAGGATATATTAATATAATCGTTTCGCGTTTATTCGTTTTTGGACCAGCTCCCGGAAGGGGCAGCGAGCGCCGGGGCCTGTTGACCGCGTTAAAACGCCATAAATCTCAACCCTATCTCCGCGTTTAACGGCCGTTGAACATAAAAATTAAAAACCGTAGTACAACAATACTAATAATAATAATAATAATAGTATGGCACGTGAAGCGACAAAGGGATACTTGAGATATAATATCCATCCCTCCGAGAGACTTCTGTAAACTGCAGACAAGATTCGGATCGATGTGAAAAACGATCGACGCGGTAACCGACCCCCGGGATCTCGGGGACCACCGGGACTGCGGAGACGTGGCGGAATGAAAATCGTCCTCCAGGATGTTCAGCCCAAAATTTTAAATTTCGAGAATCGAAACGAGGCTTTTTTTTGATAATTCGACTTATTGTAGTCATATTTCTCTATTCTATTTCTTACGCCATTAAAAATTCGATTTCTAAGTAAGGTGTCTACGTACCGAAAACAAAATGGTATTTACTTAACCAAAAACTTTTACTCAATTAAAATGGTGTTTAATTTTGTGAACAACAAAAATCTGTATTATTGATGGACACCAAAAAACTTTTAGAAAATCTCGACTATTACCCGTGCATGTACTCAGTGTATCTACTGTTAAACCACATTTAAAAATTTTTTTTTTTAAATTTATCACAACACCCGTTACGAATAAATCGTCAATCGGCCCAATAATATTTGACTGGGCAAATTTTTCGATCGGCCCATTCGACGATTACCACCCACCCACCCACCACCCCGGCCAGTCCGCCCCTTCAGCAGTTACCGGGTGTGGCGGAGAAAACGGTTTACGTGATTTTAAAAATTCAGTAACCTAAATAGTAGTTTCCATATTTTTTGGTAATTTACTGAAGATCACGTACTCACCGAATTATGTATCACCATTATGTAAGGCGTGATTCATTAGCCGTACACAGATAAATTATACAGTCGCTGACATGTTGGGAAATTCAAAATATTACATAGTTTTTTGGTATTTCTGAATACGATTTGAACGGCAGCAAGGTGGTAAAGTCAAAAAGTTCTGAAGTTTAGTTTATTGGAGATTTTCGAAAACAAATTTGAGACATAAAATATTCAGACTAAACGTCATCTTTTAGACGTATTGTGTGTATACCTAAGTATCTAGATGGTGTGGGGTTGATATGTATAATGTAGTTCCATTTCGTCTCTACACATGCGTTTTGACAGCAAACATTTATCTCGTTTAATGTAAACGTATATTGTTTAATACTGTTAAATACGTATATTGTTCTAAAGCAGATAATGTGTAATTATTATTCCCAAGGTGCGAAATGTAATATTGCGATTCAAAAGGGAGAACAAAAATATTTTTTTAAAGAAATATACACGCAATTAACTAGGTAAACCTATCTATGTAATTAGACGAACGGTTGAGCTAATAACAATTTGTATGTGAAACGGTTTAACGAAAAAAAAAAAAAATACAGACAGAATTACTACCTAAAGATAAACAGTTAATTTAACAAAAAATATTATACTATAATTTCCGTGAAAATTTAGTGACCTCATACAACATAATAGTGACTTTAACGGCAAAATATTTACGTCAAAATTGTTAAAATTATATGTTTGAGAGCTGCTGATAAATCATGCTCAAAATGTTGATTTGACGAAGGGCGATTAAAAATGTTTTTTTTTTCGTGAACAAGAATGACGAATTTTAAAACTGTATCCATTTATAAAAAGGTTACTTAACTAATGAGTTGACTTTGCTTTGAAGCTCAATTTCACGCTGTATGACGGCCTTGTCGAAACCTCAGTTAACGATAATAATTAATTACAAGTCATTCAGTTCAACTATCGTCATTAAATCGTAATACAATATGTATTTATGTTTTAACTTATCAGAAGAGCATGGAAAAAATAAAAATTACTGTGTAAATTACGAAAAAAACGATCAATTGATCACGATACAAACAAAAAAAGTAATGAAACCATAATCGGAAGAACCGATGTAAACTAAATTACGCGTACAATTTAAAATATTTTTTATTTTTTTTTTTTCACAACCAACAGTTTGAGTTGGGTTTCGGTCAAATTATTTGAGAAAAACGTGTGCTTCAATGTAAATATCCTTAACGGATTAAATGTCTGAATAATATCGAATTTCAATTGATTAATCCGCCCATTTCGAACCATTGAAATCAGAAGTATCAAGGGCTTTTTTTTTCAATTTCCATTCAAAAAATGCAGGTTTTAGGTTTATTTTTAGTTTTTTTTTTTTTTTCAAAGAAATTAGGACAATATTATATTACTACTTGTTCGGTACACATTTTGCAAAACTTATCTATTCGAAAAATCATCACGTTGGCACTAGCACACGTTTAATCGAACTCAGCAGTGTCGGCCTACCGGAAAAATCACGACCACTGAAACGTAAAATCGTGTTTTCGTCAAATCAAAACTCATGCTCACGCTCTTAAGAGTAAAGATTACGTGCTCTCAAAAGTCTAGAATACGTGCTGCCGTCTCTCGGTACGATCACGAGTTCCAGAGCCGTTTCGGGAACGAACGTTTGAAAAATTTCTATACGACCTTACACAGTACTAACGCATCGGACGAGGAGTTCGATAACAATAATTTTACGGACTAGAAAACGTATTTGTTTAAACATCGGACCGTGTATGTTTCTTTCTTTTATCATCGCTATCCGTTTTTATTATTCTCGTCGAAAATTCAACGATTTTTCCCGTCCCTTCGATAAATTATCGTCGTCAGAACTGCTACTATCTCGCCGACTACCTTTAAGATGTCGTTCCGTTAGACGCGGCGCATACGTTTTTCTTTTTGGGCACGCGCGTAATATACGGAAAACTGGAAAAAAAACAAAGAGTCGTTAATCGGTTAAGTCACGACTTACCATTGTGTACGGCGTGGACGAGAAGAAGAAGCACGACCGGACCGGCGTGAACGTTGACGATCATTTTGGCCCCAATCGGATGGACGATCGTGTGCGGTGTACTCGGCTCAACACTAAACAGACAAAGTGCGGTAATATTATATGATATTTGTTTTAAACGAAAAAATAAACGTTTTACACGAACGACGGATATTGTACGGGTGCACTCGGCGATATTCTTTTGTTTTGCTAAATACGAAACGTAACAATAACAACGCATTCGATTAGAGCGCGTTTTTTATGTGGATCACTGTGTCACGAGCGCCGCAACGAACGCGTCGGTCTGTCTGCGACACGGTTCGCTCGATGTCGCGGCACGTGACTGGGTAAGTTTTTGATCTGTGACCGAGCCGCGACAGGCCACTACCGGTGGGGGGGCGGCGGGGGGAAACCGGAGGAGCCTCTACGAAAGACTAGGGGGTACACCGCCGCCCCCCGGGGTAACAACAACTACAACTACGTAAAGTAGTACTTGAAAGACGGCTCGTTCCGAGGGGTGGATAAGTAAATAAGTAAATTGTATCAGGTATTATGTCGCGGTGATACTGTCTTGCAGTGTGATGGTCGTTTGTCCATCGAAAAGATGGTACGACGTGGATAAAGTAACGAATTAAACAGTGTCTCGCTCATTTTTTTGATTTTTTTTTGATTCAGACGTACCTGGACAGTTAATGTCAGGTTTACGACGACACTAAAACATACGTTGTTTACAAAATTTTCATTCATTTTTTCCAGTATTACTTTTTGTCATTTCGCAATTTTAACCTCTCTCGTTCCCGGTACAGTTTAAGTGTTGTAGTCAAAAGTCTGTAACTCTAAACGTCTATACATTGCTTGATACACACTGTCGAATTTCAAATATCAAACTTTTTCTGTTAGTATTTTTTTTTTGTAAGTAATTTTTTTTCTCATTGTTGAAAAATAAATTTCACGAACATTCTTTTCAATAATAAAAAAAAAAAAAAACTCGACGTCAGTAGGAATTACTATATTCTGAATCGTAACCATATTTCAAACCAGAAATTATCGTTAATTATCGTTTCGTTTGCTAATGATTACTTGCCAGCTACTGCAGCTATAGAAATACAGTATGGAACACGCTCCCGCGGAATCCGATAGTAACTCTATTAAAATATGTTCCCCTTCAATCGTCGTATTTTTTTCAAACTTGTTTTTTTTTTTTATATAATTTGGTTCCCGTACAGTGTTGTACTTTTTTAAGGAAATTTGAATTTTTTTTTTAGACCGTTCCGGGAAAATTTACGTATGTACACGTGCTTTTGTAAATATAAATTGGTATATCATTTATTTTGTTTGTTTGTCAATACTTCCCGATGGTACCCTATTATTATTATTACTGGCTTGTATACAGCCACGAATGACCTCGTTTTTTTTCGTTTTCGCGTTCGGAATGTTTAAATCCAATATTCTCAGTATGCTTTAGTTCAAATAGAAGCATTTTATTTTCGTACGCCTACACACGTATGTATCACAAAAATACATTTGAATATGACTCATTATAATATGCGATGTGTACACCTTGATAAATAACCGAAAGAGCTTTCATATTTATTCAGTGTTTTTCATTTTGAATGTCAAAATACTGTACGACCTTTATCGCCCCGCATGTGTTTGAAAATGTTAATAAGAATTCGATATAATTCAAAGAATCAAACACATTTTGATCACTTCTCGAATTACGGAAAGTTGATAACCAACAGTAGAACATCGTAATATTTTGTGTTTAAATCGTCTATTGTTATACGGTGTACGTTATGACAAATGTTTTTTTTTTTTTACAATTGTGCTGGGTCAAACGATGAGTGCGCCATACTTACATAGTAACGCGTACAAAATCTTTGACCAGTTTTTATTTTATGAAACATAATGAGTACAGGCCAAAAGTTTAAAAAAAAAACTTCGAAGCATCTTTTCGGCGTTGAAAGTATTACATACGAAAAAAGAACTCAAGATTTTTGTTTTGTATTCGATTTTAGCTTTTGACCAATAGAGGCAGACAAAGTGACAAATATAAAATTTAAACAAATACACCCGTACTCGATATTTTATGTTTAAAAAAAAGCTAGCTCTTGTTTATTTTATATCCCACATATTGTATATTTACGTGTAAAAGAAGATATTTACTGACTATAATGACCATTTCAACACAACACTCGATCCATGGACCATTGTGTACGCGTATTTTGCTCAGAAATCCGGGGAACATACGTGTACGGGGGTTATACAGCCGTGATGGGCGATGATAGCAGCGATATTTTAATATTTAAAACACTGTCAGAGATAAATCGGCTTCACAGTTATATTTTACATTGAAAATTTCATCGAATGCGATTTTGCTATTCAAACTACACGTAAATGCCAAACTTAATACGTACAGTTTGGCGGAAATGAAACTTTACAGGTAACGGGGTAAAACAATTTTAAAACGGAATAAAAAAAAAGACACACAAAAACTGAAACGCGACTACAGCTGAACGTCCAGCTGAGTACAAAGTGGGCATAATTACGTGTTATGATTATTGTAATATTTCGAACTACACCGTGTGCATTCCAAACAGTGTTCAAAATGAAGTGGGCTCGGTCTTCTTATCTCTAACTAAATTTTAAAACGCGCCCCCATAAATATTTCTCTGTAACGCGTTATTGGACACGGGGGACGTTAAAAAATTAACATAAATTGCAATCTTTTCTCAGATTATTCCCCAGTTAAAGTCTTAAATCCATAAAGAAATGATTCCTGGAAAGTGGAACCGATACCTTTTTTTCATGCGTAGGGATACTGCTGGGACTAAAATTATGTGTAGTACGACACGCTTTGTGAAATAAAAAATTGCATGAAAAGTGGCTATAAAAAGTACTGTATCTGGTTTTCTTGTTCTGTTTTTAACTCAAACAGTTTTATAACTTATTGCAAAAATATTGAAACTATGTTTTATGCTCGTCAACGATTCAATTTGATATTATTCGATCGACATTACAAAAGATGTGTGGGTTAACTCATACATTTTGTAAGTAGGTAGTCAAAATAAAGGTAAAATTGTTATTATAATATTGCGAATTACTTGTTTTACTGTTGCCGAATGTCTCAAGTGTTTTACTTGAGAAGTTTTTCGAGGAATTATTGTAAAAAACAAAACTAAACAAAACAAATTTTTAATAGTTTTCAAACTTTACTTCATTTACCGACAAAAACATTGTCAGAACTAAAAAACCAAGCGAAATCTCCAAAAAAAGTATGACTTTCTAAGTACTATCTAAGCCCGATTTTCCGTTTTTGGCTCCACTTTTGTAAAAATAGCAGCATTTTTACCACCCTTCCGGCCGATCACAAAAAACAATTTCCATTTTTAAATCTCCAAGTCCAAAACGACTTACCGTTGATTCAATGTCAGTATGGCGTCTCGTAAGTGTTAAAAGAAAAAAATACTCCGGTTTAGGTTATTCCCGATTTCTTCTTTTTTTCTGTTTTTTATTATTGCAAAACAGAAATGTGCCCGACGAATAGTTTTGCCGGATTTTAATTTCCTGATTTCTATAGCCGCAATCGGCAAACTCCATCACAGTATTTTTTATTACCTATTACGCCCGTAAATTCAGAACGATCCGGGGGACGGGTTCGTCGTTCTAGTTCGATAACGCGGTTCGGGCGGATCTCCTGGTTATAATATGAAAACGATGATAATTTCGGGACGGTAAACCGAAATTTTGATGTACCGGTCTGAACGCGGACGATAATTAATAGGCGTCGAACGCGTGTCCCCCCGAACCCTGCTCATATTATTTTGGCGGCAAATCAATACTTTCGAACGCGGTTAGGTATCCGAAAGTCGTCCTCCCTACGCGAATTCCACGGTATTCGTTTCCGAAAGAAAAATTTTTTTTTAAAATTTCAAACTACCCGTTTTGTCAACCTCATTTCAAAAAATCGATTGAAAAATGACGATTGCGTTATCGTTGCGCGAACCCTTCACATTCGTTCGAAATTCGGGCACAATTTCAAACTATAATTATTTTGAAAACTGTAGTTTATTCCCAAACGTGTAATAAACAATGCTTTTATTCTCTTCAAATTTCGCACACTATTACAGTGTACCTACCTGTGTAGGCTTTTAACTTTTTTTTGGTTTTTTTTAAATTGATTTGTCGCCAATATATTATGTAGTGTGGGACTTTTGGGACGCGATGCACTTGCGGTGACACTGCCCCGCAGCGTTGGCGGATCCGCGTTGTGAACATTATGAATTATTTTATAGGAGATGCACGGCCCCGCGTCGGACCTGCACCGCCGACAGGTGTGTCTGGAAAACAAATAATTATTTATGGTCGTTGCGCTGTGCGTCATCAGCTACGACCGAATTAACGGAATAATAGTATTATTATTATCCACCAGATTCCGCATCGGAGGTGTCTTTCGAAGATCCTTTTTTTCCCGTACTTTACACGTTGTTATTTTAAATATATATATATTGCAGATGCCTGATTACGATGGGAATCGACCGATCGGAAATGGATACACTGGACACGACGTATTTGATTTGCGATACGCACCCGAGTATGACAACATTCGCGTGACAATGTGTAAACGAACTAAAATTTGAAAGTAAATTTTTCGCGACAGTGTGAGTCGAAAACAACGGTAATGGTTCGTCTTCTTTTTTGATTTGGCGGTTTTTAATAGATTTGGAGCGGTCGAGTTCCCTATAACCGCGAAAGTTTTTGCTCGGTTAAAAAAAAATTATACTTTATAGTTATTGTTGGCTCGCATCGCCCTTCTCCGCGCGGCTTCGGTTCGCAGATCTGGCGCAGTCACCGCGATGCGACAGGAACAGGAGCAGGACGGAATAGAGCAGCTCTTCGGATGTTTTACTCATTTGTAGGACTATCGAGCTGCGTAGTCCTGGCGAAAGACTAGACCATACGACTAGAAGCAGATTTTTTTTTTTTCAGTCGACGACGGTTCGTTTGGCCACGTTTGAACCGAGAGAACACAATTTATTGTATTACCTACTTTGAAAAAAGAAAATCGTTTTGTGTAAGGGTCTAATTTTTCCGAGGGTTTTAGAATTTTAATGCAACGTCACATATTTTTCGCGTCCACACTTTTGAGAGCATCAAAAACATAACACAGTGCTTCAATGTTCCGGCACTGCGCCCAATCACCCTAAAAAACGTGAATCGCGCTGAAACGTACACACTTTGAACTTGGAAGTTCAAACTCGAACACGGCATTTTGATAAAAAAAAAAAAATGACAATGATCGTTAATTTTGTAAAAGTTCATTTTTTAACAATTATTATAACATCATATGTGACGTCAATACGTCAAAATAAAATAATTCCTGAAATTTGCACCTATATATATGTTTGTGCTCGTTTTATACCTATAACTTTTCAGTCGCCCATTTATTCGATAAACGCGATAACTCACGTATACTGCAGGTAGAAAAGTATTTATAATATAAAGTTGTGACGAATGCTTGTTAGTTAAAAATGAATTAATTGTTCCATAGGTCTGTAGTAAGTTAAGGAAAATAGCAGGATTTTGTTCTAGAGGTGATGTTATAATGTTTTAATCGAATAAAAGTGAATCCCTACAATTTTATTATCCACGTGGTTAGGCGTTAGTAAACTACGAATAATAGTATACTACTCGTATATAAACATAAAGTGTGAGCTCAAATGAATATGTTATAAATTGTTCTACAATGTTAAAAATAAAAAAAATCATTCTTTATAATTTACAATGATTTTTTCGTTGAATAGTCAAAAATTAAGTATATTACGATATTATGTAATATTATCTTATTCAATTATATCAACTGTATCGTTCGTAATATCGTCATACATTTATTGTTCATCAATATCTATATTTCACTGTGTACACGTAATGGTTTTTAAAAAACTTTAAAATTCTAAATTGTTCGCATGGTGATAAGTGCATTTTTATTATTTTTACTATCCAGAAAAAAAAAGCATAGAAATGAATTGTTTACGCATCATTATAATCAATAAATTACAAGGTAATTATAAACAAAAACGTATTACCGTGTTAGACATTAATTCCTTGGTTGAGGGAAAATCGGCACTGGAGAAACAAAGAGAAAAATCGTAACATATTGATGTATAATAATAATAATAATATTGTTTGATACTTGTTGAGAGGATGAAATAAATTATGTATTTGCAAAGCAATCGATTCGACAGGCAGCAAATAGTCCTTGGCGTCTATATACGTATATAATTATTCCAAGAAACGTAAAAAACACAACAAAAAAAAAAACCAACAAAATCGATGTATGCGTACACTCGTAGTTTGCAGGCGTTATACACGCACAGAAAATAAAAATATCGTAACGGTTAGGTGTCGCTATAAAGTGTCGAAATCGTAATATTAAGTTACCTAGATCAAATCGATTCGTCATAATTTGCCAATTCAGCGGCATTCGGGTTTTGATACACAATTATGTTAATCGATCTCGAATCGTTGTTATTTAATGCGACTAGGGTTTTTTTTTTTTTTTTCCCCAATGTTTTAATGAAACAAACACGTTAATGAAATTGTTTTGCGTGAAAAATAAAACGTGTACGACCTGTGAGCGTAAATTGAGACGAATAGGAATCGATTGCAGGCGATTTTAAAATATACACATTACTACGCTGCGCCGTATACAGAAATAATTCACGAAAATTCCACGCTACGGCACTGATTGTCGCCAATATTTTATAACGATTTCGTTTTTATCGATATCGTTCGGTAACTATGTTTATTTTATGAATAATCGAAAAAACGCTATACTTTATTTGCACACAGGGGGTTCATGTTTTAGGAGAGATTAAAACTCGATTTAAAAAACTATTTGCAACGAAAAAAATTAAATATTAGACTTCTAAAATAGTCGATGTTTGATTCACTACCAAGAAAATATAGTAAAAAATGTTCTACATCGCAGTGCAATGCATTTTTAAAATCTTTTAAGTATCATTTAGACATAGTTTGAACAATACTTAACGGATTATAACGTATTTTTTTTGTTTTTTTTTTTTTATTAAAAATCTGAAAAGCAAAAATTGTAAAAAAAAAACTCTTTTTGCTGTTAAGCACCCACATTGAAGATTTTTACATTAAATTGAAACTATAAAATAACCTAACTATAATAGTTTTATAAAGTGCATTGGATATATATTTTTTTAAATAAAAATGATTACTGACATTAAAAACAGTAAATACCTGAATCTATATTTTATTGCATAAAATACATTGACGATGAAATCCGAATATGAAATTGAACAAAAGAGATAAAAGTACTCACACTCGGTCGATTGTTTTTATCTGTACAATCGATCACTATTAGTATACCAAAAATGAACAAAGTTAAAATTAATGAATCTAACTTTTAAGATCTCAATGAAAAAAACAAAAACCGAAACAAAACAAAATTAACACAATGCATCAAATAAGAAATAAACTTCGTTCGGCAGTTTATTTTATGAATGATACAGAACTTGAAACTAACAATTTTCACAAACATCAAAAGATTTTATTAAACTATTGAGTAGTTGCTATTGAACTGTATAATTAATTTTCTTTCATATAAAAGTTTGAGTATTTTAAAGGTTTTAACTTTTAATGAAATAAGTTTAAACTGAAAACAATAAATGTATTACACACAGACTAACACCTGAGAAACATCAACACAGTACGCGTAACTATGCCATAAATTGATTTTTTTAATACATTTAAGCGAAATTAAATGTATAAATTAAACATTTTATAGGCTATATAGCATACAAATTGTTTAAGAACTAAATGCATTCTACCAACCACGAAAAAAATATTCAATCTTTAACTGTAAACAAATTTTTATTTTTAAGCGTTCATAATTTTAATAGTACTTACGATTTTCAATGCATAGTAATCAAACACGATTAGTTTAAGAGTTAAATATGTATATAAAATTATAAATGATT
Source organism: Hormaphis cornu (assembly GCA_017140985.1). NCBI lineage: Eukaryota > Metazoa > Arthropoda > Insecta > Hemiptera > Hormaphididae > Hormaphis > Hormaphis cornu. The sequence continues at coordinate 32,498,087 of CM029358.1, forward strand.
AATTATTAAGATAAATTTTTGTCGTACTTGTTATTATTTGATGGAAATTATACATGTAGAATAGTTTAGTAAAATTCTTAGAAAGTAAAAATCTTATTAAAATGTATTGATCTGTTAATTGAATTAAAATTTTGAAAACTTAAGTTCTTAATTTTGACAGCCGAAAATATACAAATTTATGTTTGAGGATAAGTAGTAAAGTTTTTGATGGAGTTCTTTCGCTTTTTTTTTTTCTAATCGTTACAATTGAAAAAAATAAAATTTAACAGATTTACAGAGCATGAGTGTTGTGTTAAAATCTTTTTAACGGTTTTGCTATATAGTTTTAATTTTTACAAAATCTGCAATAATGTTACTAGTTTTCAAGTTAAAAATAATTTTCTACCGATTTCAAACATGCGTTAATATTTCAACAAAACAGTATAAAAACGGATATTTTAAAATAATATTGTACACATAAATTGTAGATTTTTTTCGTGGACTAACATTATTTCTCGTGTTTTCTGCCCTGTTTTATCTTTTTTATAGAGTCATTTAAAACAGCGAACTATACATATTCAAATCTCCAATCAGTAAGCTATTCAAAATCGGTCGTTTTTTTTTTTTTTTTAAGCCGAATAAAAGATAAATTAATCTACACAAACTGACAAAATTATCAAATATTATACATTTAGTAATTAATTGTAAATCCAAAAGTTCGTTCTAATTTCATTTATCCATACTACTTATCCATAAATTACAACTATTATTTAATAACTAGTAACTTCGGTTATGAATAGAAAGTCTTTTTAGCGCAACACTTTATGTACATTATCAATATTTGTATTGATAATTAGAAGGATTCGATAAAAGTATATTAACATGTGTAAAAAATAGCCAAACACAAAATGACCGTTTATTTATTGGCTCGAACTAAAAACAGTCGAGTTTGTAACTCTTGCCTACCTTATAATTTACAGAAAAAAAAAACGAGAAAAAAAGTTTCCGCGTTAATCTCAACTCATTCGAGGCATAAATTAGTAATAAATTATAAACCATTAATTGAGAATATTTTATACGAAAGGGGCGTTGATAATATCACCATCATCATAATATATACTTTATTCCCTTCTCAAACACACCATTTCAATTATTGATGTAAAACGCGTAAGTGATAATTTTAGCGATATGAATACATCAATTTTTTATTTTACAAAGAAAAAAGTGAACGCACCAAAAACGTCACGCATAAAATGATTACATTCTTACTGTTAACACCGCGAAAATGTCAATCATTCAAATGTATGTATTAATTTGTACGTACTAAAATCAATTTGTACAAGAA
>CM029358.1:32499510-32588235 GCA_017140985.1 Hormaphis cornu
TCAAACACGATTAGTTTAAGAGTTAAATATGTATATAAAATTATAAAAGATTAATTATTATGATAAATTTTTGTCGTACTTGTTATTATTTGATGGAAATTATACATGTAGAATAGTTAAGTAAAATTCTTAGAAAGTAAAATCTTATTCAAATGTATTGATCTGTTAATTGAGTTAAAATTTTGAAAACTTAAGTTTTTAATTTTGACAGCTGAAAATATAAAAATTTTTGTTTGAGGATAGGTAGTAAAGTTTTTGATGGATTTCTTTCGCTTTTTTTTTTTAATCGTAACAATCGAAAAAAATAAAATTTAACAGATTTACAGAGCATGAGGGTTGTGTTAAAATCTTTTTAACGGTTTTCCTATATAGTTTTAATTTTTACAAAATCTGCAATAATGTTACTAGTTTTCAAGTTAAAAATAATTTTTTACCGATTTCAAACATACGTTAATATTTCAACAAAACAGTATAAAAACAGATATTTTAATATAATATTGCACACATAAATTGTAGATTTTTTTCGTGGACTAACATTATTTCTCCTGTTATCTGCCCTCCTTTATCTTTTTTATAGAGTCATTTAAAACAGTGAACTATACATATCCAAATCTCCAATCAGTATGCTATTCAAAATCGGTCTTTTTTTTTTTATTTATTCTTAAGCCGAATAAAAGATAAATTAATCTACACAAACTGACAAAATTATCAAATATTATACATTTAGTAATTAATTGTAAATCCAAAAGGTCGTTCTAATTTCATTTATCCATACTACTTATCCATAAATTACAACTATTATTTAATAACTAGTAACTTCGGTTATGAATAGAAAGTCTTTTTAGCGCAGCACTTTATGTACATTATCAATATTTGTATTGATAATTAGAAGGATTTGATATACTCGTAAGTATATTAACATGTGTAAAAAATAGACAAACACAAAATGACCGTTTATTTATTGGCTCGAACTAAAAACAGTCGAGTTTGTAACTCTTGCCTACCTTATAATTTACAGAAAAAAAAAACGAGAAAAAAAGTTTCCGCGTTAATCTCAACTCATTCGAGGCATAAATTAGTAATAAATTATAAACCATTAATTGAGAATATTTTGTACGAAAGGGGCGTTGATAATATCACCATCATCATAATATATATATACTTTATTCCCTTCTGAAACACACCATTTCAATTATTGATGTAAAATGCGTAAGTGATAATTTTAGCGATATGAATACATCAATTTTTTATTTTACAAAGAAAAAAGTGAACGCACCAAAAACGTCACGCATAAAATGATTACATTCTTACTGTTAACACCGCGAAAATGTCAATCATTCAAATGTATGTATTAATTTGTACGTACTAAAATCAATTTGTACAAGAACTCTTCATTCGAATCTTATCGTTTCGTTTTACGTGCGACACCACAGTGAAGTATAAACGCGTAACCATCAGTTATCGACAACAACTATACGATGCAGAGGGAAAGATTTTTTTTTTTATGCTTCCATAAAAGTTTGACAACTGATATTTCAATTTTACAAAAATCAAAATAACGATTTAATTAATCCGCGCGTTTGGTTTTTGTTTTCGGATTCGAAAAAGATGTTTTTTTGTTCTTCGGTGTCTAAAAAAATTCGAAAAAACTGTTTAAACGAGAGGGGCAGTTTAACAACCATAAATTAAGAACATAATCAGAAAGATACCCGCGCGATAGCTGTACGTACAAAACACACACACAAGATTATTGAAATGTTTTGACAGTTTTTACTGTGCCCCGGAAACGGTTCTGAGTAGACTCGTGGCGTACAAGAAAACGCTTTAATAATAATTGATCGCGCGAATAACACGTCCGTTCGCCCGAAACCGATGTCGTCGTCAGCGCGCACAGTCAATTAGAGTGGATTACTTACTCCATTCAACTATTTATGCGTTAGCAAAGTTCAGCTGTATGGATACTATTATTATTGTTGTTGAACTCTCTAGCCGCGTACGATATTTAGACGTAATGAAATACGACATTATTATAATGTACACGTTTAATGTTTTGTACCGAACGTTGGCGGATCGGCAATTAATGATTTATTGAAGAACGGCGAAATTCCCGATGAGAGAACCCACCAAACGCGATTATGGACGCCGATCCGATCAGTGGCGTCCACAAGTCGAGGGGACAGGCGGCGGCGTGGTGGACGGACGGAGGGCATACATGATGGGGATGGATCCCATTCGGAGTGGTTTTATTTCCCCGTGTTATTAGTTTTCACGATTTAGTCGTCAACGGATCGCTATTCACTTGCGATGGCGATCTTGGCGAATCGAACGAATCGTAATCGCAACGACAAGATCTAAGCATCGGAAAATCGGTTTTTTCGTTGATTTCATTGCGATTTTAACGCGTATCCACTCCACCGATGTAACGTGCGAACAGTTTTTCGAGGAACGATTTTCAATTATATAATAATATTGTGTGTTGTATGTAAAACGTAAAAAATTCGAAACAATTTTCAAAAATAAATCTCGGGTTCTCACCAATCTTCTTTTGTACGTGTTCAACGATCAGCAACTTACTTCTGACGAGAAACGCGAGCACGGAAATCCCCGATGGATATTTTTCGTAACAATTTCGGTATCATCGAACAACGGTAGATGGAAAAATAATAAGAAAAAAAATTCAAAAAACACTTTATCGGTCCGTTTTTCAATCTTTTCTTCTACCGTATCGTATCAATAGATTTGTGGTCCATTTCGAAAAACGATTTTCACACGAATAAAACGCCGTTCTCGCCGCGTTCTATAATAGAACATTATTAGAGGTGAAGGACGGCGGGCTGAATAACGACACGACCACTAAACGTTCACCCGAAAAATCAGTAATCCCCGGGAAGAAAAACCGTAGGTAACACGACACTCTTGATGATCGAAACCTAACGAATCCTAACTACATTAGTTAAGACTCGACGGCTAAAAGTTACGTTTTGCTCCGCCGTTCTTCTTCTTCGTTGCTTGGCTCGCGCCGCCGGGTCCGAAAATCGATGCCGCGAGGAGCACGACAAGTTGCGCGTAACAATGTTGTACGACTTGTAACGCGGAAAATCGCTTGCTTACGATTTCCAGTCGAATCAAAAGACGCGCGCGTGTGGCCCCCCATCGTCTATACACGGTCGGCCGGATACGCGCGTTTCTACTCCTCTTAAACTTCCGACAAAGGATAAACTGTAACAAGCGAACGCTCGCGACGACGTTTAACGTTTAATCACACAAGACAACAACTCCGGACACAAGACACACACAAAACAATAATGCTGCGGTAAATATTATTACAGCGTAGCATCAAAAGTTCTCAACTTGATATAGTCGACTTTGGTGGTTTTAACGCGGCTGCAGCGCGGGGGTACTTTACTTAATACGAGAGTGAACAACATTTCGTATCGAACCTGCCGGGGTCGCGTGGATCACTCGCGAAACGTCGCACCGTCGACGTACGCGAGAACGGTTCGTGCGGTGTTCAAATCGATTTTTCGCCGAGAGAGGAAAAACTACAGTTTCCACGCGAAGGTACATTGGAAAATACATCGGCCGTATAGGAATTCTGTTTGTAGGCCTTTAGCTTTTATTCTTTTTATTGCATCAGAGATCGTTTGGGATTATCACGCGACGCCGTTAAGCACGTGGGAAAATGAGTGAGAGGGCGAGGTAAAAGCCAAAACAGCTGACGTTCGACGACTCGGAAAGCGCCGGGGTGGTAAAAACACGGAAAAATATGGACCATATTAATTACTGACACGGGTAAGACGAATTCGAAATACCGTTTGTTTGTGCTTCGCGTCGCCGTATAACATAGTGGAACAATGTGGACAGCGAGTATGGAAAACCATTGAAGTGTACACGACGTCATTCGGACTAAGTATAAGTATAAGGACGTGCCGAAAACCATGAAAATCGGTCAAGGCTGTAAACAGACGGAGAGATGATACAAAGGCGAAACGCCGAACGGTCAAAACACAGACCTCGCACGGATAAAAACTGGAAAACAAAACCGAAAATTACATAGGATAAACACGATTTACGAAAACCACTTGTCCGAGTGAGACCTACACGAGGCAGAATACACTCGAAACTTTTTAAAAACCGTTCCGTACTTTGTCAATCAGTGGTGGATCAATATAATATTTTAAAAAGCGGTTGCATCCGAGTATAACTAACTATATGGTATATAGCCCATCAACAACTGTACACAAGTATGATCTGAGGTGCCTATTTCAATTGATTTGTTTATCTGAATCTAGATGATTTTTTCTTTTTTTTGTTAATCCATCTATTTTCAAACGCAACAATCCGCTACTTCTAACACTGCTTCACCACTGCTGCTGACGTACATCGTGGCGTTGTTTTGTTTTTGAATTCGATAAAAATTTTTAAACCTATAATACCTGCCTTTAATTTGGGTTGTAATGTCAATAAAATACAAATAAAACACTACGGACCATTATTCTCCGTCGAATTCTTTTTAACGAAAAACACAGTAGCAATACGAATTCGTCCAACCACAAAACACATTACGTTGCATTAACTGTCACATGACAAACCCAGTAGTTGTGATACGAATTTTTTTTTGTTTTACAAAAATCCATATAATTTAAGGGTTTCGAGTAAACACACAAATGAAATGTATACACGCCTAATGAATATATATTTATACATTTATTGTTCGACTTTGAAGTTGTATGAAAGTCAATCGATTCTATAGAAAATATACCCTTTAAATTTTTATTTTTCGTTCCTTTCAGCGTGCTTAATTACCCAGGACATAGCGCACTAACGTGTCCATTGTGTGTAGAAAAATATGACGTATTCGAGCAACAATACACAATGTCTACACGATGCTCAGCCGAGTCTATAGTTATTTTTAATGACGTACCGTGAAATTTATGAAATACTTCGGTCAGAAAAAAATATTGTTTATTTACGTGAGTCGTCGGTGGTATACTTTATTGATCCGATTGATATTTTTTTAGTTTTAACAATAAAATATTAAAACAACATTACCTGCTGCCTTATCGAACATTCTTTTATTTGGTACATAGAATCATCATAATGATACACATTTAAAACCTATTAGGACAGGCGCATAAAAACACTTTTTATGTAATTCAGACTGATGCCAAAGTATATATATGTATATACAAGAAAATAAGAAATAGAAACGAGAAAATAAAGAGTTTAAATGAGTTTTATACAATATTTAAATTTGATTTATAATCGTTACATGTCAATCATCAATCATGACAACAAGAGTTGTTATATAAAAAAACTAGTAACTTAGGTTTAATGTATTTTATAACAAATATATATATTATCATTGTTCGTTACAAATGCTCAATATAATTTTAGTTTTATTTTTATTTGGAAAAGAACATGGTGTTATATTTATAGAAATTTACAAAGGCGTGATTAGCTTATTACGAAAAAATATCCAAAACCTACAGTTCAATTTAAATTTTGATATAATACGAATATTATTCCTACCGATTTGAAGCAAATTAAAAATTTTGAACCCTTATACATTTATGTTTCGTACACTCGTATAGGAAGTCTAATAATTTTTATTGATGTCGAGAAGTATTTTTTGTATCAAAAGCTGATATCCATTTTTCAGTATAATACTATCAAAGAAATATGTAATGCCTCGTGGAGATAAGCTGTACTCTGTAGTAATACTGTGCAAATCAGCAACTTTTTATTATTAGATTTTGAAGAGTCTTGACGTTTTTGATTGAGTACAAATATGCGATTTGTTATCCCTGAGATTTGAGAGTACCAGTTTGAAAATATTACACGACTACGAGCATTAAAAAAAAAAAAAAAAACTATTAACGGATTATACGGTAATTAATTCAGCCATAACCCATTGCATAACAATGTACCCATAAATCGAAATTGAAGGTCTGTAAGAGTGTAAAATAAATAAAAGGAATAACGACACTACCGTTCGGGTGGTTAGCTAACAGAGTAGTGACTTGGCTTCGGAGTAGGTCACAGATTTGGGTGGGTCCCTAGTTTGAAAGTTGTAGTTTCACGCATGTATTAAATTTGTATACAGTCGTAAAAGTTACGATCTTGAACAAACTCGTCGAGTAAAATACTCAACGAATCGTAAACTTCAAAGTTTTATATTAAAGTCGAATCTGTTTCAAACTTTTATGACGTTTTAAATTTTTCCATTTCAATAGTGTGTGTGAGACGATTTCAATTAGTTTGAATAACTTATGGAAGAGTTATTGCCAACCAAAATAACGATAAGAACAAAATAATAATACAATAAATTAAGGTAAAATAAAAAAAAAACAATCAATTATAAACATTTTTAATAAAATATAGAAACATACGTTTTGAAGTTTTCACAAAAGTTTCTATAGATTCTTAAACATGAAAGTTACATGATTTATTTAAACAAAACCTACACAATTGTGACAACTTTTACGGTCTATATTTAGCTAAAAAGTGATCGACATTGTATGATGTATTAATAATATCCAATGATTATTTATCTGTTCTAATAATTAGTGAAAACTACAATGAATTTCAACAATTTTCTAAAGAAAACCACATGATGATAAAAACGAAAAAATAACGATGAAAAACTATAAATCAAAATTAGTGAACTTATTATGAAAGTATGTTGTATACATACATTTGTATATGTATTATGTTGTTTATATGATGTTGTTAAGTTTATAGTAATGTTTGAAGTCTCTGAAAGTTAGTAAAATATTTACTACAAAAATAGACGAATTTCAAAATTCAATAATTCTTGAAATCGCATTACATTTTCATAATAGTTTTACTCGTCGTTTGTAAAAATTTCAAGTCAATCGAAACATTTTTGATAATTTTGGCTTATTGTTTTTGAACCACTTCTCAAAAAATTTATGGTGTTATTTGTGTAATTTGTTTTATATGATCAACTATTATTCATTTTATCAAAATTCAAAGAATTATTGTTCTAGAGTTGAGTTTCTTGCTGTCGGCTTATGTCTAAATTTATTTATTATGCGTGACACATTTTTAAATATTAAATTTTACATCAATTTATCGACGCACATGATAAATTCAGTCAAAATTTAAATAATAAGAACTTACAATTTTTATTGCTGGCATAGATTCTTGGTTGGCGGATTGTACGCGAATTCCTAGAAAAAAAAATTTAATGTTGTAAAATTTTAAAACTAGTTATTTGTTTACCATTACATTCGTTAGTTAGATTAAAAGGGTCTTACATAAAATGTTATTAATAAACTGTAATAATCGACACAAATAATTGTGTTTAATTTTTATCTTTTTAATTAAAATCAAAAAATAATAAAAAAAACTAAACCAACAATTCTGAGCAAGCTAAAATAGGTAATAAAAATTGAAGTTTTATACTTAACTAAAAATGTTTTGAGTTATTTGAATTTTTCATTCATATTAATTACCCGTAGAAATTTCAATTATTTTTAAAAGAGTCATTGCAAAAAATAAATAAATACATAAAAATAACGAAATAATAAATAATGGAAATATCAATGTATAAAAATTGTAAACACAAATGTTGAAACTCTATGAATAGAAAAATATATTTTTAAGCTTGTATTAAATTTATGTCTTAAACGAAAAAAAAAACAACTAAATATTTAACGGAACGAAAAATACAAAATGAACATATTTCGAAACTTCAATGTTTTATATTTCGATTAAATTTTTTTTTTTTAATCGATTGAAATTCAAATGACGAATGCATTTCAGCTTTTCTAGCGATGTGAGAAAATGTCGAGTAGATTTAAGCGCTTTTACATACGTTCAACTTATAACTTTTTCGATTCTGGATCATAATTTTAATAAATAGTTACGTTCAATAGAGTACCGTCTTAGTCCATTTACCCATCTTTGGAGGGATGATATTTTACGTAAAACCAGAACAGTTCTACTACCGGAAACAGAAAAGAAAAGAATCATCGTTAGTCGATATATCCCCTTTGCTATACTCAGTAATCAGAATGTATATATTATATGATATCATACGCATGTGCACGCGATGTTGATTATTTTTGTAGTTTTTATTTTAATATGTAGCAGATTCCATAAAGATTTATGCGACACACGCACAACACAACTGTTGATAATAGTACTAACAATTAATATTTAGACACGAAGAGTAAAATTACAAAAACAATTTTTCGCCAAAACATTTAACAATACGGTATTCGAATTCACTCATTACAATACCATGTGTACACGCAGTCAACTATTGTGCGAATCTCACTCGTGTTTTTATACACAACAATTTATTATTGGTAGGTGCGTATGTTTTGATAACACTCGACTGTTGCAATTCCTATAATCGCGTTAGGGTATTATTATTCTTCAAGAACGCATGCAAATTCAAATAATACCCATGAACTGTATAGACTGATAAAGAATCATATGAACTGCGATTTAAATTGAAAAATGCGCGCAATCAACGAGAAGGTAGTTATAGTTTAAAGAGTTTTTGGTTTGGGTTGTTGACCTGTGTTAACAAACAGGTATATTATGACTTGTCGTTGTATCTACACGTTGATACGTATACGACCTTCAGTGCAATGATAAAATAAATCGACGGTTTGAAATCAAAGTCATTTATCGACCGATCTTGTTTTGCGCCAACGTCCATCCATCATTTGCGGTTGTGTTGGCGATGGAATGTTTTAATAACCATTGGAGTCAAAACGCCTTGAGTAACGCCTCCGAGAGTAAATAATAAAATCATTCGAAAATAGTAAGTCTTGAATAAAAAAAAAAAAAAAGCCAAGATAGTTTGATTTCACATTAAAATGTGTTTGTTTTAACAATGACTGATATACGAACGCGTGAGTTAAATAATTTGTTAAAGTTTAGTGGGCTTAGTAGATACACGCCAAAATCCATAATCAAAAATCCAAGACGATTATCTCAAAAATTTATTTTATAACAACTGTATTTAAATAACATAGGTACTTTGCTTTGTACAAAAATTCGTACAAAAATGCATTCATAGCTCCACACTTATTAAGAACCATATACCAGATAAAAACATATTATTTAACTGACAATCGAGATGTAATCGATGAAAATTAATGTAAACTTTTCATTGAAAAATTATTTGTAAGCAGAGAGACCATTTTATTATTGGCTATGTTGACTCGATCAGACGGAGTGATAGCAATCAAAATGTTAGAAAAAAAATTTCATTAACGTATATTACAATTCGTTTTATAATTTTACTAAACGGATCGCATACAGCGAGAGTACCTACTTGCACATTGAAACGGACTAAGATTGAATCATAATAAGCGGAAATTGACCGATACTAATTAGATACGCGCCTATAGCCAAACATATTTAGAATAAAATATAATTTTTTCAATGAATGAAAAATTAGAGAAAAATCATAAAACTGCAGAATAAATATATTGAATAAAACAGAAACTGGTCCACCGCGAAACCCACTCAAACAACGTCCATACTAAAATAAAATTAACTCGAGTAAAAAAATAATAATAATAATAATAATTTTTCTTTGTGTCCGCGACAATTGCGGATGTAGTCAATGAATTCCATTAGAAGGAGTATTGTAAACATGATACGAAGAAGCCAACGAATATCTAAGTCGTAATAAGGTTACCATTCGGATAATCTTAATTCAATCTTGTTTATACATTGAACAACCCATATTGGAATAAAATTGCAATTATAATATCAATTTGAACCGCAGTAATTACGTATATATATATATAAGTATACACAAAGCTAACATTATAAATATACCGAAAATAAAAATTATTAAAAATTAAGCGCATTATTCGGCAAATTATCAATCTAAACCGTGTTACTATTTTACGTCTCGACTAAGATATTTAAGGAAAAATTAATTGAACGCGTAATTGTTTGAGACGCAAATTTATGAAAATAATATATATAGCGTGTTGTTTTTGTTTTTTTATAAATAATTAAGACGTAATAATTTTATAGGTGCGTACTATTCACGATTGATTATTTATTCCTTTTATTGTGGAACAGCTATAATATGCAGTTTTATTATATATGGGTAGTCTACGTTGACCGTTGATTATTTATTTTTTGCATTTTATACACCTATAGCAGAGTGTAAATAGTAATAAAACAGCAAAAAATGTTTAGACGATGTAAGATTTGAACAGCGTATTCTACAAATGTTTGTCACGTCAATACCCTAACGAAAAATTCAATTTTCGATACCAATAAAGTGATCGGAAAGCTGGTGACCAAACATTATATCTTTGGAAAATATTTTTTTTTTCTACTCTAGGGCAAAAATTACTTTTTTTTAAGTAAAATACTGTAATGCAAAGAGATTATGTCCATGAATTGTTCACACTGAAGTATAGTAATACTAGTCGGCAGGGAAAAAACTATTATTGCAGACTATTGTTGTCACACACGGCACGATTGCAAAATACGACAAGACCACTGATTATTAACAATTGGTTTGCACAATATGTGTTGTACGTATTGACTTGATCTAGGAATAACTTTATTTAATACCAAACGAAAGTTTAAAAGTGCTAAAATGCGTTAAATTTTTAAAATATCATATACACGTTTATTAAACAATTTATAAAATCTTAATAGCGATTAATTATTCTCAAACAAACTATACCAAAAAGTAAAATGCGCATTCAAGCCAGTACTAAAAGTCACGTCGTTTTTTACAAAGATTGCGTAAGTATGTAGTAACAATCAATAACTGTTGTTGACGAAACATTAGGTATACTTGGTAGATATTTACGATTCAATTACTTAATGCAAATTATTATTAGTTGTAGTAATTGTAATTAGTTATTATAATTAATGTTGTTACACACGAATGTTGTATAGTAACGATACCGTTATGAGACTAGAAAATGAACACTTTAAATGCATTTAAAACCCCATAAAATACGCGCTATAATAATATCATGCTCCGAAAAGTTGAAAGTACACTCTTAAATTCAAACTATATTACAATTTATAAATATTAACTATAAAGGTACCAACATTTCACTGAGGATCGCCTAGGACCTTTCAATCGGGTGGTTTTTATAAGGAATTATTACATGGTGAAAACAAAAAAAAAATACTTTTAATTTAATTGAAATATAATAATAGTGCGGTGTTTTAAAAATAACAAGTCAAAGAATTTTCTTTTCTATTGACATGAACCACATTAACCTATACCAAATACGTATGTTTATTTTTGTGCAATGACTAAACACGACTTTAATTTAATTTTGAAATCTTGCGAGACCTCCGTTTATTTAAAAAAAAAAACATTAAGCCCTCGCTATATTTTAAAAATCGAGAAATACCTACTTAACGGATATAACCAAAGTATAAAATATAATTTTTTTAATCTGTGCTACATTGTTTGAAAGAAAAAAGCTTATCGTGTTGTAAATGTTTATTGTTTTTGTTTTTACTACCAGTTGCAATGGCAGGTATTATATTTTATTTACCATAACACGCGGTCAGGGAATTTCGTGTTGGAAAGTAAATACGGAGGAAAAAAAATGTTTAAATAATTCAATTTGGCGTCAGTCGATTATAGGTACATATTCGTAGTTTACATCGATATTTTTATTAGGGGTCTCTCACCGAATGTGGCATTAATTAAAGTTTTGTAAACACAAATATTATTTAATTGCGGTCGACAATCGTAATGGGTTCATTTACAACAAAAATATAGTGCCTATACGTGAACAATTTATACTTTACGTTTATGGTATACATTGTAACATCGTAATATGTGGCATTGTTCACTCAAGTCCAATTTCGTGTTAAATTCAACGTGTATTAGGCAGTGTATAACGTAAAAATAAATAATAATAATACCGTACGACTGCTGCTCGTGTCAATGCCTCGGGACGGAATCACAGATATTAGTGTCTGTATATATAATAACGCGTGATTACACAAAATTTAAAGTGTGTTGGAGTCGTGAACAGTTCACGGTGGTGGTGGTCTTGTTGTTCATTTTTTAATAACTTAAAAATTGTCTCTTAAAAAAATGCTCGTATAAAAAACAAAAGTAGATCGTAAGATTCGGAGCTAAATTTTCGAATAAGATCACACAACTCCTCGAAATGTTGAATCAAATATCTTGAAAAGTAGTGAACGACATTTTTTTTATTTGTTTGTATCTCGAACTGTTCTAGAAACCTTATTGTGCGCGTGTATCTGTTTGAGAGTAAAAAAATTACCGAACGTTGAACAACTTACGTTAAAATTATTGAAAACTGTATTTTAACAACATTGTTAGTACATAAACGCAAAGTTAAATTAAAACACGTCATTAAGTATTTGCGAATATTACACCTCGGGCAGTTTGCCGGCGTATGTATACTATATTAATAATAAGCTACGTATAGTTGCCTATATGACTACTGCGAAATATAAGAAGTGCAAAATAAATTTTACGTTTATTTGTTTAAACGTGTTTTGCTGTTTCTGTATTGTCTTGAAAATAAAAAATTCTCCAATGCTCTTCATTTTACCTTGAAAAAACGTAAAAATACGTTTGGTACAAATAATAGGAATAAATTCCAACCCGAATTGCTGCGTTGCGAAATTTACACATACCGTTAACTCTACGACACAATGACATTCCTGTTATTTGTAAAAATTTAATTTGTAACCATTACAAAAAAAAAAAAAAATGTATTTAGAAACAAATTACGCGTTCAGACGATAAATTTCACAATTACAAGATCCGACTATACGCTAATTGAAACTGAAGTGCCTATTCCTGGTGACGACCAAATGTGGCTTGTGAGCACTATGACGGTGCAATGATCTCAAGTTTATAGTTATTAAAAACCATAGCAATAAATATTACGGCAGGCATTTCGATAGTTTTGAGAAAAAAAATTAATAATAATATTGTGTGTAGCACTTAACGCGCAAGTTTTCAAAAGTGTCGTAGTTGAGTCACTTATTTTACATACTTTATTAAAAACAAAATGGTGTTGACCGCGAGCTTATATTATATATATAGTTTGAGAACTTTATTTTCAATATAATACGTTTTTCGGCGCCTTCTTTTAATAATCACTCCGACAGTAGAATGTTAATGAAATTCGGATGACAAATTTCATTCGGAACATTCCTTGAATAACTATAATAAATAATAGTGTTCTCGCGCGATTATTATTATTATTATTACATCTATATCGGTCGTTTATGTTCGGTCCTATTCTCTAGAGTTTTGAAGAACGAAACGCGTGTTCGATCAAATACCCTCGTGATTGTTATTCGACAACTAAAAAAATGCCCGGTACGTCCACCATCGAGACCCACCAACACATAAAAAATATACGTTTTTATTTGTTTATATTTTATTAAACTTTGAATGCACCGTACTTCCGATCGCGCGTCTTTAAAGAGATTACACCGATCGAGGGAACGGAAAAGATTTTCCAAATTATAAAATTGTAAAAAAAAAAAATCGTTATTACTAACCGTCGCGTCAGTCAGTTTTGGTGCAAAATTACTATTTCCGTTGTAATTTAAATAAAAAAGTTTATTTCAAAATTATAGTTATTCGTTGCAGACCGACCACATCTAGTGGGGTTCAGCATAAGAAACCGTTTAAAACGTTTGTGTATCACGGGACAGTCAGACCGATGTTCACAATTCAGCTGCAAATTTGAATCGTCCCCCTAAAAAGTAAACGAATAATTCTAATTTTAAGCGTTTGTACGTACTCGCGGAGATCACGAGTAGTTGAATTCTAGTCGAAAAGCCCATTTTCTTTAAAAACTACAAAAGCGATAACTAATATTTTCTTCCGTATTTTGCGAACATTAAACTATAATTACCGTAGGTGAATTGTTTGAAAAAAAGTATTGTAAAGTCGGTTGTACGCAGATTTACAAAAAAAAAAAAACTTCCTGCGCACTAAAAATGCTCGACAGTATTGTTTATTTACACGCTAAAATATTGTACTAGCGCGCGCTAATCGTTGCCTTCGAAATACGATTCTGAGCGAGCACAGTTGTCTAGTATATACGTCCTGGTAAAAACAAATTTAACGATAAAAACTTTTATCAAATCTTTCCTATTTACGTAAAAGTTTCAGCTTGGCCCGATCTTTATTTTCGATATGTTATGATCAAAAAGATCTGAATCGATGTGGGAAAAACGTAATCGTTTGTTTCCCCCGTACACGGCCGCCCGAAATGACGAGTTTCACGACAAAATGACAACGCGAAATCGGTTATAACGCACGATTTATAAAACCAATTTTTCTAAATCGTTTAACCACACAACGCACTATCCCGTTTGGATCGTACTAGAGTTTCGAGATTTTAAACGTAACGACTAGAGGTTTTTGTGGAATAACATTATAATGCCGTAAAACAAACAAAAAAAATTCGAAAATTTCGAATTTCCGCGAGAACCCCTTACAAAAGGACGACAATCGATTTCAGCTCGTCGAACCCTCCTCTCCTGGACTCGGGCGTGTGAACTTCAAATTTCGAAAACCGGCTCCGGGAATAACGGAGATTTCCAAAAATCTCGGATCGTGAGATTATCCAGGTATTATCTTTTCAGGTCACGCTGAGATCGTCCCTTCTAGTAGAAAAAATGATGACAAAAAAAAAAAAACACCGTTGTAAAAACGTTCGTTCCCCAACGAAATCATCAAAAAAAAAAAGAATTTTTTTTCTTTTTGTCCAAAACCAACGACGTGCTGCCGCGCCAATAACAACAATACGTTTGCAGATACGACGACGACGACGACGACGGTGGTTCCGGCGGTTAACCGTAAAATGCTAATTTAACGCACCGCCGGCGGCCGTGTCGCAACCGGTGTGTCGGTCACGCGGCGATATTGACCTTGGACGAGTTTTTTTTCGCCGAAAGGTAAACCGCGGCTGCGTTTGGAAAAACAACGGAGACCTGGCGGACGTGGTGTAGGCCGTCTAATAAACAGACAGTTGTTCGGATCGTTTTCTCGATTCCGAGCGTCGCAGCGAATCGAATTGTTATTAGTATTTACGGGGTGGCGGCCGTTTATTCTTTCGCTTAACGAGCGCTGTTAACGCTCCGATACATCTAACAACGCGGCGGCGGCGGTTAGTCTCTGCGGGGCTGTCTCTATAGAGCAGGTTTGGGTCAAAAGAATGGAAAAAAAATAAAGTTACGATAAAGTTCGACCGAATTACGGAGCGACTTCCGCAACGCAGAAACTTTTACGCGATATTGAGAAACGGGCGCAAAAACGCTGCAGGATTGGTCCGAGTGATTTTTTGTACACAGTCCGTTTTCCGTAGAACTCAAAAATTTTCGAAAATTTCCGTTTTCCTCGTGGTTTTTGTTCGGTCGAAAAAAATCGTTTATACTTTGACACACAAGGACGCTGCTGAAAAATTTCAAAAATCGTAATTTTGTTTCAGTCGTTTTATTAAGTTTTTTTCGGAAATCGGTCGTACCTTTGACTTATTTTTAGAGAAAAAAATTCGCACAAGTTTCTTATTCGAGAAATTGGACCGTGTTATGTAAGACGAAGTTTTCCATCTGATAAAAAAAATTACGAAATAATCCGGCGCCGGTCGGTTCCGTAGAACGCGTACAAAAAAAGTGTTGAAAAACGGCGCGATTCTCGGTTATAACAATGAAATCGCGCGCGCTGTCATACGCGATTGACACTAAAAACGTATTTACTCGTCAATGGTCCGAATAGTTTGAAACTTTCGCACGTTTTATAAATTGACTTGTACGTTTTTAGAAATTTTCGGACCGTTATTGTTGTTAAATTTTGTTTTTCCCCGGTACCGACGTAGACAACTGAGCTCGCTCAGAATCGTATTTTCGGAGGAAATGATTTATCGTTGGATATTAAATAACGCGTTTCGACCACAACTTCTTGGCCAAAGCGTAGTCGCTACTCCGTCGCTTCCGTCGTTCTACTCGCGTTGAAGGTGAAAATCGAGGATTTTAGACCCACAAGTAGATTCAGCGGGGGGGTGGTATGGTTGAGGTTTATATCCCCTGCCGTTTCGGGGTTTTTTTTTTTACCGCAAACTTGTAACACTTTACCAACTAGTATTATTGTTTTCTATTTCATATACGTATACCGATGGTACGATAAAGAATGAAAAAAAAAAAAAAATTAAACAACGATTCCGAGAGTATAAAACGCCCATAGTTTGCAGCATTTGCAGGTATACTCGCTTAATTCTACTATTGAATAAAAGAATGACAAAAACGATTGCCGTATATTTGGGATTCATCAACGTTCCAGATCGCATTTGACGAGCCAAATTCTCTGGTTTTTTTTTTTTAATATATTTCCTCCCTGCACTGTTCTAGCTCTCGATAGTGCTTAAAAATACATCTGAAAGCTATCGACACAACTTGAGCGACATATTAGGAGGAGAGGTTTAAAAGCTCTCTTAAGTCCCAATACTTTCGAATAGTCGCCGAGTCCGAATTTCGGCATAAGTAATATTAAGAAAGAACATTAAAATGAATTATTTTTCCCTAGCATATTTACATCTTTTGTGAATTTCTGGCCGCTGTTAGTTTATAATAGTACGTGCCCGTTACGAATTATTAGCTGAAACAGAATTCTGAGTAATAGTTCACTTAGATTTTTGCGATATTATACAGGTACTACTGGGAGTTGACGATTCATTTAAAACGTTTTTTTTTTACGACAGCGACGACGACTCGTAATCTGCGCAACTAATTATAAACGAAACCGTCACTTATAACTACTAAACATTTACGCCTTACCATAAAAAAAAAAAAAAAATACGAATAATTTTAATAAACAAGATTTATTCCAAAGAGAGTTTTTTTAGTTTTGTATGTTTGATTTTTTCCAAAAATCTAACCTATTCATCGAGATTCAATAAAATATAATACAGGATGTCTAATTATTTCTCGAAGACTAAAATTTTCACTTTTTTTGTCGAAAGTTTAACCACGGGATAATATTGTATAGAAATTATAATTCTAAATGAATATTCTGACGCAAACATTTGGCTAGAAAAAAAGTTAAAATCTGTTTTGAAACTTGTCCGATAAAAAAAAAAATTACAATAATAATTCTAGCAGGTATAACTAACGATAATTTGGTTCAGAGTTAGTTTAACAAGGGCAACAAAACTACTTGTTAATAATTTAACACCGTTTTTAAATAATATTACCTATATCTTTTTAATCGGGCATAACTGCATTTATACTACTTGCATTACGACCATAATCTTTATAAAATTTGTAACATTTTACGATTTTTTTGAAATGGTATTTCAACATTGAATGACTTCAAACAGTAAAAACTAAGTATATATATAATTGATAATATTAATTACGCTACACATACTATATGGGGTGGTCCCTACAATAATATCCGTATTAATTACCATGCTACTAAATAATATTACAAGACACTTATGGATGCCAAACTGTTATTGAATCGATTGATTTTTTCGTACAGTATTAGGTTTAAGGCAAACGAATCAAAACCGAAATAAAACAATGCTTACGACGATGTAGGTACGCCACGTCAATGAACACATTATTGAATCGCAGAAGTGTATACGTAAATATTTGCTAACTCGATGAATTAAAAATTACATTGTCAAATAACGAATACATTTAAGCGCACAGAAAAATGAACACAAAACCGAACAAAACCTGCAAACACTATTCCAAAGCAGTTTGCACAATGTTCTGCATACTGTCTGGTAGAATAATAATCAATAAATAATACGTAGATAAGAGGTATTTAAAAAATATTGAGTATTTATTGAAAAAAAATAACGCTAACAATTCTTGCGAGGAATAAATCGTAAGTGTAAATGTGAAAATGAAAATTACAATATAAATTATTGCACGGATAAGAGATATATTGAGCAATTAATTTTAATAATGCTTCATATTATTCCGATTTCCGATTAGTCGAGTAATTTTTTTTCTTTGACGGACTAATAAGTAGTTTTATAATTCTACATTTAAAAGTATAATATTATCGATCATTAACAAAAAGCACAATATATATTTAGTAATTAAACTAAAACAAATAAAACGATATTAATTTTATAAAATGAATAATATTATAACTATACACAGTGTTCAACTTAAAAAGTATTTATAAAAATATTGTCATTTTAACTCATTTTTTTATAACACTTCTAGTTAGTCACTTTAAAGACATTCGTAAAAATACAGAATGCTATTCTCACTATAATAATTCTATTTAAATTTTAATCTGTATCTCGCGAGGTTCCATTTTTAATCTAAAAAGTATATAAACCTTTTTTTTTTTTTTTTTTTAAGTCGTTAAGGCTCTAAAACCAATTATTTTTAAATATATTTTGTATAATTTTATTTTCATTATTGTATTTCAGACTATAAACACAATTTTATTTATTCAGCGAATGGTAAAACAAACGAAATAGTTTGTACGTCATTGTAACGAATTCGAATAAATATAAAACGAGTACAGTAGCCATATTGAACTTCGATTTCTATAAACACGGACGTCAGAAAATAATTCAATTCTCTCCGAACCGATCCCTTGAGTGTTAAAAAAAATCTGATTCCCAGAAAATAAATTGTATACTATAGAGAACCAAGTATCGCGTAACAATTAACTATCCCTTTCGGTGTAAAAATGTTTTTATATTTTATTAGCATTTTTATTTTTATTTTTAATATTTTATTAGTTTCAATAATTATGAGAAGAATGTATCGATTTTACGATTACGTTATTTTCCCTTTTTTATCCGTGAACGACCGGAGTCCGGAAGCGTGCGGGTAAAAATGGTCAACATTTACGAAAGTGCCACCAAAAGAAGAGCTGCACCGTCACTACTAACAATGAGACGCAGATGGTAGGTGTTCTACTGAAACGTTTTTGAAATTTAGTTAAGTTGTTTAGTGTTGTGATCAAAAAACTGAAAAAACTACCGAGAAGAACTTAAAAAAAAAAACGGATGGAATTCTTATTTTTTTCTTTTTTCTCGCACATCGTCATTGTTATGGAAAGGGTTCAGATCACTTTTTACACGTTGAAACCGCAACCTATATGATCATTCTTTGCAAGTGTTTAGCGAATTCAGCTGTTTGTCATGCAGAACAAACATTCAAATAAAATCGTCTCATTATATTTTTTTATAGAATATTTTATAAAATACTTCGTTATGCTTCGGGAGTGCGTGAATTTGTTTGGGTAAAAAACATTAACCCGGTGAAAACGACATCCGTGAGAGTGCACTGGTTATGATAAACTGTCATCGTATAAGTGTATTTAAATTTTTAATCCATTCGAGTAAACGGGGGTCCTTGAGTTTGGCACTTCACTCCTCCGGTGTTGACAGTCGAAATTGTTTTCACTTTTACCTTTAAATACTTTGTTCTTCACAATATTCAAATAAGGGCGTTTATATTCAGACGTAATTCATATTTTTTTTTATATAAATATGACTATTTACATATTGTTATATAATTGTTTAGAATTTAAACGTCCTTTTATGATTAGGGCAAGTAGCGTTTCCAAATTTTTACAGAAATTAATATTAATTTATACATTACTGATGTACGACGATGGTCTGACAAGCACTATTTATATTTTCTAGAGGATGCGTTGACACGTGCGCTTGGTATCATATACTGTGAATGATTTGTTTTTTATTTTGTATTTAGAAAAATGTGCGATTTAATATTATGAGAAATTTATTTTGATTTCCACATTTCACAGTTATAACGTAATATCTACTGGTAACTACTCGAACAACTGCAATGTATAACACGTGCGAGTAAATTATTCTTTACCTATTCGAAATTAAAACGAAAAAATTTAAATTAAAATATTTTGATTAAATTTCTAAAACATTCATATGAATCGCTGTTTATATTACAATCGAATACGCTGTTAATACTGTGATAATAATGATTAAAATGTACGAATCTTATTAAACTGCCCCTTAATTGCGAATTTTACGCTTAGTGGCCCGGTAAAAAAAAAAAAAAATTAATTTACCTGCGTAAAATGTTTGCACCACTATTTAAAATCTACAATGGCACCACGAGAATTAGACCGAAATATTACTTTAAAACAAGATTATTAAAATAACAAACGACCCACATAACTCAGTGTCTCTATATAAGAATATCATACAAAACAAAGTACAAAAAACTTTTTTTTAAAAAAAAATATGTTTTTAAAAATTAATCCAATGTATTCGATGATCCATTATTTATGAAATGTTTGATAATAAATTGGACTGGAGCAAATTGTTTTCAAGATCGTCGGAAAGATTTACCGTGTTTAGCAAAGGTTGACATGTTGCGTCACTGTCAAAAAAACAACGTACAAAATACCGTATGTTGACAGTGGACCAACAACAATAATAATAATACGTAAGAATACATTTATTTATATTTGGAGTATATACTGTAAAAAAGAGGATGAGAAAACGATCAATAAAGCTTTTGTAAAAACGACTATTTGTGCACAATGCACAAACACAAAAGAAAGCGAAATCACTTGGATTCCGACGACCGTTGTACATACAATTTATACGTGTATACGTACAAAAGTTATATTGATTATGCGTATGAAAAAATTCGTAGAATATAAAAATAAAAGATGCGCCACATAATTAGCACAAAAGACTTGTGGAGAATTCGTCGGAGTCGAGAGCAAAAAAAAAGTTTTTTCAGAATTTCGGCAATAGGAAAATACGTTTTCTCGGAACGGCAGCGACCATACGCAGACCATATTAATTATATTTATATTGACGAATACAATTGGTTTAGAAATTCGAAAATAAAATTATTAAATCGTATCAAACCGCTAGTCCTTGCACGGATAAACATCAGTCGTTTTATATCTGTTACAATTATATAAAACAACGTCCAGTTCCGTATACCATCACTTACTACACCAGTCGACCTCAATCATCCGACGACGTGACATTTTAACAAATTTCATTTGTGGACGTTCTGTGGATTTCTGTGTGCCGCAATAACGTTATTGAACAACCGAATCTCTGGTGTGCTGCAGGAGGCAATTACTTAACTACGATTAAGTGCAAATTCAAAACGAAAAAAAACAATCAACGACGAAAAAGTTTCTTGGACGTTTTGACACGAATAAACCGTTTTTAAGTCTTGGCTTTTCCAGCTTCTGCATAAACACGTTTATTCGTTTTACGGACTACGTACCTTACTATTAATATTATTGTTGTCGGATATTACATTGTTGTAACGCACTGTACGTACCGTGTTAAATGGTTTTCGATGGAAAATTTTAAATTTTACGAAATCGTTACGTTCCGAGTTATTACACTGGCGGAGCATATTAGCACGACTGAAATTCGTGTCTTCTCGATAACGTTTTACCGAGCACACTGCTGCGTATGTACACGTATATATAATTGTATGACGAAAAAACAAAACTAACAAAAAGCGATCCGGAAATCGGGTCGAACAATTATTGTTTGGATTGAAAAAAATAATGTTCTTAAGAACGCGCGTTTAGTATAAACAGAATCGTGCGGCAGACGAGCAACAGCGTTATCGTGTCCTGACCGTGTTTACTCCGGGCAAAAGTTAACAATAAAATTAACGAAAGAAAAAAAATGATTAAACAATGTTTTTCTCTTTTGCTCGGCGTGTAGGACGCCGAATCACCGCCACCTAGAAATTCCGCCGACTGGCCGTTGAGTACGAAGGGACGCGATGCCGTCCCTTCGGCGAACCCTTATTTTACCACCCCCGTCGTTGTCGTCGTCTGCGCCCGTCGCGGCGTCGACCGCGGTAATCGCACGTGCCGTCTGAATAATTTAGAGTGATTTTGCCGTTTGGGCTCGTTAAAGGCCGTCGCGCCGCGAAGGAGCCAGGAAGGAATTCGCCCCCAACGACGCACGTGTGTTGTGCGGTGGCGCGAACCGCGTCGACGTGGTCTCCTCCGCCCCGCAGCCGTCCCTCGTGAGCACGAGATAAGGCCCGGGACACCTGGCTTATCAACGCGTCCGGAGGGGGTGGTTTTCGGTTTTTCCGCTATTTTCAAGCGGAACTGGCGGAACGTGAGCGCGCGTCGAAACTTTCGGTAATCATCGCGGCACGAGACGAGAAATAAAAGTGATGATACCCATGGTAAAATGCACGGCCGAAAATTGAAAATTGCGTCTCTGTAAGAATAGAGGATTAGAGAAAAATTTCTTTCGGTTTTCACCATTGGCAGTAACACTGTACAGTAATTTACTAGACGACCTCCAATGACCCTCGGATTATATTTACGAAAAATCTTCGTTAATTTTTTTGATCGGTTACTGCGGTTTGAAAACCGAAAGTTCGCGTTTCGATTTCCTCAAATTTTGTAGTTTTGTAGGTTCGAACGTACAATCTGTTCGATGTATTGCTCGTCGTCGTTGTTGAAAATTTTATTTCATTTTTTTTAATAATTAAAATTCAAAAAAAGAAACTCAACGCCAATATACAGGTATTCTGAATCGTAATCATTTTCCAATACAAAAAAAAAAAAATTAACTATTGTTTCGTTTGTGAAGGAACCGAGATTGCCTGCTAAGATAGCCTACTAATAAAAATGTATATGGAACACGCTCCGTCGAAATCCGATAATAACTCCACGATCAATTTGAGGTCGTCATTGACGAGCAAAAAAACGGTCAACAGTGTTTACCAACATGCGCCGGAAAATGGTTAAATTTAGGTATGTGAATTTAATGTTTCCCTGTCAATGCCCAAGCAAAGTTTGCTCAATAGCGATTTCTTATGACTTATTCAGCTAAACATGTTATGGCAATAATTCAACTTTTTACAGTGGATTATCATTGTTGTAAAGTTTTTTAAATTTTTTTCCTCATCAAGTGGAGCCAAGCACAACCAAAACCAATTCATTGACTTTTTTCTATTTTCATCATTAATTTTCCCAACTATTCAAGTGTTGAAATACATTGGGCGGTTTACGACTCGTGAATATTTTGACAAAAAAAAACTTACTTTTTTTTAACCGAGTTAAGTTTAGTTCATTTTCTATCTTTCTAACTTTCAACTTATCTAGTTAAATTTTGATGTTGTTAACTTATAACTGAAGACAATCCAATCAAATCAACTAGACTTAGAGCAGTTAATTTTTTTCAATAACTCGCCCAACATTGACTCGAATACCGTGTCTCGGGA
Organism: Hormaphis cornu; assembly: GCA_017140985.1. NCBI lineage: Eukaryota > Metazoa > Arthropoda > Insecta > Hemiptera > Hormaphididae > Hormaphis > Hormaphis cornu. The sequence goes on from CM029358.1 coordinate 32,522,752, forward strand.
TAACGTTATCATCGCCAACAGACTTTATGATTTCGAATTGTAAAAAATCAACATTCTTCGCCGTGTGGGCGTCGGTGCGTGTAAATTGTTTAACGCAAATCATTTTACCGCTTACAATCGCCTACATGACAATACGATGATAACGTACCTATTTTATTTTTTTTTACTTTTTTTATTGATTTTCTTACACACTGATTTACACAATATTTCCAATTGTTCATTATTATTGTTACGATGTATTTTTTTTTTTTTTTAATAATCTTAAAAGCGCAGTTGAGTATAGTGCTTAACTATGCAGTCTCGAGGAATGCCGTCGAAGCGTAACTTTTCAAACCAAAAAATACGTGTCCTAAATACTATACGGGACTTTAATAACTTTAATAATTTAAATTAATGTTTTTTTTTAAACACGTGCCGAAGTCAATTAAGTCACTAACTTTTACACGCAAAAAACGTTGGTACAGAATATACATGAATATTGACAGCAAACGGCAAAATCTCCCCCGGACGTATGAATCGTACGATGTGTCTTGTATTCACGTATCTGTGAACGCTTAATTCGGTTCTTGCAACGGTTTTTCAAACGCAATAAAAAAATGCATAGAAATGAGATATATTTGGTAAAAAATATTTTGTATCTGTACTACGGCTATTCCCTTCGAAAATAATAGCTCCCAATTAGTTACAACGGTAAATTATTTCCACAAAACCTAAACGAAAAATGACAGCGTAATATTTACCATATTTTGTTCCATTCTTTCACTTTAGAACATTGAACACAACTTACTGACGGTTCACCTAACAAGTAAGTAGTAGTACCTACCTATAATGTTATTGGGAACCGTAAAAAAACTACAATACATAAAATTAAATTAATTATACCTCTATATAATAAACGCATACTATTTCTATATACTTTATCTAATATTTGTTATTGACGCTGTAGTCTCAGTAAGTAATGGTTACATTACCGTATCGGAATTTTGATATAAATATATTTTAGAACGTAAAAAGTAGTAATGTGTAATGACACAAATCCCATGTTCATAATAAATGGTGAGAACCGAAAAGCAACTCGGTTTTTGATCAAGTGTGTTAACACAATACGGGCTCGGATTATAACCACGTTACTCAGACGTCATAATTTTCGATTGATACAAATATTGAAAGGAACAAAATGACGCTCCGTCGAGTTTATTAGCAAGTACAGTTAAAAATAATAACCATAAATTATGATAAATTATCAAATTAATACCATAAATTACAATCAAGACTAATCGAAATAATTACAGTCACCATACTGTTTCCAGTGTAATAATAATAATATATGTTCATGCGTTTACGTGACAATCCAATCACAAGGAAAAAGAATAAAACATTATGCAGCGATATGCAAAAGATTAGGCGAATACCATATTTTGTGTAATATACATTTTACTGATATAAAAGTTTCGTAATGATATTGATTTTTTTTTTTCTTCAAATCAAGCATAATAAAATATTATTTTTAAGCTACTCATTCATTCGTTATAGACATTAATAATTTATAACGATATTTAGGAAACGAACATCAGTACAATAAGTAAAATATAAACGCGAATTTACGACGAGTTCACTTAATGTTCAGCAAAACGGCCAATATCGGTCATCGGTTATTTTCATTTTCAAATACAAAATATACGATATACGTCATGATAATATGTTTGTATCTGTTATAAATGTGTATTAATTTTAAATATTTCAAACCCACGTAGAAGCAAAAACAGAAGAGTTTTAGTATGTGTCAATAGTGTCATACTCAAGTATATTATACTTTAATTTTTAATTTAAACAATACTTTCTAGTCATATGATTGAATGATATCTATCATTTCAAATATCTTTGTAAAAATGTGTAGTTACCAATTGTATTAGTGTACAAAAACAAATTTTTAAAAGATTTACTTAATTTGTGCTAAATAAAATCATTACATACTATACATTATACATGAATGTACAGAGTTAAATGCTGGCAAAACTAAACTAAAATAGAAAATCTAAACAAACAATACAAAATTTAACCCTCCATTTAGATAAATTCCCCTTAAAGACGGAAGTTTCTATTCAATATCAAACAAATGAAATAACGAAAGCCTGGTCGTTTATAGTATGGTGCGTATATCGAGGTATATATTATTTTCTCGTTTATCTTCAAATCGTTTTCAACTGTGAGAAATATAAATTAAAAACCAAAAGATCTGGAAAATAAATAAATAAAAAAACTTTTCAGCATAATATTATATCCTTTGAGTGAGGTTAAAAAGCAATCCAAAAGACTGAATTTTTCCTTACGTCAATAACCCATTCTCACAAATAAATTTATTACAAAAATTTTACTCAATAAAAAAAAATTTGAATAAATAAAATTTACCTACATAAATTTGAATGAAATAAAAACTTGCAATTATTTCTGGAAGAACTGTTTTTTTTTGTAAAATGTGCTCATAATATAATAATAGTGTCTAAAATGTATTATTATTAATAAATTTGTAAAATCCAAACAATAATTTTATTTAAAAATTTAACTAAATATATACACACCTATCATTATTTTACAACAGACTACAATCACAAAAAATATAGCGAGAATTGGCTTTTAGAAAGCCCACGATGATAGATAAGCCTCTGCAGGGAAAAACATATTTTCTCCATTTCGTTGCACAGCACATTGAACATGATTTATTAAATTTACTTTTGGAACAGTAAACTTATGCCATTAGCTGTCCGACGATGAAGTGTAATGTCCATCACAATCATGTCATAAGAAAACTAAAAGTTCTGACAGAAAAAATATAACTTTTGGTGCTATGATACGCGTGTTTTGTCTTACGGTCAATGTCGGTTTTCAAATAAGTTCGTAGAAAACAAACAGTATTAGCGAGGGACGGCCAAAAGACAATAATACTTTAATGAATTCATACTGTACAGTTTTCGCCAAAATAACCCGCACAAATTTATTTTTCGATTTCTACACAATTTAAAAGGATTTGACCGTCACAGATAATTCATTTGATTTAAAACGGACCGAAGTGCAAAATCGTATCACCCTAACGGGTATCGTATATATTACTTATACCCGTATAGTTAGGGTTTAATTATTCATTAAAATGACTACAAATATTAGTGCAGCGCGATTGATATTTGATTTAAAATCGTATTATATTACTGGTAGAATATAATATCAATACAATATGACAATATAGCGATATAATAAGCTTTAATTTGTTTTATATTAAATCAAAAGTTGACGCGTTATTCAGAGTGACTAAAACACCGTGTGCAGTACGACACACGACTTTGTGTAACAGTTGAACGTGTAGGTAGTACGAAATTAAAAAGTGGCTTCTGATCGTATGATTTTTTCGACATTTTTTATTCAAACGTTTTAATGAGTAATTATCGTAGTGATAATAATACGATTTTTTCCATATTCGTCGAGAAATTTCAGTAGTTCACCTAATTCAATAACGAGTGTTAACAATGACTCGTATAAATTGTTTTAAAACTCATTGTAAGACGTTTCAAGCGATTTTTCGCAACACTTTTTAGAGGAATAATTGTTGTTAAACGACAGTTTTTTTTCTATTAGGTATACCTGTGTTTTCGTCGCGACAAAGCCAATTCCGCGTTTAGAACTTTTATGTCCGGCGCCGTACGGATACGAGTTTTTTTACATTGACACACAGTCAAACGACATTTTGCAGTACTAAAAAAATGTTAACACAATCAAAGGGGTTATTTACGCGGGTATGAGGCGTACAACACTAATTTGTGCATTCGTCTACGCGATAACATCACGCAGTAAAGGAGTTTCTCGCATTTTTTTTTCAAATCTAAATACTATAAACACGTCACAACGTTAAACGGACAAATGTCGCGGAACGGCAACACGCTTCAGACAATAGGCGTAGGCGACAACCGCAAAGAGTCGCGGAAAAAATCTACGCGACTAAACTCGGGGAAGCACCCGTGGCTCAGCGTGCTCAGTGTTTTACCGAGAGCAAACAATCTGTAGAGAAAAGAAAAAAACACGAAATGGGTTCAACGTTTTTCATAAACGCGTACACACTTATAACGTTCGGAAATTACCGGGCGAGTTCGAAAAACGAACATCGCGATACAGACTGCACGACGGTTCCGAATCGATTTCACGCGCCCTCGCGAAACACGTCGCGTTGCACGAAATAATACCGTTGCGGCGTTTTGTACAACGCGCAAAAACGGACGCGATTGACAATTTTTGTTACGACCAGAAAAAAAAAAATGGCTTAACGTACTAATGTGTACAGTAGTAGTAGTAACGAAACAATCGTCGTTAAATATCCGGGGTATACAGCGGAGCTTCGCGTGAAACGTTGGGCTGTGCGCGGTGTGTGTGTCAAAAGTGTCGTTTTTTTTTTTTTAAGAACAACAACGACATTATTATTAATATCGTTACGAACCGTATCACTATTGTTGTTATTAACATGGTCGACGCGTTCGCGATTCGTCTCGGGCGTTTTCTTAAACGCGGCAAAATATGTGCGCCACAACAAAGGGGGACCCCGGAGCAGCAAAGTCCCTCGGCGGTCCACCTGTCAAGCCTGTCCGCACTCCCGCGACCGACCGGGACGACCGCCTTTCACCGCCGTCCCTGCAGCAAGCCCAGATCATCGTTTTCGACCGATTAATCAAAACGAGGGTGCGTACTTACGCAAATACGATACGTACACTGTAAAATATGTACCGCATCGTATTTTGCGTACTACAGATCGTACACGCGCATTTGGCCGACAAACTCGGGCGCAGATCGGTGGCTGCGTTCCCGCGATTACTACACCACAACTTACGTCTACTGAAAAATTACACAAACGGGTAGAACTTTGGGTACTCAGAAAACGCCGATCGAGAGTATACGGCAAATTTGGTTTATGTGTTTTCGAAACGTCAAGTCTTTATCGCGCGTTCTTTTTTGGCAAAAACATTACAGGCGACACTCAGATAACTACCGATGCGCGTGGATATCGGCGGCGTCCGATAAGATTTTTTTTTTTTTTATCAACGGTTGGCGTTATTTAACTCGATTTTATAGTTTTCGTATGGAGGTAGAGGTGTATATATATAGTGAAGAATGAAGATGTTTAAAAAGTTTGATTTAAAATTCTTTTTCGCGCTATTGTTGACACGTATTTTTTTTTTTTTCGGTAAAGAAATTTTTTTACCAAAAAATACACAATTTTCTAAATCTAACCACTTTAAACCGGCAATCTACGATAAATCAACGAACGATATTTGTATGTTTTTCTCTTTAATTAAGTGCGATTTGTGTTGCGTTCTAGGAACGAATTTGATTACAAACTGCCAATCTCAATTAAACAAATACGGCTTCGAACTTTCTCTAATTGAAATGTCAATAACATTTCCGCGTAAACTGTGCCGGGCACATTTTGAAGTCTCGAGTTATTTTACCGTTAGATCGTGGTCGTCGGCAGAAAACAGTACGCACCGATTTAATCAACTTGAAAAAAAAAAATAATTACACTTCACGCCCTCGGTAGATCTATGAAATATTCGTCAATATTAACACAGCAGGAACGTATATTGAATTTAGATGGGGAAAAAAAAACCATTTTGTACTGATTTTCACTTTTAAATCACTCTTCATACTTGTTTCATTAGTATGTTCAATTTTTTTTTTTGTGGTTTATTTTTTCGACGGATATTTATTTATTCATCGGTAAAAACAAACGTCGATAAAGTCGAATTCATAATACAGTAGATCGGCGTTGATTGTATAACCAATCGCCTAGATGTTCGAATCCGTTCTGTATTAAGTTTTAAAACCAAAAAAAAGGACATACACTCAATATCTACTTATAATAATATAGTATTTACTAAACTATTACTGGACCGTTGTAAACAAAACTATAATAAGACACGACCTAAAAACATAGATAACATAATATGTATTCGTATTTAATATTTTTTTTTTAATTAAATAAATGTAATTTTTTGTTGAGTCACCGCGAAAGAGTTTTCTTTAAAACTTGGAGTATGTAACGACAGTCGTAATTAAAATCAAAAATTTTTTGTAAATACCCGTTTTAAGTGAGCGGCCTACCCGAGCAGAAGACTATTATAATTCTATTAAGTAGGTGCTGTTCATATACGGTTTACGAAATGAACGATAGCAATGACTCGGCGGCAGTAACCTTTTCTTCCATCTTAACATGTTGCTATATATTATTATTATTATGAAAACAGTTCTGGATACAATCCAACCTTCTGGTCATTTCTGCACTTTTCAGTCATGAATATTAATGTAACATAACCGATGTACCGTAATCGTATCTCCGACCCGAAACCTAAACAATTTGTTCTTTCTCTACTAAGGTCATACAATATAATATTGTAACAATATTACCATTTTTACTACCCATTCCGAAATCGTCAAAATAAAAATCATTTTTCATTTCATTAAAACGGACGGCCTCGAATTATCAAACCTGCCATTTTTGAACGACTCGCGTCATCATTATTCAAACTTCAATGTATAAATACGGAACAATGTTTAAAAGAACTGTTATTTAATCTATTATATTATACGTGCCCACGTGTCGTAGGCGATCATCACTCAAAAGAGCGCGCAAAGAAGCAATTAATTTACCTTGACCCGTATGATATTATCCGTGTATCCATCCATATACAATGTGCGCGTTCCTACGTGTAATTCCCCGTTTTCTAGAAGGCACTTTTCGACTCATAAGTCGTACTACAACTGGTTACCATAAACAGTATCGGGAACCTGTTTTTGCGAATAACGAATATATTTTAATTTTTAACGGTTCTTCTTAGATAATTAATATTCTATCATAAAAATTTGTTTTTTTTTTTACCTTCTATCATACGAATTTGTCAGTAAACAACAAAATTCAAAAACGTTTTCATTCCTAATAGTGTTCATTCTATAAAACTTATTTTCGAGTCCATTCAAAAGATATTTTATGGACAAACTATTATATCATAAAAAAATATATACTATATAATATATAATATATACTATACTGTATATACTCGTAAACGTCAACGGATCACGGATATAACGCATAATTTTTTACGTTCACGTTTGACTTTACGCACTTAAAAAACAATGGGACGAGAATGACCTTAGTTTATATAATGGTTATGAATATTTCGAAAGCTTCAATAAAAACATGGTCGCATCTACACAATGTGGTATGAATAGTTCTGAAAGCCTTGGGATTCCTCGTATTATACATAGGCAATACACACATATTATAGGTACTTACAACGGATGTGTGAAAAACGTTTGAAAATAACTTTAAAAAAAATAACGATCTCGTGACGGGAATTTTATACGACTTGAAGTAAAGACGGGAAAACTAGGTTTGTTTTTTCACAAAACAATCTTTGCAGATCCCAGCTGTATGGCGTAAAAAAAAAAAAAAAAAGGATATAAAACAACCAGCCGAAAGTGCCGAAATCTTGAGGATTGCTCGACGGTTTACGCAAACGCAGCGCGGCGTCGGCGACACTTGGACGGCAAACCTCTTTGGCACAGGAAGTTATTCCGAACCGGTTGAGCGGTACGTTGTGATGATGACCCCACGTCCAGCCCCAGTTGTGTTGAATAATTGTGGCCTTGTCCACCGTTTGATAACCGGTTCGTAACGGTTCATTTACGCCGATTGTTATTGAAGTGTCAAGTGTCGTAATGTTGTTGTTACATGGACATGCGAGTACGCGCCAACTTGCAGCGTAGAGACAATTCGAACACGAGCAAATAGGTGAAGATCATTCTGTTCGCTAATATAGGAACACACAGTCACAATAGATACGTTTTTCGCAGATGGAATGTATAGAATTCATTACCTTAAAGGTAACAATCGAGAAACGGTGCGCAGATTATTAGGTATAAGTATTTTAGGTCAAATGATAGCAGCATTTGCGCAGAAAAATCTGTGCTCGCAATAACCACTAAAGCCAATGTTTTTAGATAGCTAGAGTTGTTGCCTTACCAGTCTGCATAAAATTACCATCTCCGAATGGCATACAGGCGATAAGGGGTGAGGCATATCTATCGGTTCGATTTCCAGCCTATTCTACGCATTTATAAGCCTACTAAAATTTAGTAAAGAAAAACTGATTATAATACAAGACGATAAAGATTAACAGAATAAATACCTGCGTTTCATGATAATCATCACCCAAATACTCAAAATAAAAAAAAAATTAAAGAAAAAATTTAGCTGCTTGCAATACAATTCAAACAACTATACTTGATATTTTTAAAAAACACAAACTACAAATGAATTCGATCAAACAAACTAAAATTTAATTTTTTTTTTAAAACGTCACGACATTAGGTATAACGTCAAACCTATGGGAGAAATCAACCACCCTCTGCTCCCCGACACGAAGCTCCATTCCCCTTGGATCCGCGCCAGTCTGAATACGATTTGTAACAAAAGTTTTGTATATCATGCAAATAGAAATAAAAACTTATATATAGATAAAACAAACTATCGTAATTTAATGAGAAATTATTATTTTAAACCATTTACACGTGTAACTATAGACGTAATAGGTAGGTACCTACACATTTTATAATGTCCGTCACACATTAATAATTAATACTTGATGTGCAATGAAAATTATAGCGAAACACGGTAGAAAAGGAAGGTAAATAATTGATGGTCATGGGAAACCCGCATCTAGTTCCAAGGTTTTTAGTTTAATTAATTATAATCACGTTAACAAACATATTTTTTCCCTATCTGAATTAAAACACAAATAACGCCATTGTTTCACACACTTCACTTTTTTGTAATTATTCATTTATCGAACATGCAAATAGGTGCGTTATACATTAAGTATATTGCAATAGAAAAATTGAAAAAAATTGAAAACTAAATTATATTTAGCACTCATTATCTTTAATGTATATAATATTTGAAATGCATAAAATCACTATCTTATAGTATATTATGCATCGTTAGATACTTGGAACCTAAGTTCTCAGCACTTCCCGGTTTCGAATAAACAAACTGAATTTCCTGGTTAAATTATTTCAAAAATTAACTGAATGGTTCAGTGGACGTAAGTTAGGTCGTACGTTTTGAGTCATCATTTTAAAAACTGTTTAGTTAAAGTAAAAAAAAAAATGTAAAAGTTAAACCGTATATTTCAGTTACATTGAAATGTTCTATATTATTCAATTGAAAAAAAAAATTATTTTTGTACGTAATATTTATACTATTATGATTATACAGTCTGATTTATCCTTTGGAGACGCAGGCCTTGTCGGGGTACGAATATCCAATGTTTCCTTGTACACGAATACGTAAAATTTATTAAAATTACTTATTAAATACGTACGACTTGCTCTATAAGAACGCTCGACTTGCACAGCCATTCCACATTTCTCAAACACTATACAATACGCTACAAAATAATATGTAATTTAGATTCAGGTTGTAAAGACACTGCAGCTGATGCTCGGAATTCATTTACTGAGACACCAAGAGACGAGTTGGGTAAAGTAAACAACCCGAGTAAACAAAATACAAGAGTAGTATATAATCTGATCGCTTTAATAATATTGAAACTATCCATACAAATACGCATTCTTATAATATAAATCGTATAAGCCATTATACTAGTTGAGTTCTCGCGAACGCAAAGAAAATAACAGTGACAAACCGTATAAAATGCAAATGTAGTAGGTCTAAATCTTAGAAAACTTACATTGCGCCCGGCAATGCATAATAAATTGTATTATATTTACCTACAACAATATTTAATGAAATTTGTTTTTCCAGCTTGTATAATAATATTTGATATTATATGATGGACTGTTTCCTACCATTCGCCTGTTACGAGTGAAAAATAAGTTCGATTTATTCGCTTTTACCCTATACATTACGTGTAACGTCCCTAATAGCACTGGGAGATGTTGAGTTTTTCGTACAGCACTCCTTCGCGGGGCACAGTGGGTAGTCCTAGGGACAACCTGTCCTAATTGTTATCGAATGAATGACACAGTCTCGCGGATTTTTACTTGGGATTCCAATTACGGTTCCTAGGATTTGCCATGACGACGAAAAAACGCAAAAAAAAAAAAGAAACGGCGGACGAATCGAACCCAAACTTACATCCAAACACCTATGGGGACCTGGCCTTAACTACCGATACCTACCGACCTAGACTTCACCAGGGACTCACTCACTGCTATTAGGGGCACCGAGCATACTATTTTAAACATAACTAGTCCGGTACGTTAAATTGAGATGGCTACTGGGTAGTCGCGCACAACGTTGGAGCAAATTTCCATCAATAAACAGTTTTAGGTGCACATTTAAAAATATCGGTGTTTTTTTTTTTCTAAACATTTCTTGTGTGATCTAAAGGGCCCGCAGCACACGTATATTAGGATCAAAACGCGTCTGTCCATCTCGTGAAAGACGTGTCCGAAGAGATGAACAAAAAACTGCAAACGCGAGAACGATACGAACCGCGGGGGGAGGATTTCTCGGTGTCGTTCCCGGAAATTTGAAAAACACTAATCATCGTACTTATTCGTGATCGCGTTTTTTTTTTTTTGCCTCCTTTGCCGACTTCCTCCGCAGAAAATAAACGAATCTTTGCTTCACCGTCACTGGCCACAATATTACATACAACACGATCGCATTAGATATGAAGTCGAGGCGTTAAACCGTCCGTGTATATAATATGTGCCGCACTTTTAACACGTCGCGCGAATTTATGAGTATCGTCGAGTTGAAGAAACGCGAAAGGTTTTCGCGCGCTGTGTTTTTGCCGATGCCACAACGACTATACTTCAAACGTGACGTGAATTTCCATTCGGGCGCCGAGTGGTATAAGCACGGAGTCGTCTGATTTATATCCCATTACTTTTCATTACGGCCGTATTCTTCGTTTTGTCCGAATATTATTACGATTCTTATTATTATCGTTGTTGTTGTTGTTATGTATTTCAAACACACTTTGTTTACGCGCGAGCGATGAAAATGCACAAACCGCGACTGTCTGACCACGTTGTTTTACACCGATGTTCTGTCAGCGAACGCAAAAAAGAAAATCGAATCGGCTGTCTCGTTTTTGAATCTCGACTGAACAATTTTTAACAGTCACCGCGATATCAAACTTTTTAACGCACGTCTACTAAAAATACTAACATTAATTGAATAATCAACTGCGATAAAGTCAAATATTAATAAAAAAATGTATTGATAAACTGTAAACCGTCACATTTTAGATTCTGAGCGCAGCGAAGAATGTACTGTTTTTACAGTGACGGTTTTTTTTTAGTGTAAACACTTTTTAGGGTATAAGAAATGCTCGGATTTTGAAAGTCAGTACCTCTTCTGAAAGGACTGAGCTGGTACTATGAGAGGTCTTAAATTTTAAAGTTTAAAATCGTAAAAGTTGAAATCAAAAAACTAAGCAGAAACTAAGGAGAAACGTTAATTATGCAGCGAACGTGTTTTTGACATATCAGTTTGGTTTTTCGGCCTTAACATCCGAAACAACGATCGAAACACAAGCTGAAACACGGCATTAAAATAGGGAAGATACAGATTTGATAAAAGTTTCAAGTGATTTTGAAGATTTTCGAGCTAAGCATAGAACTTTGAATTTCTCGAAAAATTTACCAGGATGTACCTATACTAGACAACTGAGCTCGCTCAGAATCGTTTTTTCGAAGGCGACGATTTATCATCGCTTTCACATATCAAATAACACGTTTGAACCACAACTTCCAAACCAGTGACCCACCTAAAACGTAGTCGCTACTCCGTCAAACTACCCACGCGACCTACAGCAATCCCGACCTTTTTTTTTTTTGATAACCTATGCAAATCAATCTAGTTAGAAAGTGTAGAATAATTATTGGGTAAAATTATTTCCATACTAACCATGACATTTATTACGTTACACACTTCAATTGAAGTATGTTCGTACTTGTATTTTATTCATACGTAATAACGATAATAGACTGTCAAAGTATATGAAAGCATAATATGCATACAGTATCTAAATATCTAAAAAAAATCTTATTCGTACGTTAATAATCCATTCATACCTACCAAATTTATACAGTTGAGTCTTCAGATAATATAATCCGTTTTTTCGTTTTAACGAATCATTTTATAGTTCCATTGTGTTGTTTTATGAGAAAATAATTGTATTTAATAATAATAGTTCTTGACTGTAATTTGTTTTTATGATTAATAATTTAATTGTATGTTTTACACATTAATAGCGAATACACACTGCCGAGGGTTCTGAAAATCTATTCCATGTTTTTTCCACGAGCTGCAGTTGTCCGTCATACGTTCGTCGTGTAAATCTCGGGTCGCACGCGTTTTTTCCACGACGAAAAGTGCACGTTTTATCAAGCGACCGTAATTTAACGAGTTGAAATTGATCGGTGTAAACACTCACTTTTTTTTTTTTAAATTTATTTATTAAAAACCAACGGTTCGAACTGATGTGGCCGACAATGAAACGTCTACAGAGTATAAACTATAATAGGTGGTAATGCAGTGATTCTCGACGCGTAAAAGAAAAATAAAATTTTTTTAAACGAATAACTACAGTCGCGAGAAAAACACACTTTGAACTAAAATTACTGTTAGTTTAAGTATAAATAATTGTAGTGTAAACTGACAAACGTCTTGTTTTCCAAGTCCCCGAAATGCGCTCGATGTTTGAAATTCGCCAACGACATAGTACATATAGGCTCTGATTCCGCCTTGAAATTCAAAGACGGCCAGTGTTAAGAACAAAAGTTCAAACATTGACCCACAAATTATCCATTCAAGGATCTCACGACTAAATGGATGGTGATAATAATATCCAGAGGACACGCGATATAGATTATACTAGACTGTATATACATAATATCCTTTAACGTACTTAGGCATACTTGTATAGACACACACGCACAAAGGAAGATTTATCTCACCATTGGCAATGGTTTTGGAACATAATGCACGCTTTGTAATTATTTGTGTAGCAGTACCAATACACAGTATATTATTGTAATTTTTTATTTTTTCCTAGAGACTAAAATATGAAAGTGCAAAACACGGATGTGCCTATTTGAATCGTCGCTCGCAATAGTAACTTTGCTTCGTAAAAATATTACGAATTATGATTTCGTAATCCTATAAACAGACACAGTGTTCACGAAAATCACCTTATATAAAAAAAAAAATGGTCTAGTACGAAAACACAAAATAGAGTTTATTGTTTTGCTGCCTACAGTTTTTTTTCCCCCCGAAGTTCAAGCCACTAATTCTCGTTTTATTTTACAGCGATAGCATAATAAACTTATAAGTTATTTCAATAAATCACACGTGAAACACGACGTTAAAATATCATATCTTTTCCTGATATGTTTTTCAATACGTTGTTAGAAGGATGGTTTTAAAAACTATAAATTTTAATGTACCTACTAATATTAAACAATCCGATTTACCCAGTAATTTTGTTTTTTTTTTTTTTTTCATTCAAATATTACGCTTATTTTTAAGATTTTTGTATTTTTCTTACGAGTCGAAACGCATTTCGACGAGGCTTAAAAAGATAGAAAAATTACACAGGTACCCTATTCATATTACAGGTATCTAACTATTTTCAGAAGATCGTATCAATATATCTACATTAAAAAAAACAACTAAATTTCACGAATTAATATAAATTTTTTGGAAAGACGACAAACCAAATATTTTGCGTATAGCTAAACGAAAACGAAATATTCAATCATCATAACTTTTAAAGCGTATAGATAAATGAAAAAAGAACAATGAAAATTAATTTTTATAAATTAACAACAGTTAACACGCAGAACGGATTATTTCGACAATGGTCGCGGCAAACGCCATTTATTATTTGACGTGAAATTTCGTGACGACGAATAATTATTTTTTCTAAATTACTTAAAGTAATGTCTCATATTATGGAACACAAATATTACCATATTATATTATGCGGAGGGGTGTAAAACCTGAAAACCATTTTTACTGCAAAACTTGTTTTAAACATAAATATTTTCCCTTAATTTTTATTAACGAGCATTGTTGTACAACCAAAGTTCAGCTGATATAATCTTGAGGTCGTTTTTCCCGACCCGTACACATAGTGTGAAAAATACTGACACTTAATGCTGAATCTTTAAAAACTAACATAACATTTACTGCACGGAGGCGTCCATCCATTCGATGCTGTCATAAACATGCTGACTTGATTAAATAATTTAACACACCATAATCAAGTTGATTAAGCTAATGTTGTGTACAGCGTGTGTACGGGGGGCGATTAGTATATTTTGATATTTTATAATAATTGACATTTGACACAAACCCCGTGTCGTTAACAAGTAATTACGTTTTGTACACTGCGTCGAGATCAACGAAATTTGTCTTTGACAAGATAAACGAGCAAAAGAAAATCCAGTATCTAAAATTACGCAAATTTTTCAACCATTAATTTGTACCAGTATGCTCTATTCTATGGCAAAAAAAAAAAAATAGAAGAGAGAACACTGGTGTGTTTTTTTTAGATTCTAACGAGAAATTCATTGTTTTTACAACAAAATTTTTTTTCTATCAACAACTTTTCGAGTAGAAGGAATGCTCGGATTTTTAAAGTCAGTACCTCTACTGATAGTAGATATATGCGGACACCGGTGGTACTTTGGTTTGACTTTGAACGTTTTTTGATACTTTGATTATTTTCTGAGACATGTGCTGAAACGACAAAAATGGCGATATAAGTTGTATTTCTACATAGTCAATTACAAGATCCGGCGTCAGAACGGTTATACTAAGTCGTTTTCAAACTTTTATGTACTAAATTAATTGAATACGTTATAAAAGATTGAAAAAAGTTTTTGCAAGGTATTTTTAAATTTTTAAATTATTTAATAATTTTTTGTTAAACATGATTTTTACCAGGACGTAACAACTGAGATCACTCAGAATCGTTTATTTGAAGACAATGAATTATCATTGCTTTCGGATATTAAATATCACGTTTAAACCACAACTTCCAAACCAGTGGCCCACCCAAAGCGTAGTCGCTACTCCGTCAAGCTCTACCCACGCGACGTAGAGTGATCTCGGCTTTTTATATAGGTACACCAGTGTTTAACCACGTCGTTGCCTGCCTGTTCAAAACACTTTTGATGCGGAAATAATTTAAACAGTTATCGATGTACTAACAAACTCCAAAGGTTTTTATACTTAAAGGTTTACACTTGATCCTACACAATCTCACTTTATTTACACACTCATAAAACAATTTTATAAAAGTCCGTTAAATTTTTAACAACGTTGGATGAATCTCTAACGTAACCATACAAAAAAGCCATCCAAGTGCTTAATTATTAATATTATTATTATCCACTCTAACTACGCACCCGATTCGTATCTATATACTTGCTGTAAATTGTAACAAAAGAAAAAAACAATCGAAATGCTTATATAGCCATAAAAGTTATGATTAGGTTTTAATTGTACGAAAAAATAGTAAGTAATGCAATTTGATTTAACCTTGTACAACGAGCTTAGTATTTTTTTTTTTTTCTATTTCGCGTGGCCAAATATTATTGCCGTTTTGTGACTTTGCAGTTGACTATGTAGAAATACAACTTATAGGTATCAACGCACATAATTATACAGTGTGTTTTGTGTTATGTCTCTGCACTGTACACGCAAAACAATAAAAAAAAATGTCTTCTACATGTCTTTTACTGGCGCGTGTTCTACTGCACGAACATGAGCTTTTGTATTTTATTTTTGGCAATAAAACGGGTTTAATATTGTTCTTCTACATCTATGGGAAACCGGTGATGCGCGAAAACATGAAAGAAATCAATAAAACCGCGTGGCCTAATGCCAATGCTAGCTGTTTTAATTATTACGACTTTCTCAAAACTATAACGCGTACGATTCTACAAAAAAAAAAAAACAACAAATTTACAACACAAATCAAAATAACTGCTGTGTGTATTTATATATATATATATGTAGTTGACAAAGGTAATAATAACAATAATAGTAAAAAAAAATCAATAAACTCCCATATCTGCCAATATATTTATATAGGTATTTATCTACGCACGCATGATGCAAACTGCAAAGTATATTTATAATATGCACAGGAAGTGTAGCTCGAGTCAAAAGTTTAGGGTAAAAGATTGAAAATAAAAATGTTTTTCGTAGCACTAAGTTAACTTTGAACTCTTCTTAAAATCGTTAAGTCAAAGTAGGAACGTAAACAAAAAAATTTTGAGAGGGTTTATAAAAAAAATGGCAATAACACAAAAACGTGAGTAAAAAATCTCCACTTTCCGAGCATAATATTTTGAGGGAGGTTGAAGCGTCAAACCTTTTGTACCAATGGAAAAAAATAAAAACACTTACCAGATTCGTTTTAATGCTATAGTTTTATTTTTTTTTTTAACAAATACAATACTAAAATAACAGCCGAATTCATAAAATTTATTATTCGGGTGTTTGAATTTCTACAACTTCAAAAATTAGGCAACTAAAATTTTATTCAGCAAGTCACACTATGATCATTTATATGATAGTTATAGGTACATAATTGATAACGGAATTTATGTGTAAGTTTTACAAATTTGAATTCGCTATCAATGATTTTAATAATTTCATTGATTTAACGTAAATATTTGAAGTATCTACCACCTATTTTAAAAATACTTGAAATATTTCTAAATAATTAACTTGAATATGAATAATATGATTGTTTTAAGAGGAAAAGGTTATTGTTTAAAAAGTATTGTACACGAGGCTGCTAAAATCCACTGAATATTATTATTTTCGCAAAATACCGACATGCTATTACGTAATATCATAAGTATGTTACGCTATACTGATAATTATGGGATATGGTGTGTTTAAGGATTCACAATATGAAAGTTTATTTAACTGGAATTAAAATTTAATTATACAGCGACTCTGACATAAGCGCCAAAATAGAAGTTTGTTAAACATTTGTCGAAAATTTAATTTGAGTACGAATTAAACGTTACAAACATCATTATTACGCTTGGTAGACAATAGTAATTATTATTTTAAAATGTACCTACATGAACTCACTCGTCGTTGGCGATTCCGACGTTATTCACCCGCTCCACGCGATGGTAGCAATTTTTTGATATCTGACAGTCTCAAATCAGAAGTAAGAAAGATGTAATTTTCCAAACGAGACAGTCATTTTGGTCTATAAATATTTAAGCAGCCTATAGTACACGATATTTTTTTTTAATTGATACTAAACTCGGATGCAGCCATCAAAATCTGATCTAACTGACGAAAAATAAATAAATATCTAAGTGACAAATGAAACAATCTCTATCATAATTTTATTCTCGATGGAACAATAAATCGCCTAATATCGTATTTACCGTGGTACCGTATTTACCGTGTATATTTAAAGAACTATATACGCATAAATCACCCACTTTACACTTTTTTAAATTTATTTTCAGACCTCAAATTTAGTGTAGTTCTATGACCGTTAGTTTTTCTACTTGTTGTTGAAACCGCATCAACATTACAATGTAAAAATATATTGAGTAAACCGAGCACTAAGAAAGGACGATTTTCAACGGAAATGAATCGTTACAGCATTAAAATAGAATGCAATACGTTGACACTTTATTCTGTCCCTTCAAAAACAGTGACTCACTCAAATTACTTACTCCAAGTATTGACCGGCTCCTGCAATCCACGTTCGTTACTGACTTTTTTAAAAGTTGCACACTACTGGAAAGATCTTGTCCCATAAATCACTTTGTTTTAACTATCAACGTTACTTTTGGCTTTCATCTCAAATCAATTTAAGTTTACACAGCAGTGTCGATAGTGTACATATGATGATTAATCCTGGTTGATAGCCGTCACACGTTTGTCTTTTTTACAACCGTGGTGTTGATAAACTAAAATCGCGCATAATATGCTCAAAAGTTAACATTCTATTTTCTAACACAAATTCGTACAAATTCTCATAGTTTTCTTAATAAGTACGTACCAATAATAATAATTAAGTTACTATATGATCAATAATCTACGACTGTACCTGTGCGGTATTAAGGAACGGTATAAGCAGTATAGCAATGTTGAAGGCGTTTTCGTGTAATTATTTAGGTGCTTTCTTATAGTCTTAATGGAACGTCTCCTCTCTATCACACGCCTTTTAAATAATTCTATTTTGTTTGAAAAACGCTCGCTTAAAACGCATTACAAAATCCTGTTTGTTTTTAACGAAACGTTTTTCTGCAGTCGAGTATTAATGGACCTTGAGAAATACGAGAGCAATAGAGCGCGTTATTCATTAGCGAACACGACTATAAAGGAGGGTTTCATTCATTCTTTCTTAATAACATTGTAACTGCAGAGTTTGAAGTTTTTTATTTCGATACGTTTTTTTTTTTTTAAATTTATTCTATGAAACGAAACGACGTTTGTTCGAAATAAACAAAATGATTAATTTCCGTTGTTCGAGTATGAAAAGAGTATGGGCACTAGAAACACACGTTTCCATTTAAATAAGTGCGTACGGTAATCACCAGAAAACTTGAAAGTTAAACCGTACAATAGCCATAGTAAAGGATACATAGTAGGTACGCGTACATAACGTAACGCAAATGTGCGCGTCATGAATATATAATTAAATGTGTGAATACCATCCGCTGATAAAAACATTCGCGAACAACTTTTTCAAACTCTATTCATTTGTTTTGTACAAAACTGACCGTATAATAATACGTAAACTGTATAGTTTTCGAATACGAGAGGCGAAATTCTGAAGTGCCGACATCTTGTGCGGAAAACATTAATTTGTGCGCGAATACGTACATACATTTATAAATGAATATTTTTTTAAAAGTTATTTCCACCGAGTTTTTTTAGAAAAAAAAATAAATTTTACACGTATACTTTTTTTTTTTTTGCTTCTTTTTTTTTCTACGCGTTTTCGCGACGAGCAAATAATACATTTGAATAAAAGTTCAACTTTGCGGTTTTCGACCGAAAAAAAAAAAAAGTAAGAAACCGAACCGAGCAGTCCGGAAAGCGAAGTATTAAAAAAAATAAAATAAAAGATTAAATTCAAAAACTTTATATTTTATTTTATTATTATTTTGTTGTTGTTTTTTTTTTATCTCCGACTCGGTCGAAATACTAAAAGCTTTAACGTTCGCACAACTTTGCGGCGAATTGAAAAGAACTTAGCGCGCAGAGTTCACGCGCGTTTGTCATGTGTATAAATAGGTTACCGGTTAGGTTAGGTATACACCGGTTACGACCGCGGTTAGGTACTGCAGCCGTATGCACGTCTCGACATTTACTTAGACGTTTCCGTCTATAAAAGCAGTGTGCCGTGCGCAGATCTCGCGACAACTTGAAAATTACTTATTGGAACACGCTGCTGATCCGTACGCAAAACGTATAGTACTACATAACAATGTGTAAATCGAAGCTGTGCACCCGAATTCGGGTTTTGGGTTTTGGAGACATTCGGGTGGTGTTTGAACACCGCAGTACAACAAAAATTTATATTCGGGACGTTGTTCGTGTTCATATTGACCATTATCGTTCGGGTTAATAGTTTGGCGAAACGTTGTTTTCGATATTAACATTGTGTTGGAGCGCGAGTAAATGCTCATACGAAAACATTACCTGCCACGATCAGTATTTTGACTGGCGTATTCGCGGTGAACGCAATGAATGATCAAAAGAGAAAGAAAAGTAGTGAGTTTTTACGTTTTTCGTTCTTAAATCATCCGTCCAAGCGGAATTCGGTGCAAATAAAACACTTACGTGTCGCGTCAAAGTTTAAATGTTTATTCGGGGTTATGCAATATAATATGTCCTGTATATTTCATATTTCACACGAGCTTGTTCAGTGGGGCTCATTATCTCCGATGAAGAATTTATAAAATATATAAATATAAATGTTTTTTTTTTCAAAATCAGCTTTTCCGATTAGAATTTCAGCGCATACCGTTTTTGACTGGAATTTTATTTTTTCAGACTTCTACAGAAACAATTATCGTGACTTCTAAGCAACGAATAATTATCATTTCCGCGAGCGAAATCGCAAAGATCGCATTGCACAAAATAAATTTCTTGTTTTGAACTCATTCCGTTGCATTTTTTGTGTTTGCGGTTCGCAAAACAGGAAATTGGAGTCGGTCGATTGCATGATTGTCAACAATACCGAAGACAATTCAAAACAATCGTGGTGAAGTGTTTTAAAACGTCCGTACTGGTATTAGTAAATATGATGACTTGAGTAAATAACTGTAATTTTTTATAAATGCGCCGTATACGTTCTGTACGTCGTGTTTTACTATTAATTATTAGTGTCCATGGGTACGATAATTAAAGCGGAATAGCCTAAATCTGTTATGCGCGGTTTCCCCTACCCAGTTTCAACCGAATTTCGTAACAAAGCAAAAGTCGACGTAAAATTATTATACATTTTAGATTTCCTCGTTGTACGATCATAACTATAAATAAACAGTTAAAAATGTAACTCTCAGGCTATAACGTTTAATATTTTTATCATTATTCTGTCCTTGTAAGTAATTTTTATATAATTTAACACAATGAATTTCAAACAAGATAATATCTTAATATATTATTACTGAGTAGTAATTAATAACAAGTAGATAATACCTGAAAATGTAAAATACTCAAATATTTAAAATAATCGTACGATACTGTCGTCTAAAATGTTGTTGTTTTTTATGATCGTGGGCGATGTTCAGTTAATATTGTGAAATAATTTACTGATTATTAGAATAACAGCTATGGTCAACTATCTCGCAGTGGTTAGTTGATTATTGGTATACACTACTATATTATGCAATATGTATGAGTCGCTTGTTACAAAAAATATTAGAACTTCTGATTGCAATAGCATTCATTATACTACTTTTAGATACTTTGTACATTTTAAACTAAAAAAGTGAAAACTGTTAGCTATTGTTTTATCAGAATGGTATGAAATTTCGACCATAAGAGATATATAGTGAAACCGAACAAATTAATAGGTAATACAAGGTTTGACAACAGTAAAAAACATCCTAGATATGTATATGTGTTTCTAAACACTGAAATATTGTTTACAGATTATTTTTCAGACTTTTTATTGTTGTTGATAGCTATTAGAAATTCAAAAACAAATTATCTGTGCTGGATCCATTAATACCTATTACACGTTACCAAAACCTTATTTAAGTGATATTGTACTTGCATAAAATTACTTGAATAGTACATAACAAACCTACTGTTTAGTACTACTATTATGTTCTCGATTTATAACTGTATCTTTTACTTTAACTGTACTTTTGATTCAGTTATCATGTTTTCAGAACGATATGAAAAAAACCCAAACACACATCATGTCAAAACCAATACATTCTTTGGACTTGGCTACACTCACAATCTAAAAGATATTACTTAACATATTTTTTTATAGTTTTAACTATTTAAACATGTATGTATATTTGATATTTATAATATATTATAGATTCGAAAACATTTATTACTGCTATATTTTATAAGTTAGACAGTCAATTCTATACAATAAATTTAAATTTAAAATTAAAAAATTAAGAAAAAAAAATTGTTTTGAATTTTATGACAAGCTATAATTTATTATATTAATGCTTATGAGTACATCATTCAAACTAATATGATTAGGAAGCACGGTTTTTTCTTCTAATTTGAATTCGCAATTTTTTTCAGATAAGTCACTATTCATGCTATCTTTACGTCTCCAGTGAATGCTACACTGGATTATTTTAATTTAATTTATCACCCTGCAGTTATTTTTTTGGTCGCAATTATTTTTTTCTTTTGATGTTTTTTTAATTTTTTTTTATACATATATAATATGAGTTTATGCTATTACTTTTACGAACAATTTCATAATCATGATACCTATTCGCTCATAATAGTTTTAACAACAATGTATTATAATGTTACATTTATAACAATTGAATACTACCTAGTAACTATATCTGTATAGTTAATTATTATTTATTATCAAAATAT
The DNA here is from genome assembly GCA_017140985.1 of Hormaphis cornu. NCBI lineage: Eukaryota > Metazoa > Arthropoda > Insecta > Hemiptera > Hormaphididae > Hormaphis > Hormaphis cornu. The sequence goes on from CM029358.1 coordinate 32,544,911, forward strand.
TTCATGCCAACGTAACCAATCTACGCTTAACGCAATCTATCAAAAATTTTAGACATCAAAATGAGTAAATAATTGAAAAAATATCGTTAAAACACACCTACACATACACCTACGTACAGTTAATAATCTCACTAAACAGAAGATACTAATATTTAATTTCCATTTTGCATCAGCGTATCGACGTTATCACACGTCAGCTTATTCCTTGAATTTTTTATTTTATCATTATTAAGTGCTTTTTAAATTCTTAGAAAACTTGTTCCTATACCTACAGCATAAAAATCGTAGGGTTCTTCTAACGTTTCAGACTTTCAGATAATTTCCAACGATTCTTACAAACGTCATGCTCGCTTATAATCTCTTTGGCGTAAGTCATTGACCGTAGAAATATGTGTCACCCGGAGGAGATATTTGCATAATGCGAGATAAATTAACAAATCGATGTGTTTATTTCACACTACCTACGATAAAATGTTAATCAAAGGATACATAGTAATAAAAATAATTATAATGTTCAGCAAACGATCCACACTTCACGGTCCATACGTAATATTATGATGTTATACGTGCGTGCCTATACAACTATTATTAGATCTTTTACTCGATTTTCATTCTAGGGTTAAATTTATGCAGTTTTGTAATACCGCTCATGGTGTACAACGAACATATTTACACTCGTCCATGAGTGAATCTTAACTATAACAAAAACAAAACCTCGTGCATATTTTAATTTAAATTCATCCGCATGTACCCGTCTACTAAGCTTTTTCGTACCTTTTATTACCATTTTGGAACCGTTTAGGTACCTACTATATAGGTATGCGTATACTAAATTTATTATCTTATAACGTTGTAATAATATCAAATGAGTTTAAAACATACGGATGACATTTTATTTTTAGAATATATTAAGTATTTAGTTTTTAGTGTATTTAGATGTTCATTCCTTGTTAAAAAATGTATTTTATTTTTGTATGATGCGGCACTACAAAACAACTGTACTTAAACAACCTACATGTACATTCCTTTCGTACACTAATTTATTTTGATAACTTTGTAAGTAAACAATTAAAGTAAGTTTGTACTATTTTCAAAACAATTGTAAGCTAATTTAAACGGTATGGCTGTAACTTTAAGCTGTGTCCAGTGAAAAATAAAAAATAAAAACTGTAAAAATAATTTTCTGTTTATAAAATGTTTATTCAAACGCAACTCGTTCAATGAAAAAATTAAAACGTATTCAACTTTAGATTTTAACTAATTAAAACCATTTTTAAAAGTCCACAAAACATAGCTAAGTTAATAATTAAATGTACTTACTGCAGCAAGTGCAGATCTGTTTATTTCGTTTAACAGGATATTATTAGTGAAGTAACAATCATCGAATTATAGGTATATGGTCCATATTAATAGCCGTATTTTAAATTAAACTCTCAGATTTTTGTCTGTATGAACTCGTATTATTTAAAGCTAATCAAATATCAAAACTAACTATTGGTTCACATATAGGAACACTAACGTTTATAGCAGTGGTAGATACTATATATGAGGCAAAACGAGAAAAAATTAACAATAAAAATTAGACCTTAAGTTTTTTTTTTTCACGAAAATATCATCTCTTACTTTGAACTTGAACGTTTTGGTGAGAAGCATAGATGTATATATGTATATAATATACAACAAAAGTGCCTAGATCGCAGTTTAAGTCTAATGAATGTAGCACGCATATATGGGTATACTCAACTGATCCTATTAGGGCGTTGTCGGAAACCCGTCGACAAAATAGTATGGATGCGTTTTGAAAGTTACGCGGAAAGGTTCGCATGAGTTAATTTAGCGTTTAATGGTCCTTATATCCACAAAACATATAGCTTTCAATAATCGGCGTTGATAACTACTGCAAAATCAGCGATAAATTTTCAATCGTGTATAATATGCATTAGTATAACATTATTACGTATCAAGGACCATTAGTACTAATTTCTTAGTATTCATAATCTATATTAATTATGTTCCAATTTAACAAAGGTGTTAATTTGTGTCATAATTATTTCGGGTACTAGAATTGCAGATTGCTCTTTTCTTTATAAAGTAGTAATTTATGATTTTTTTTTTTTTTTTTAATTTTGCTTACTCTCCGTGTGTAATGATGACAAAAAAATTAAAGAGTCAAAATTGTTACCTACTCAATTCTTTTTTTCTTTTAGTTTTAGTGTGACCGTACCCGATGAGTTGCAAAATAATCGATACAAGGTACCTACATAATAAAGCCAACCTTGAACGACATGCACCCGTGTGTTTAATTTATTATCGTTACTATTAATGAGTTGCGTGTAAATTAACAGAAGACACTGAAAAAAAAAAACAAGAAAAACGTTTTTACGTAGGTTATATATTATTTACAGAATACAGTGAAAAAACTTTGTTGGCAATAGATCTGTGCGTTTTCTTAATCGATGTGCTACGCTTTAGTAAATAGGTACGAGATCAACAAGTTTTAACTTTTTAACTATTTCATTCAATGTTTTCAAACAATTTACTAGGTAGGTACTTTTTTTATTAAGTACATATCGATAGTAAAAAAAAGAATCAAAAATTATTTTGTTTTTTTTTCAAAACTGTAGTATCAAACAAGAAACTTCTTACAAAAACGTCATAATACAACATCTTACGTCTACACAGGAAACTTACAATTTACAAAAAAATATTATTTTCAGCTATTTTTTAACGTCAAATACTTTGGTATACACTATACATAGTAACCTACAAATGTAGTAAAAGTAATTAATCTCAAAAAGAACATTTTTACATTATTACTCATGTTTCATTTGTTTGGTTTGCTTAGTCTTCTTCTTTTTATTTAATAAAGCAATATCCTTAAATACTTTTATTTTATTGCAAAAAAGTTTTTTAAATAATACTTTGAAATAAGATATTTTTTTTTGGTATAAAATATTCAATATTTATTTTTAAAAAAACGTTTTAGATACAATCCTAAGTGTTTGAAGTAGGTATTATTTATACAAAAACATTCATACGATTTTTAATAAACTATACAACTGCTACATGCCTACAAAATATCCAAATATAGCTTCTTTAAATGCAAATAATAAAATTATATAATAAATATATGTGTATATATATATATAATTTTTAACTTTTATTAAAAGATATTTCATCAAAAAGAGTTTACATACTCAAAAAACTGCGAAATCCGTTTTTTTTTTATTTTCAATACGGTTAATAATACAAAACTGGAAAAAAAATACCCAAGTATTTGATTTTTTATGTTATTTTTTATTGAATCTTCTTACTAGTAAATAAGTTTTACACAACAATTTTTAGATTAGAATTTAATTTATTAAAAACTTTAACCTTTATATTTATTTAGACTCTCGATAGCGTTTACGAAAGGTTCAAAAAAATTTTGCGATTAACAATGTACATCCGTTTTCCACTAAAAAGATTAATTTTTTAAACATAAGTATAAATAAAAAAACGGAAAAAATTATATAATATATATATATTTTGATGTATACAGCCTAACCGAAAAATTAAATTTTTTTTTTTTGTTGTTATTCACACTTACGTTGATTCTGATGAAAACATTCATAACGAAATTTACATTCATAACTGTTTCTGAGCAAGCAGTTGTAAAAAGTTTAAATACGCTATCTTTCAATTAATAATCATTAACCATCATCAATATTTTCGGTAGATTTCAGAAAGAAAAAAATCTACCTATTTTATTAAATTCAAAGTTGAGAAAAACTTCTTGAAAATATATCGGTTTTTCATCGATCATAACGATATATTTCAATTGTACTCGTAGTATGTTTGTGTAATGCAAACACGATTTACATTTAAAATAAATAATTAGTATTAGTAAACGATGTACGTTTATTATAGTTTTAGATTATATTTGTTAAATACGTATTATCATCGCTATAATATTATTCAAAATCAGTTTTTCGTTTATTAAATCATCTATAGTTTTGAGCGTTAGTATAATGTTAAGTGATAACTGTACGGTAATTTTTCTCGAATAGGTGTACTAAAAACCCAAAATATTATGGTAGCATACGGTTTTCGTTGAGCCAGTAAAACGAAAAACGTTTCACCGAGACGTATATCTCGACGAGTTAGGTGTACTATAATGTGATATGATCATACAATTTCAAACAAAATAGCTAACACCCGCAGCAGACATACAACCCGGGTGATCTGGACCAGCGAAAATTTCAAATAACTCATCGAAAAATCAGGTGGTACTGCTGTGATTTACTGCTTTGAATACTTTTCCAAATTTTTATGGTTCGGAAGTGAAAAAAAAATTATGTTACAAGCCCCATCCCGCAAAAATAAACTAAGCCCGTCAGCTCTAACCAGGTACTCTCTAAACCTCGGGTCCTGGAACGCTGCTGCACTGAACAATATTATACTGTTGCAACGCTCCTGCACGAAAATCACGATCTTATCCGGCGTGATGCTAAAAAAATTAAAAATTAAAGGCTATTGATCCAGCGTTTTAATGGTCCAGTGTATATATATAATAATATTACAGTGTTTTATCTAATAATATTAATCCGTGAGCATAACCCGGAGCGCAAAAAACCGGAATGCTGTGCGAGGTGTCCGTCGATCGTCATTTATAGCCGCAGATAATAATACACGGCGATATTTATTATTATTATTATTATATCGGTACGCTCATGACGTATATGATACCCACACACGACTTTTCGTAATCTTTTTTCGTTTCATATTTTATTTTTATTTTTTCCGGTTGTTCAGCAATCCGTCCGAAACATTGACCTCGACAGTGCGTATTCCGTTCTCATGCAAATGCGCGTATACGTACATAATATACCGCATCCACCTTAATTATTGCACTATTGTCCGAAATCCTGCACGACGGCGCGAGTACGATTTTCACCAGCCTTTTTTTTTTCCTTTTTTTTTCTATAGGATACATAGACCACTTAGTGCCATACGACGCTACATAATATTATGACGTACATAGATGGGCAAATGGTCGAAAAGTTTTTGATTTTTCAACTCGAAAAACGAATAAAATTTCAAAAAAAAAAAAAAAGCCGGTATCACGTCTAGGTCGCGTGGGTAGTTTGACACTGTGGGTAACTGCTTTAGAATGTTTGTATAGAAGTCGTACATTAAATCTGTAAGCGATTAAAAATTGCTTACGAATATAACGATTCTGAGTGAGCTCGCAGTGACTCAAATAGCGAAATATACGGAATAGATAAATGAAGAAATTAGCCACAAGGTTCATTAATAATTTATTTAAATGACGTGTGAAAGTTTCAAACTATTTGGACCATTATTTGTGAGGTTATTACGTTTTTAGCATCAATTTCACAACAGTGCGTAATTTCATAGTTGTAACCGGAATAACACCGTTTTTCAATACTTTTTTCATACGCTTTCAGCAGAATCTACTGGGTGGATTTTTGAAATTTTGTTATTCAAATAGCGAATTCTGTTTCACATAACATACTTTCAAATCTTAAATAACAAATTTGTGCGAGAATTTTTTTTCAAAGGTATGACCAATTTTCGAAAAATCTTCAACTTTAAACAACCAAATATAAAAATTGTGACAACGGATTTTCGAAGTATTTTAGTTACATATGCAATTACACGTCGGGAACCTTGTATTAAATTTTTAAAAGTTTTTGTGGAAAATTAAATTTTTATCGAACGAGAATTTAAAAAAAAAAAAATGAAAATTTTCGAAAATATCAAAGTTCTATACTAAGTTCAAAACAGTTTTTGAGTTTAAATTTTCTAAATTTATGTCAATTTATTTCGATAGTATGTGAAAGTTTCGGCTTATTCCGATCGTTATTGTGTAAGAAAAATCGGTTATGTCAAAAACACGTTGGCCGTAATTTGTTGTCCTTAATTTTAGCTTGGTTTTTTTTATCGTCCCTTTTTAATTTTACAGACGCTTAAGTCTATGACCCCTCAAAGTACCATCTGTGTCCTATCGTCAGAGGTACTGGTGTTAAAAATCGGAGCACCGTTGAAGAAGTTACCGCGATTACATGGTGGTAAAAAATTTAAAAATTTAAAAAACACACGCCTAGTGAAAACCGATACATTCTTCGTTTCACTCGGAAGTAAAAAAAGTTTGACAGATCACGGTCTCGCGGTGGACCGGACATTGAATTAGCTAGCACCTGTAGGAGGTATATTAGGTACATTTACCTAACCACCACGAATAATATTAATGTACCACCTATGATATCATAACATCGTCGTAATATGTTCGTGCTGTCGTATTATCAATGCCTAACGATTGTTATTATAAACGATAATGTATTATAATATCCGTCATTATTGTTTCGCTATGATATTATTATTATGTTTTCTTGTACGCGAAACATGCGGAGCTTCTGGTCACGTTTCTCGCGCTGACAAGGTTGAGGAGGAGACCTTGTCCTCGACTCGAAGAGGCCGCCCGAACGCCTGCTGCTGCGGCGGTACCCATTATACGCGTATCATGACGATATTATTACACTACTATGATGATATCGTATACGGCTGCTGGTAAAAACATTATTTATACCTCTATTAAGTATACCTCACATACCTACCAACTCGAGAGTCACAGCAAAAGAACGTGACACGGATTCATCCCGTGAGGTTTACATTTTATTATAGTGATGTATAATGCGTATTACTACGAAGTGTTCCGAAACGAACTGTGCGGAGGTCCGAACCGAACTGAAAACCGAAAACGACCGATGGCGACCGATGGTTCAATCGAGAAAAATCGAACAACCGACCGAATTGAAAAGAACGCGAAATGATAAAATGCGTACGACATTATGTAACATTATACAAACAACGTTTACACATTTTTGTACCGTGCGATTTTGTTTTAGATACTAAATAAAACGACGTCTACGCGTACCTGAAACATCTACTAACACACGAACAGTAGAGATTTCCAAATAGATTTTTAAGCGTGCGTTATAAATACTCAATTCAATTCGTACATATATACGTATTAAAGGGCGTTTCTGTAGAATTGTGAAATCGTGTTGTGAAAACTTTGAATTCGTTAAACGTATCCTGAGCGGGGCACGTTTTTTTAAAATTGTTTTAACTATACTTTTTTTGAGCTTTGAATATTTTATTGCTTCCTATATAAAATACCCCTGCAAGCGGTTACTCCGTATTGTAAACAAACTTTCAAGTTTATTTTTTAAGGAAATCATAAGAAGTTAAAACTTCTAACAGTAATTCCGCACTCACTTCGATCTCATACTTAGCGCAAAGTGTATTTTAATTCTTCGAATTTTCCGCGTTCGATAAATTATTTGAACAGTTCGGTTTGGGTTCGATCTCAAAAATCAGGACGTTCGTGACATCACTATAGTTTAAATAACTACTTTAAAACTACGCGATAGATATAAGCAACAACCCGCACAGTGGGTCGGAACGTCTGTACGGCTACTAAATATATACGACTATATAATACGTGCCGAAGCGGTGTGTGAGCCACTCCTACGTACAAGCCGCGTGCGATATACCGCTATCGGCCTATATAAAAACCTAGACGTGTGGACGGTTCGAAAAACATTACCTGCCTGTGGACTATTGTTGTTACATCTGCAAAATATTAAATGAAAGTGACAGCTCGCGTCCTAAAATGTCGACCGAATCACGGGGGATCCGGCCGTTTCCTTCGGTTTCTCGTTTAGTCAGTGCACATTTTGTACGCGGTGGGAAACTCGGGACGGTCGGAACTATATTGAAATGAACGTGAACAAAACAGATATCGAATGCCATTCCGTTAAAAACTTTTTGGTGTAGAAAAAAAAAATATTTAACATCCTCCCGACTCTCAGCGGTACGATATATAATACTTGACTACTCAACTCTCTTGCAGCGGTATGATATATATATATATAATACTTGTCGCATTCGGAAGACAACAATTTTAAGGATCAACATAACTTTATATCGATACGCTATACGCGGTATTGATATACATCGATACAGACATTTAAGATTTAGTATAAATTGTTTACTTCGTGTTTGCGCAGTACCTATATAATTTGTATTTTACATAAGAGATGTTTTTCAAAATTAAGAACATACATAGGTACTAGGTAGGTAGGTATTCATATATTAATTTGAATAATTTAGAAGTACAAAAATTATTATCAAGATAGGTTACCCACACTCGCTGTATGTATATATCAACAATTAAGTAATAACCGTTTCGCGCAGGTACGTGATTCGCATACTTAATTATAATTTATTTTTCCAGAAGAATGATTCACATTGACCGACAAATACGGATTTTCCGAAAAAAATTCGTGGTTGTGTGATTCAACAGACAACATTTTTAAATGTATAATTTCTGGAGCGTATCCAAATAGGTTAGGACTTAATAATTTCATTAGGTCTAGGTCCGATATTTCGTAAAAATATTTGTACAATTTCACTTGGCTAATCATCTGTAACACGAAAACTGCATGCTTGATTGTTCAGCGTAGTATCAAAAATATCGTTTGGCAATTAAGACGAAAAGATTACGAAACTAGTAGGTACACCTATAAGAGCAAGCAAATGTTGAAAAACCGACACTAGACAATTTAAAACACAAAGTAATACACATATAACCTACATCAAAAAAAAAATATGCAATTATTGTCCTCTATTACCAAAACGAAACAATATTTACGACAAAGCGATGTTGTACAACATTTGGATGTCGGGGGAAAAACTCAATTCGAAAATTCAAATATAGAGTGAAATAGAGTAAAAACCAGCTGTATAGAAATTTTAGTCAATACAATACTCTATAAAAAATATATAATTGTTAATATAGAGAGAGGTACACGCGTAGATATGTTGTGAATTGAAAAAAGTGTAAATTTATATTGCATTTGATTAGGTTTTGATATGAATTTCAAATTTGAATTCCTCATCTGAACAGTTGTCAGTTTATAATGATACATAGATTAATCCTAACAAAAAAGTATACATATAAACTATATAATATATGAAAATAAATTTGTTCAAAAATAATTAATAAACACTCAATTACCACTTGTATAGGTAATATATTTTGTATTCTCAATACGATAAACTCAGAAATTCGGTTTTATATCATTTAAAAACCTATTTTATACCTTCTCCTGTATGTAATTTTAAAACTACTATTATACTTTTTTCAAACAAATACTTAATTTAAAACTGCAGTCATACCATCTTGGTGATAGATGTGGTCCATATTGTTCACTCGAAAGTAATAATTATCACGAATTTATACTAATTTATGTTTGTAAAAAAAAAATATAGGTACAGTGCATACTATAGATTAATATTATTAAACTCGTAATAGATATCATTATCTTCACATATTGAATAATTGCACCTATACTATAATAATCCTTTAGAACTCGTTTGTTTTAAAATGTAACGTACGTATATTTGACGAACAGTGTTTAAAACAAACATTTCCTCAGTATATATACATACGAAATATATATACATGTATATATACAAAAATAACGAGTAAGTAAAAAATCAAAACCGATGAAACCGTTGTACCTATAGAAAAGAATAAGTACGAGGTAAAGAAGGGTTCAAACTGATTTAGCATTGAAAAAGTTTTACGCGATTTCGTAAGACATCAGACGACGTTTTTAAAATAGTTCGTAAAGTACGTAAAAACTACTATAACTGTTTAGTCGTACACAAACGCGAGATCAGAACCGTACGATATTCACACGGAGTATTCGAATTTTGAAAAGTATGTTTTATTACGATAAATCGACGCGTTATAACAATAATACAAACTATTTTCGATCTTTTTTGTTCTACGGCGTTCGTTTGACGAGTATGTAATATAATTGAAAATTCGATAAAACGAACATTTCAAAGACGCGAATATCGATAAAATAATCACCGGTAGAAGTGTAGCGCGCGCGTTATCGTAATCGTACTTACGGATCGTTTTTGGCGGTGATAATTCGTCTTGGCGCGCAACAAGTGGCCCCGAAAAAAAAATACAAACAAAAACGCGCTACGTTTTCCCGGAACGACGCACGTTGACGGACGAAAGAAAACGAAAAAATTTACGGTAACTACGATTATTATTATTGTTGTCCTTAGCGGAGAGCACGCGGAGCGGACGGCGGAAGAGAGGAGAACGTTACGCCAAACACGGACCAAGACGCGCGTCCGACTGACGACGGCCTCCGGAGTTAAAATACTTCGGGGAGCCCCTTCTCGCGCGCGCGCGCCGTCTCGCCGCCGCCGCCGCACACCCTCGGTGCCGACACGGCGCAACGACCACGGGCGGCGCGACGAACGCGGCGACTCGGTGGTGTTTTTTTGGTCGCTGGCGATTTTTCGGCCGAATAAAAATTACGAAAACGGTTTTGAAAACGAGAAAAAGAAAGAAAGAGGAAAAACCTCCGTGAACGACGAGCGTGAATAATAGTGTTTTAAAATTAATTTCCGAGACGATTAAAAAAACGCATAACCGCCCCGACGGAAAAAGTTTTACGAGAAAAACACCGGCCCGGCGGTTTTTACTTCTCCGGGGAACCGGGACGTGGATGTAGCGGCGAGTCCGGAGCGTGGTTCGCGCCACAAATTGTGTTATTGTCTGTTAATTATTGTTGATGAGACGATGAAGCGAGTAATAGTAATAATATAGGAACGTTCCATATACACCGCGGAAGCGCGAGCCATAATTCAAGCTCTAAATAAAAATATTCACAAAACGCGATAATCTTTAGTGATTCTCTTAGTACCCAAAACTACTTTAGACCAAACGAGACAGTCGGAACGATCCAGAACCAAATATATACATCGCAAAAAGAAAACATCATCATAAAAATAATCTGGATACCGAGTCATACAAATATCACGGGAAACGAAAGAGCCGATAAACTTGCTAAAGAGGCCATTATGTCACCACCAAATGCGATCCAATGTCGAGTGTGTTCATTCAATAACCGACATCAAACGAATAATTAAAAAAACAATACTCGATATCTGGCAAAACGAACGGAATTCGTCTAATACTAAATGAAATCAAAAATCATATTCTCTCTTGGCCTAACGACACTCTCTCACTAGGAAAGAAGAGGTAGCCATCATCAATAAGCTAAGAATAGGCCATACCAGACTGACTCGTGCCTTCCTAATGAACAAAGAAGATCCACCCATATGCCCTACCCGCAACGATCCTATGACAGTTAAACACATCCTCACCGATTGCGGAAAGTACGAACTACAACGTCAAAAACACAATTTAACCCACCATCTTGCTGAAAACCTTAATATCGATACAACCAATGTTCTAAAATTCCTCGAGGATACAGAACTTCATAAAACGATTTAAAACAAAAAAAATTTTATAGAATCATATTTTCCTTGAATGTATTATATATACTCTCCTGTAATGTATTACTGTTAATTCTATATGCAGCCCTATCTATTTACTTGTACTACTTTACCATTATGTTTAAGTTTATATTTAGTGTAACAATGCCTCTTTTAATGTAAATAATATGTAATCTCTTGTAGCCAATGGCCCTAGTCGCCGAGGCATTTGTTAAAATAAAAAAATAAAAAAATAATAATAATACATCGTATTATACGCCGCACTTGTTCTGGAAACCGCTAAGACATACCGAGTACCAGGTACAGCGGCGTACGCAGGGGGACGGGGGTATATTCCTCCCCATTGGCCTTTATTTTTATACTTAAAACACGACTTTAAATTACATACGGGTAACGTGTATTTTTGACACACACATCTATTTGTCCATGGAATACGGAAATATCTGCTGTGGTGATAAGTGATACTACCGAAGACATTCGGTTAAGTTCTAACCATAGATTATTAATGTATATGGTTTTTGTATTCTGTGTTTACGGTGATCACAAATAATATCGTAATTTATGACAATTCTTATAACAATTTCTATTAGAAATGACTTTGGTTGGGTGTGAACTTACAAAGATGATTTAAACAGCAGTGTAAATAATGGAAGAAATGTATTCATGGCGAAACAAGTGCGAATTTATGAGCATAACTAAAAAAAATTGTGCAATTGTTTTGTGAATGACGTGATAACACAGTTTTTCCAGGCGTCTCTACACAAACTTTTAAAAATCCTAGGATTACAGTCTTCCAGTAACCACAGCAACCAGTGAACGCTCTTTTTCTACACTCAAACGTTTAAAATCATACAAAAGAAACACAACTGGGCAGTCAAGATTAAATGGATTTGCGTTGATGGATCCATTCGTCGAGATACTCCGAAAAAAACTTCAGAACAGGTTATAAATGAGTTCTCTATAAAAGCCAGAAGAATGAATTTTTGCTTTGATTAAGAGACTTATACTTTATTGTTAAGTTTATGGCTATAGTAATTAAGTACAATATAATGATTTATTCGTATTATAATAAATATTAAAATATAATACATTTTCGTTGCACTGGTTTATGACACACCCCCCCCCCATACAAAATTCCCGCGCACGCCACTGACCAGGTTGGTAGTTACCTATCAAGTTTAGTTCAGGTACCTACTAACCATCAAGTTTGATCATTTGAAAGGGTCGAAATCTATTTTTATACATAATGTCATTCTGTTTGGTAATTGAAAAAAATTTCAATCGTTTGTGACTGTTATACTCAACGAGAATATATCACAACAAATACTAGAATTCTAAATACTAGAAAAAAAACAATTCAAATTGTAATGTTCAAATTAATTCGTACCTACAGTACAATAACTGTTATACAGTATAATAATATTATATAATGTACATATTATGTAGTTATGAGTATATTAAAGGCTGCTTAAATATTCCTATAAAAAATTATTCTAGATTTTTAGTTTTTTCCATACGTTACAAATACCATAGATATGAGATAGATATGCTATATATCTTAAATACAATATATATTATGAGCACATATTGCCATACGTACAGCTCGGATTTAATTTTCCCCATAACTCTGATCGGTAGGTACAATACGTGCGAGTAGAAGATAGTAAAAATTTACTTTTTATAAATAATAGCAAAAATGAATATACATTTCGATAATAAAAGTTCCAATACATATTGTATTCATTTACTGTACGTATAGTATACAGTAAAAGTGTACACTATATTAAAACATTTTGTATTATAACAGTTATGAAGTGTAAATCAACTCAAGCGTTAAAATCAAATTATCGATAATCACATAGTAAGACGTTAAGTGCTTTAAATATAGCTTTTAAGAACAATACAAATATTTGGTACAAAGCATTCGCGATTTACGGATGAAAACGTTTTTTTTAAATAAGTATATAATATTATACACCTACTATATAATATTATATTTTATATATAGTTGTAAAGATGTACCTAAAAAAAAGTAGGTCACTGTTTTGAAAGGTATAATTCAACATTTTGTATGAAATTTGAAAGAATTATTGATAAATCAAGATTACAAAAATAACCGTTCTCAGCTAAATTAGTGAATCAATTATGCACAATCTACTATCACACACATCAGCGCACTGATTTTACATAGTCTTATCTCAAATATTGAAAGTTCTCAACGTTTTTCAGTATTATTCTTCGAAACATTAATTTTAAAATTGTAGCTTATAATGCTTATAAATTATAAAACAAAAACTTAACTACAAACTAATTGTTGAACTAATCACTTTTGTAGCAAACTAATTAATCTAGAATACAATTATTATTCGATATGGTCGACTCTGAAGGTTAAATTCAGTTACCAGTTAAGTTATATTTGTTTTTTAATTTTTTGATCGAATATAACGTATTTTAAGTACTACTTCGTTTGTAACATAATTCCTATCAAAACTTCTTCTATATGTTCTATAAAACCCATAATAAACCAATAACATTTCACTTCTAATGTTTTATTAATTTTTTTTTTAAAAAACACTAGCATAGCATATTAATGTAATTGATCGGATTTTTATTAACCTGCTAACGCTTTCTGTTTTACACTCCTGATCAGTCACCACTTATAATAGGTTGATTTTTTGACAGTTTTACTCCTCACCCACCTATTATCATTTATGGGTGCTTAAAACCCCAAAAGTCATTGAAACTTATTTAAAATTTAGAACACTTAAATGAATTTAATACCAGAACGGTTAACTTTAATTTTTATATTTTATATAATAATTGTATTCAATTATTCGCCTACAGAATTGAGAATACCGAAAACATTGTAAAAAAATAAATAAAATAATCAGCGTCGTTAGATAAATACCTATTAGGTACGTCCACGTATGATTTCTGGAGTTTTTTCAATAAAAACGGTTTTTTTTTCTTTGCGTAGTATGTGGATCGTAGATAATTATGTATGTTGTTACTTATTTTTTTGTTTGAAGAAGTAGATGAATTGTAATGATAATGGCCAACTAGTCGTTTTAATAATTAATAAAATGTTATTATAGCGATAACAAAAAACCAATGTTTATAAATTATAATATTATACACCTATGTTTCTAGTGACGTAGCCAAGTAGGAGGGCATTGGGCCATGACCCCCATTGGCCAAGTTAAAAAATAGGTTATGATTAAATACATTTCAGTATTATTTTAGATTGTATATTCTAAGTTTAGTGAAAAAATCATTAGATTTAACAAGTATGATTGTACTGCAAAATAAGTATCAGTACAAGTGTTCCGATCTTAACATCTCTTTGAATGGAAATTTATTTGTTCTCGCTTTTGAATTCATCTGTATTTTAAAAATTATATTTAAACAAAAAAATAAATAAGTACCTACCTATCCAAAAACTGACGAAATTCGAACAAAACTAGTTTTTACAAACCACATTAAATTATTTTGTCATAATTCAAAACTACCTAAATACAAAATGAAAAACTTTTAATGCCCAAACATATTGTACCTATTGACAGATCAATAAAATAGACCTACAATATTTTGAAGTAAAGAATAGAATTTTGAATATTTTGAAAATCTCTTTCATCCTTGTATTTTTGAGGTATTTAGTAAATAAAACTATTTTTTTTTCGTGTTTGAGGTTTAAAAATGTGGTCTTTAGACAAGTATATAAAAATATTAAATGTTGTTTGTTGTAAGTACAGTCATTGATTTTAGAATATAGTATATTCTAAAATCAATGGTACAGCTAACTAATTTTAAGTTATAACATAAAAAAAATTAATCGCTTAGAAAAACATAAAACTTTAAAATAGCCAAATTATTTTGTATTTGTTTGTTATACCCCTCTCCCAACTTTTGAGAACCCTACCCCAATGTATATTTTTAACTAAAATTCTACTCAACTGTACTAATAGGTACAGTTATACCTAATTATTGTAAATGAGAAAAGATTTATTGACACATTTTTGTTTTTCTTACTGTATAGAAATTCATACTTTGATCTTTCACAATCAATCGTAATTTAAAATAATAACTACGTAAATCGTTCGAATATGGATTTCAAACGACAAAAACTCATTTAAACTCTCAAAATTAACTCACAAATGCAAAACTTTTAGAATTCATTTATTTTTAAAAATCCATTGTACAAAGTTTCTCTGTTCTCACACACAGTGTTTACTGTTTTTAGCTCTTTGTTTTTCGTATACTGAATATTTAAGACATTTTCGTGTTCAAAATATAAATGTTTAAATTGAAACAAAATATGGAAAAAGCCCATTGAACGTAGAGTGTCGTAGACAACTTTCATATCGTATAAATTTGAATAAATAAATATTATTTGATCACATTGAAGAAAAACGATTACAAATTAAGAAATTATGCAAAACTCGTGCATAAATATAAGACCACTATTTGTACATTTAAGTTTAATACTTTAATTTTATTTTAAGTTTAAAAGTTCTTAGTTTTTAGCATTGATTTCGTTAAAAAAAACTTGAGTAGGTACAACCCAAGTATATCCATATAAAACCTAGAATATACTTCTTTTTATTCCAAATTCTGCAGAGCGACCAAAAACCATAACTCTTTCAAAAAATGATTTTTTTTCTATTTTAATTTCCTTTTTGGCAATCTCTATCGTATTTTCGTACTACTACCATTGATTATTAATGCTACTTCTTAATAGATTTTATATAAGTAATTAGTTACACTCGCTAGTCAATATAATCCGTGTTGTTTGCTTTTTTTAGTAAAAGACAATAATTTTACTACTCAAAAACATAGCCATTAGTCTAGTTTCAATTGTAAACCAAATCATGTATACAATTTTAATTTTTTAATTTTTTTCATTGTTTTTATAAAAAAAATACCTACAGGTATACTATAGGTATTACACTTATAGGTCGAACAAGCTATCGTATAATACTAACGATTATCATTATTGTAATTTTACTTAATTAAATAAAAATTGAAAATATATAATGATATTATTTATTTGAAATCGTGTACTACACATTTTCTTAAAGAAAAATACTATGGATAAAATACCTATAGTTGTAAAATTTAGAGTGTATTGGTGAAGTTTTTATTTTGTTTAAAACAACAAAATTAGTAGGTAGGCAAATATTCATTTTCGAAACACTCGTACAACGCATTTCACCAGTCATTTTGTACGAAATTGAGATAGGTACTATATTAATATGCATTCACTGTGCCACGATACAATAAATAATATACGGTTACCTGCAGCTGTATAATATTATATCGCGCAGGGTTTTGCCCCGATTCCATGGACCACCAATCCTCGTGTCCAGGTCCGCTATTAAGAATGACATTAACATAATTGCAAATAATAAAGGATCAAGTACCCAGATCGGATACCTAATGCGTGTTGAGTATAATATAAAGACCCTATAAAATAATGTCTATGTTACGCTCATAAAGTATATATTATGCACAAGCTAGCATTATCTTATACAAAAGCGAGCGATAAATTTAATAATATCGTCATTATCAGGGAGATCGTCGTCACACTGACTTTTTATAGGGGAAAAATTCTCGGCTGTCAGGTACTGACTGACTCGTTTAATTAGTAAATATTCGGTGCGTACGGCAAAAACGGAACAAAATAAGAATCGAATAAAAAGTATCTTTAATAAAAAGTTCCGGGCACGTATGTCGGTTTACGTTATTTCATACTTTCAGTAAACTGTGGGTGCGACATTCGTTTCATCCGAGTGCTTGAATACTTAGTATTTTTCAATTGCAGTACCTACCTATATGTGAATTAATAACATTTTTCGTTCTTAATACTATATAAATATACATAATAAATAATAATTAATAACTGCATACTTGGATATTCGTGTATATTTTCATAAAATTTAACCAAGTTTTTATAATTTTATAATAATAACAAATTACTATTTTAGAGGTATAATACTGTAACAGTACAAACGATGGTTTCAAATCGCAATGATAATTGTATTACAAGAATTATTATAGTGCAACGTAAGCATACGACTTTATAGTCATAAAATATTACTCATATTGTTAGACAATTGATAAATTATTATATTATCGTGTGTTAGAAAATTTGGATACCTTGACTATAACGAAAACCCGAGTCACACCGCAAATGTCATCATCGTATGGACTAAATGTCCATAGATGACATAAATGTCTATAAATGTCATAGATGACTTGACTGCTGAATTAAAAATATTTAAAAAAATGTTTAAAAACTGTGGAAAACTAAATAATATAGAAAATTGGACGTTGTGTTTATAAAAATGAAGATATTCATAATGATTTATCTTTGATTGTTGAGTTGTTTAAACACTTTTTTAACCATTCCAACAAATATTGCGTGTCTTGTAAAAGATCTTTTTTTTGGTCACCAAAACTACCTTTAAGGACTATTGCTGGACAAGAACGACTCTCCGACCCGGCCATACTGTATATTGAAAGAGAGAGATAAGTTAAAAAAGAACAATAATAATCAACCTCTTCAATAATGATAAAAACAGGAGGATTGAACTATTATAGATTGGTAAGAGACAATTTTTTAAAAAGACAAAATTTTTTTAAGACTGAGCAACATCAAACTTAATAATGTTTGTACGCGGCTTTATATTTTTATTTATTATTTTACATAATGCGATATTATAAATATAAATGACAATTTACAAATTTATTATGAATTTGTGTTTTTATAATTGTACAATGGTTTTTTTGGCCCTATCTAAATGAAATTTTAATGTAGAAGGGGATGGGGAGATGAGGAAAGAAGATAAATCTTAAACGAGTCCGCTACCCCAATAATATACGGCTAGTTACGCCTCTGTTATAGAAATGTATTCATATGAAAAACTTTGCAGTGCTAAAATTCTTCAAATATGAGCTTCAAAACAGAACAATCACAAAAAAAGCGTTATGAAGATACCCGTGTAAAAATTGGCCAAGTAAAAAATAAAAAAAACTTTAGTCTTCAGATCTTTGACGCGTTCAATTATGCTATTGTCGATACGTGTATAGGTAGCCGAAAGTACATTGCCCCATGACACCGCTGTCGATACGTAAATTGACAAAAAAATACCTATTGACACTATTGTAGTTTGTACCTATTCACTTTAAGCCATTCATAGTTTTGTCTGGCAGTATAATCAATCTCATTGAACTGTTGTGTGTATTGTAAATCTAATGGTATAGTTGGTCTTAAATTTGGGACACATAAATACGAAAGTTATAGATAATGAGCTACACTTCTTGAGATCTCACTCGATTTCAAAAATATCAGCCCAGTAGTTTCTGAAACCGAATAAAAAAAAAATAATAATAAAGTGGTGTTGTTTCGGTTGCAAGAAAATTTTAATAAAATGTTGAGGGACAACCATTTTGGGGAAGGGGTTGCTTAAGCCAGTTACCATATTGTACATGGGCTACCTGTGTATTTCTTAACCATTAATCAATGATCTAGGTAAAAACAACAGATCTTAATAATATTGTACTGTTTGCAGGCGTCCATACAAAACTCTTTAATTTATCATTTATTTCATTAAAAAAATCATTTAAAAAATTATTCCGGTGGCACCGCAAAATTCCACTCGACAAAACAGTTGTAAGAACACAACAATGCATCACCCGTCCTCACAAACCGGTGAATAATTAACAATTTATAACATGTAAACTTAATATTTTTACATTGCAAATATTAAAATAAAATTTTACTTCAAAACCTCATATCTTCCTTAAGTAACAATGCACGAGAATAAAACTATGGTCAATTATGACACTTTTGCTTTTTGCTTTTTCTATTTTCAAGTTTTTACTCCACCCAGAATGCGTTAAGTATAAATAACAAAAAAAGCCGAAACCACTCTAGGTCGCGTGGATAGTTCGACGGAGTAGCGACTAGCCTTTGGGTGGGGAGTCACTAGTTTAGAAAATTGTGAAAACGTGTGAAAATTTTAAACCATTCGGACCAATATTTCAGAAGTTATAACAATTTTAGTATCAATTTCACAACAGTGCGTAATTTCATTATTATAACCAAAATAACACCGTTTTTCAACACTTTTTTTGTACGCATTCGGAATCTATTGGGCAGGTTATTTTAAAATTTATTTATCAGTTAGAAAATTTTGTTTTACATAGCACACTTTAATTTAAATTCTTAAATAACAAATTTGGGTGAGTTACAAATTTTTTTCTAAAAATAAGTCAAAGGTTTGACCAATTTTTGACCGTTTATCAACTTTAAATGACTAAAAAAAAAACTGTGATTATGGATTTTCGAATTTTTTTAGTAGCATATATACATGTTATAAATAATATACTTGTTGTTAACGCTGTGTTAAAGTTTCAAAACTTTTTGTTGAAAATTTTAAATTTCTATACTTAGCTCAAAAATTTTTAAAACCACTTTAAACTTGGATCAAACTTGTATTAAGTATACCTATCTCATTATTGTGTAAAAGCTTTAGGCAGGTCCGTCTATTATTTTGGAAGTTATGGCCAAAAAACTAAATCTTGTTATGTCAAAAGACACGTTTGTCGTGATTATTAACGTTTTTGGTCAAGTTTTACCTATTTGTTTGATTGTAACTTTTTCAATTGAGACCCATCAAAGTACAATTAGAGTCTAAAGACCTTTCATTAGAGGTATTGAACGTAAAAATCGGAGCATTCTTTATACACCCTTAAATGTGTTTACGGAAAAAAAAAAAAAAACATCATTGTAATAACAATACATTCTTCGGTGGCGCTCAGAATCTAAAAAGAAAAACATCATTGTAAAAACGATACATTCTTCGGTAACCCTAAGATTATAAAAACGACATATTATTATGTCCGTGATACAACGAGCCCCTTAAAAATGAACGCTTAGACAATACAACACGCAACGACCGGCCGGTTAAAATTTTATAACACGAAGCATCAGAATTCACCAAAAATAAAGTTTGAAAAAGCCTACCAACTTTTTAGTAGAATAATTTAGTTTAACGAAAATTTTAAAGTTCTATACTTAGTTTAAAACTTTTCGAAGAAATCACTTGAAACTTGTACCAATACCAAACTTGTATATTACCAATTTTAATATTGTCCATAACTTTCAGCTATAGTTCCGATCACTATTTTGAAAGTTGTGGCCAAAAAACTAAATCGATTATGTCAAAAAACACGTTAGCCGTAATTTTTAACGTTTATCCTTAAATTTTGCTTATTTTTTTATTGTAACTTTTTGAATCTTGAACTCTCCAATATAAGATCCCTAACCTAACCACTTCAGTCCACAAACGCGGAGCATTTCTTATACCCTAAAAAATTTACACGAAAACAAAAACAAAAATAAGAAAAAAAATACATCATTGTAAAAACAATACATTCTTTGCTGCGCTCAGAATCGAAAATAATCATCGAAATTTTGTACATCCTTTATGACCTAATATATTAAGCTGCTAGACGACCGTGTAACGGCTGAGTTTCTTACACGACCGTGTAACAGCTGATTTCCTAGACGACCATGTAATGGCTGGGTTTCCTAGTATATACTAATATACATACAGGCAATAATAAAAATACAATAATCTGTAATTATAGTCCGCGACGGGAAAAGTGGCCCCTGTGTACCGCGACCCGTTGCCGCTTCCTCACCCGTGAACCATTGGTTCTCAACATATGCCGCATACTGCGTGGCTGCGCCACTTGTATAATACACATTTTATAAATATAAAAAGAAACATAGTTGATTTGTTTTTTTGGGGCACCTTACCGGTTATCTACGTATTACAGCAGCTGTCCAGACTATAAATAGACTAAAAAACCAGTTTTTACTGGAGTGTGTGGAAGACAGCTGCAAAACGTACTGTGGTAGGGATACAGTGATGCACATAATTACATATAGACCCTATGACCCTCGTCTTTTATCGTTTAGTCTGTTGTTCACTGTCCGTTCGTAAACAACAATTTTTTACGCTACTTTTTCTCCTCCGTACTAATTTAACGTTACTGTATAATTATTTAAAAATGTCGTTTGTCGATAAAGTTACTCATAGCCAGAGTAAAAAAATAATTTATAGTGTGTATATATTTTTAAAACAACTGTCAGACAAATCAGATTTAACGGCTGATTTTTTTAAAAGTGCTCACAGCCCAAGCTTGTGGAATCGTACTGTAAAACGAATTTGTGCTGAAGCAAGAAAAATCCAGAAACACCAGATGCGAGTCCTACGTTTATTTCTCCGCGTAAAGGATACAAACGCGTAAAAACGGTTTCAGAGCTTGATGATTTTGATTCCGATATTGTGAGAAGGACTGTCTACGAGTTTTATGACCGGGGTGAGTACCCAACTGCTCAATTAATCCTCAACGCTGTAAGAAAAAAAAACAAATTATACCGGGTGCGTTCGATCGATGCAAAGGCTCCTTAAAAATTTAAAACTTAGCTACAAGAAATGCAACGATGGTCGTTTGTTTTTAATGGAGAGGAACGATATCGTCGCGCTTCGGTGTAAGTTTTTAAGGCAGATGAGTATGCTGCGAGAAAAAAAAGACGATCGGCCTGTTGTTTACCTCGACGAAACGTTGGTAAACCAAAATCATTCACGCACGCTTATTTGGCAAAATGAACACAATTCGATGGGTCTAAAGGTGTACCAACTGGTAAAGGAGGTCGGCTTATTGTATGTCACGCAGGATGTGCTCGCTACGGGTTCATTGAAGGGTCGAAATTGGTGTTTCGTAGTAACAGCGGAAATACAATGGATTATACCACGACCAAATGAATGGTGAAGTGTTCAAGCAGTGGTTTATTTAATTGCTGAATAACCTTGAAGAGCCATCCGTTATTGTAATGGACAATATCATTCTATTCTCAAAGAAACATACCCAAAAAGTAATTGGAGAAAAGCCGACGTCCAACAATGGTTAACGGATAAAAACGTTGAATTTCATCCGTTAGAAACATTAGCGGAACTTCGTCAAAAAGTAAAGTACCTAATGCCACGAGAAAAAAAATACGAGCTGGATGAAATCGCGTTGGAAAAAGGTCATGAGGTAATCCGTCTACCACCACCTTACCATTGCAAATATAACCCGATAGAGTTAATTTGGGCTCAGGTGAAGGGCGAAGTGGCGAAAAAAAACAACACGTTTAAAATGGTTGACATTGAACGTCTACTAACACATGAGGCATTGGATGCAGTGACAATAGATGATTGGAAGAAATGCGTCCGTCATGCAGAAGAAATTCAAATTGAAGACAACAAAAAAGAAATTATGCGAGACACCATGATCGAACCAATAATTCTAACCATACTTCCGGATGACTGGAGTGACGACGACGATCAAGATGATGACGAAGGAAATAGAGAATAAAATATTTGTATTATTCGTTTTAATTTTTTAACGTTTTTTGTTTGGTTTGATTACACAAATTATTTGTTTTTAAAATATTGTAAGTATTTTCAGTAAATGAATTCAAAAAAACGCGGCAATAAGTTTAATTACGTTACGCGCACCACTGAGGCGAAACGGCCGCTAGGTTCGTGGCGGGCAGGGGCCACTTTTCCTGTCGCGGACTATAAAAACAAAAATTGAGTAAAATAATTTTTGAAATTTTCAACCACAAATATAACTTGCGAGTATAATATTATGTTGTTTCAATCGTATTTAGGTTTCCTGATTCTCCAAATTCTAAACAGAAAGATAAAAGTTATCAAACAACGATAACTGCAAAAAAAGACAAAATCAAAAATTTGAAAGTACTGTCAATCGCACAAAAATTTACAAAATTGATTCCAATTTTCTTTATACGTTAATTTTATGCATCCAAACAACGTGTAAAAAGTTCAAGCCATAGTATAGAAATAGTCTGTGCTCGCTACGCACGTTCGGCGCCGTCGCTTTGCTCCGCTAACTAGCCTAAAACCTATTGCATCCAAACCTCCTAGACACTTTACTACGTCGTCTTTACTTTCAAACGACCGAACGCTGAAAACTCGCGCTTACCCATCATTACTACTCACTTTTATAAAGACTTTTTTTTTGTTTTCTCCCAGACCCAAAAGCCAGAGTTCAACCACTTTTACCGATCATTTAAATAGTAAATAACCTAATAGTTAAAAAAAAAATCTTACCTTTTTCAAGTGACATGACTGCAGACTGGAGTTTAGTGGCAATTCTTTCAGGGTTGACAGACACAGTACATGGTTAATTTATTTTTATTTCAAAAGTTTTAATTTATACCTCATGTTAGAATAATAAACAAAATACAGCAAACACAGCATTTAAGTAAATAAATAATAAAAACTTTATTAAACGAAAAACGCACAAGGAACGGGCAAAGCCCTGAGGCGAGCACATAGGCCATAGTTCGTAGGTGAACGTCATGGGCTAACTAATTATAAAAAAATAGTAACTACTGTATTGAATATAGGCCTCGCCACAAAAGCGCGCGAGTTTTTTCTCTGCACCGGTGTTTCCAACTGCTATCACTCAATATCACCCAAATCTCCTAATTAGCTAATTTTTTATGTAAAAATCCTCAAATTTCCTATCAGATAATCAAAAAACCTCAGTTTTTTGTGATCCGAATATTCCTCGAAAATTTTTAAAATTATTTTTTTTTTGAACTTCAAAAATCTCCAGATTGGGAAATAATTCTCTAATCTCTGGCAACACTGAATTATTTTTCAATCCTTGTTTTTCCAGCCCGGTTCTTATCGGTAATTTTAATTTTTCATTATCACCCGAACCAAAACAACATAATTTCAAAAAAAATGAATACGTCAACAAGCAACAATGCAACATTTAACGTGTCGATGTGAAATCGATTCAAAAAATGTCACTCTATAACTATCTTTTCATGTATTAATATAATTTAATTGTGGCCTAAACTACTTAACTATATGTTTCTTTTATATCACGTTTATCTAATGTAAGTACCTAAATTGTAATTTATAATTCATGTTTACAGTTAGGGTGCCACCAAAGTCACTATTTAATTGTCTTCATTACATCACGATACGACTATTAACACGGTACTAACTGGGTTTTTAATTCACTTTAGATGTTCACTTGCCAGCATTAAACATGTCTTTAAGATTTAGAATTATTCAGCTAAAACGCAACAAATTTGCAAAGATCTCCATTGGCAGTTTTATTATCGTATGTCTATTGTTTGCTTTACACAAACGTTCCGAAAGTATACACGATTCACGTGAATCAGAATTTCCTAGACATCATAGATTTTCAAATCAGGTAAGCACTTTGTTTAAATAATGTGTTCGTGTTATTATTTAATTAGATATTTTCAAACTCAGAATTATTATAATTTATAGTTACCAGTTTATCAAGATCAAGTTTTGGGTAACTTTGAACTTCCTACTTCACCAAATAAACCGGGTCCAGGCGAAAACGGTAAACCTCATCATGTACCGAGTGACAGAGAAAATGAAGCATTGCAATCGTTGTCCGAGTATGGCATGAACATGGCTTGCTCAGATGACATTTCTCTTAATAGATCGATTCCAGATCATCGCATGGAAGAGTTAGACTAAATTGTTTATTATTCTTTTGTAGTTTTATCAAAATTAAATATATATACAATTATGAAATTCAAAATCGGTTCCTAGAACCTACTAAATATGGTTGTTAGATTTTGTTTTATTCTCTTAGATGTAAATTTTGGACTTATCCTGAACAATTGCCGCGTACTAGTGTAATATTAGTGTTTCATAATGAAGGTTGGTCATCATTGTTGAGAACTGTACACAGTATACTGAACAGAACACCTCCGCAATTTTTAGAAGAAATTCTTTTGGTTGATGACTTTAGCAATAAAGGTAAGCCTATTGTACATGGCATTTAAAAAAATAATAATAAAATCATTTTTCAACCTCAATTCTTTCAGAAAACTTAAAAAAAAAATTAGAATACTATATTGAAAAGTTTAATGGTAAAGTAAGATTAATTAGAAATTCTGAACGCGAAGGATTGATTAGAACACGATCAAATGGAGCTTTAAATGCAAGAGGAGAAATAATTTTATTTTTGGACGCTCATTGTGAAGTTGGTTACAATTGGTTACCACCATTAATTGCACCTATTGCCCGAAACAGGTACTATGTAGTGTAGATTAATTTTTGTTTTCAATAAAATAATTTGAAATTTAAATTTTCCATTCATTTGCATTTACTAGAAAAATTATGACTGTACCCGTGATTGATGGTATTGATCATAATACATGGGAATATCGTCCAGTTTATGAAAAAGATCACCACTTCCGTGGCATATTTGAATGGGGTATGTTATATAAAGAAATTGAAATACCTGCTCTAGAAGAACATAAAAGAACTTACAAAAGTGAACCATATAAGTAATATTTTTTTATTGTTTTTGTATCAATACTCAATGCTGTTGATTAGCTAACAATAATTAATAATTAAAAATATAATAGGTCACCAACTCATGCAGGAGGCCTTTTTGCAATGGATAGAAATTATTTTCTAGAACTTGGAGCATATGATCCTGGATTGCTTGTTTGGGGAGGAGAAAATTTTGAACTGTCATTCAAAGTAAGTTAAACTTTATGGTTGTTTATATTATCTAATAAGTATACTTTAACCTAGTTAAATAGTAATAAAAAAAATATATTTGATTTTTTAGATTAAGTAAATAACAATTGTGTGTGTAAATAATATTGTAAAATACTTAGTCAAGGACATGTTTGTAAACACTCATACTATTATAAGTACAAAAATGTAAATGTCTTATTGACACAATAATATTTAAAATAAATTATCATATATTATTAAATGAATACCTATAATAGTATCGAATTATTAAAACAAGTACCAAATCTGAATTCAAAATGATATTTCAATACTGTTCCACTTGATAATTCTAATTTTATTTTTCAAAATGTGCTAATTCTGGAAATAATTAATTTTGAATCAAATCAGATGGTATCAATGCAAAACGTTCTATCTGTACATTTTTCAAAATGTAGTATACTCTATTCCAATAAGTTTGGAAAAATTGCGCTATACCCAAAAAAAAGCGGTTGAACCAACATTGGTTACAGCGGGTAGCATATGTTGCTACTTGATGTTTTTGCCAACCAGCCACAAACGCGAATAGCAAACCGGCGCAAAAATTGCGTACTTTTGTTACAATTTTTTCCAAACTTATTTGGAATAAAATATATTTCCGGAAATAGTATGTTTTGCACTAAACAAAGGAATAAAAAACTAATTTGACAGTTTAATTTTGTATCAAAACTTGAATTTGATGAAAAAAGAATTTCTTGTTTTACCAAAAAGTATGTTTAAACGATTTTTATAGTGAGTGGAACAAATAGTTGATTTTCTGAAAAATTACAATTTTGGAAGTAACACATATTGGAAAAACGCCCTTCAATTTGTACTTAATCAATGCCCAGTGTAACCCACATTAATGATCTAGTTATATTAAAACTATTGTTTTCTATTCTCATTAAATATTTTTTCAAATTCTTCAAAATAATTACTATTGAGGATTTATATATTATTATAACTATCAACAATAGTGTGGTATTGTGTTTTATTATTAAAACTTAAATTGTAATATACTTCTAACGAATATATTTTATTTTTAGATTTGGCAATGTGGTGGAAGTATTGAATGGGTGCCTTGTTCTCGTGTTGGACATGTTTACCGTGGATTTATGCCTTATAATTTTGGAGAACTTGGAAAAAAAGTCAAAGGCCCTTTAATTACTTATGTATGAGTATTGAGTTATTTATACTTGATGTTTCTTAAGATATTTAAACTTGTAACACAATTTCTTAAATTTATCTTATTTGATATAGAATTACAAACGCGTAATTGAGACATGGTTTGATGATAAGCATAAAGAATTTTTTTATACTCGCGAACCGTTGGCACGCTATTTAGACATGGGTGATATATCTAAACAATTGGAATTGAAGGACACGTTGCAATGTAAAGATTTTTCGTGGTTTATGAAAAATGTTGCCTATGATGTATATACAAAGTTTCCTGAACTTCCTCCCAACTTGCACTGGGGTGAAGTAAGTTATTTATTTAATTATATACAATATTTAAACAATAAACCTTTAACCACTAAATAATTTTTTTAGTTACGGAATTTAGGAAAATCAACTTGCTTAGACACTAGAGGTCATCAACCACCATCATTAGTAGGTGTAGAGTTATGTCATGGACAAGGAAATAATCAGGTATGTAATTAAGAGGTCTGCTAGCGCCTATTTTTAAAGTGGCAAAATGTAGGCAATTTCTACCACTTACAATGCAGTTAAACGGACAAAATTTACTTTGAGGGAAACGTTCCCTTGTCTTGAAGAATTAACATAATTGAATAATTTTTTTTTTACAGAAAAGAAAAAAATTTTACTACTGAACCCGTGTATTTTAATTTTTAAAGAACTCCCCAAAAAATAAATCATAAACTTACAAAAATAGTTTTAAATCAAACTATTTTTTATTTTTAAGTAAATTTAATTTGAAAAATTGAATTGTTTTAAGAGGCATGAAAGTTTCTTATGTAATGCATGATTTTGAGAAAAAAACCAGTCAACTGTACAGGGCTCTTAAAATTATAATGTATACAAAATTAGTTGAAAACTTTATTTTTTTTTTTTAATGTTTCATTGCCTGCTGATTATGTTGTAGTTTTTAAACTTATTTTATACATTCAATAATTCAACTACTGCTATTATAGTTGTATACTGTATAAAATATTTGTCTGTGAGGTTTGACTGTAGAAAAATATAATATAACTTTATCAACTTGTCTGTGTTGGCTAATGACTACTCTTTCTCTTTAATCACAAAACATATGTCAAATTGTAATTAAAACCTTTTAGATAATTTTGTAATATTTAACTCATATTCAAATGTTTAAAACAATAATTTCATTAAATAGAACAAACAGACTCAAATCATTGTTATAAATATTGAAAAACAGTTATGGAGTGATTTATTATATACATTTTATGATATTATATTGTCTCAGCCCTGAGGCTAGACTGCCATTTTATTAAATACAATAATTTGCATATGGTAAAAAAGTGTATGCTATAGTTTTAAATTAAATAAATCAAGTTTGTCATTTGATTCTCATTTGTTTTCCAAGTAGCTATTACTATTGTTATATATAATATGTGTTATTTCAATCATTTCTATAAAAATTACCTATTGTTTAATAATTTCTTACATTGTTTACTACTGGCAGCTCTTCAGATTGAACACTAAAGGACAACTTGGTGTTGGCGAACGTTGCATTTCAGCTGATCGACAAAATGTTAAACTAGTTGTATGCCCGCTTGGAACTGTTGATGGGCCATGGCAGTACGAATCGGTTTGTGTATACCATAATAACTTATTAGTATTAAGTAATAATTTCTTTTAATTTGTTTATTATGTTAACCAAGCACTAATTCTAAATAGATTTTTAGAACTTCTTTATGGTTGTCAATTTTTTAATTCCTAAATTATTCAGATGATATTTTAAGGATTTAATAGTAATTTCTCTAATTTCTACTAAAACATTAAAGAATAATATTTTTTTAAAAATGTATTATGACTGCTATACAATTATTTTTTTGTTTTTATCATTACGTATACTATTTCAGTTATAATCCAATTAATACATTAACCAAAACTAAAAAACGGAAGTTCTTTACTAACTTCTTTGCTTATTAGTTAATAGCTAGTTAATTAATCATCCCACACCAGCAATCGTTATTCTAAATGTATTGTGTTTGTGGTGTTTTTAATTTCTACTAACTACGGAAAGAGATTTTTATTCTGGTACATATTTTCAGCTACTTTTTTTTAATTATCTGAAATCGCCATCATTGCAACTATTTTTTAATAAAACTAAACAAATTTGGGTAAATGATAAGTTGATATTTATAGAGTCAACTTTAAAATTAAATTTTTTAATACTAAATAGTAATTACTTGTGTTGAAATATTTTATAGACAAACAAGTTGTTACTTCACACAATTACAAGAAAATGTCTTGGTGTACATCCATTATCCAATCAAGTGATATTAACACTATGTAATGCTAATGATTCTAATCAACATTGGGTGTTTAAACCAATTGTGCCTAGCTGGTCAAGTTAAATTATCAAAAGTTATATGTTGTACAAAAAATACTTGTCATTTATTTTATAACTGTTTAAAATATATTTATCTTTTATACTGAATGTAATACTATGTTATTCTTGTTTTTTTTTTTTTTTTCTTACTTGAAGACTAACACGATAGAACTTAAGTTTCAATAAGATAATAACTTTTTTGTAGCGCTTTGCATTGGGAACAAACACCGTGTTTAACACGACACAGAATTTTTGGTATTAAGGAACAACCACCATGTTTTACACGTTTAAACTTTTTATATTAAAGATGAGCAAGACATTTGAGTTTTAACTATTTATGTAACTATGTAGTTGTAAAATAATGATGAAATTGAGCCATTTTCCTAAATATTTAACTGTATATAATTAAATGAATTGTGCCAAAATTTAAAGGGACCTTATTGTCTTGCCCTACATATTATGAAAAAATACGATTTCCAAAAACACTTAAAATCAAAGCCGTGAGTTTTTCCCGCAAAACTTTTTGTTGTAGTATTTTACATGCTAGTATGATTTAATTAGTTAGCAATACTAATTAATAATTAAACATTTTCATAACTTCTTCTTTCTTATTCGCCTTCCTCCCAACCATTTGGGGTCGACCACCCTTGTCCTATACTTTATACCTACACTTGTCACAATCATTCACATCACTACACATACACGGTGTGACACACCATGAATTAAGATGTATCTAATTAAGGTATATCTTAATTCATGACACACACTAACAGGTGCTGACACAATGACACCATTAAAAAATGTTAACAGGGAAATTTCTTAGTATGAATACTAATGCATTTTGATCGTAGTTAAGTTAGTAGATCAAAATGCATTATTTCAATCATAGCAATCGATAAAATTGTATATTAAAAAGTGGTTATTTCCTCTACACACTAAACAATAATCATATACATTCTGTTCCTTCATGAAAAAAGGTAATTAAGTACTTGTAATAATAATTATGTTTTTCTTTTTTATTTTTTGTTGTAAAGAATACAATTTCTGCATTAATTGTAATAGGTAGAAGGTTTAAGTAGAAGTTGTATGTTATATTTGGTTTTGGCAATTATAAATTGCTTACGAAAATAATTATTCTGGGTGTGCTCAGTTTACCTATACATATTGAGCCGTAACAATAGATTCTATTATTAGGCGCTATAATTAGAAAAGTTGAAAACAATTTAAAATTGTTCGGCATTTAAATTTTATCATCATGAAGATCCCAACAAAAAATATTAAAAATCACCGAGCATATTATGCCATATTAACATTATTTTTCTAAAAATTGTCAAAAAATTTTGAATTCAACACTTTACATAACATTAATTCTCCAACAGACGCCCGTACTTTTTCACCTTCCATGTGCTTACGCTATCTAGTAGCCAAAATATTAACCATAAGTCCGGCACCCATTACTTTCTTTCGCGCCAAAACTTTGATTATGAAAACAAGATTCAAAACGAATTGATAACATGTTGCCAGGTTTACTTTGTTTTAAAAGAATTTTTAAGTTCCGTTTTCTAACCACTACATAATACATAGGTATATCATCTGATTATCTTAGACAATAATTAGTTAGATTTCATCTGGGCACTGCTGTTATAGGTAATTCTTAAAAAGATGTAATATTTTTGTTCTATTTTTTTTTTCCAGTTCACCTCCTCTAGAATGAACATTTGTTTGCCGAACGCGTAGTATTTATTTACATTCTAGTTTATGTGCGGAACATTCGTAAAAAAGTAATAATAAGTTACTACATACTTCGGTACAGTATTAGATACGTCATGCATTTATTCATGGCGGAACACAACATAGAAAACGATGGTAAGTAAATAATTAATATGTTTACGTGTAGCTTTCGACGTCAAATTGATATGTCTCATTCAGTTGTCTGTGCTGGATTATAGATCAGTCAATTCTGGGGTCTTGTTTTAACTGTCATGGCGATGTTTCAAACAAGAATTTTGTCAGAAACGAACAAAATTTTAACTGTCCTTTACCTAATGAAGACGAAAAACAGTCACACTGTTCTACACTGTTTGGTTATTCGTTTAATAAAGGCCATACAATAGTGTATGATTTCCCTGTATTATTCAAAATTGCAAAGTAAGTGTAAAATTTAGTAATTATTATTATCAAAAGTTTAATATACTTACCTAGTTATGACTTTCCTCTTTAGAAAACATGTGTTAAGTTTAAGTTCTATAACACGTGATCAGTATAAAACATTCAGATCCTATGATCCCAGTGGTTGCAAATCTATTAATTATAGCCATGTTAGACAGCAAATCACAGAGTTTCTTTTCTTTTTAAGAGAAAGTTTTAAAAGGTACTTAGATTTTATAATTATAATTTAAAAAATGTATAACTCGATATAAAACAAAACTTTTCATACTTTTTTAGAATAAACTCGTGTGAGAGTTATAAATGGTTAGTGGAATCTCAAGAAGAAAAAATTGTGTCGGAACTAAACCATTTGTATTTAGCTCTAGGACAGTTTCATAATTTATCTGAAACGATTTTACAGCACGCATTATCTTCATCAGACAGCAAAGTAAATTGTTTTGTTAATTAACACGGTGTTTGAGTATTAAATATTTTTTGTTTGAGAGTTTATGTAATCTTTGTATATTTTAGTTTATTTGATGTTTTATTAATTTTTTTTGTTTTTGTTAGAGAATGATTACATTAATTTTTTCTTAATATTTTCAGAATAACACTTATTATCACTTATATCATTGTCATTTGGATATACGGTGGTTTCAACTATCATTGCTTTCAGAACTACCTAAAAGTAAAGATGCTTTTAAGTGTTCTTTGTCAAGTGCTTTAAAAGATTTAATACAATTGACCCAAAACAGATTTAAAAAAGTAGTTTATTTTATATAATTTTTTGTACACGTTATATAAATTATAGTATTTCCTGTTATTATAGCTTAAACCTAAAGATCTTCAATCTAAAAATGCATTACTCTGTGAATGTACTTACGATTATCTAGTTCTTATTCAGAGTTTAGTGAACCAACAACAACTACAGAATACTGATGTAAGTTAATTTATTAATAGTATTTTGACCATGTGTGTATGCTACGCGCCACAAGAGAAGTAAACCGTTCCACTCTGCTACGGGCCCAGTTCTTCCCCTTTGCGCTTATTTTAAATTGGTAGGGACCTAACGCGTTCCGGTTGGGACACGGTTTACTTCTCACGTAGCCCGGGGTATAGTAACTATACAAAATTTTTTTTTTTAGAACTTTTGGCAATATTTCAACACAGCTTTTACAAATATCAACTCAGTAATTGATTGTGATGAACATATTTTTCGACTATGGTTTTTAAGTAGCCTACAAAAATCTGATTTTCCAAAATCAATCGTAAGATACTATGTATTAAAATTATTTTTCATAGTTAACTTGTGATTTCTATACAAACTGTTTTAACCTACATATATTGCACACTGTATTACATTGTTATTAACTATTAAATATTAAATTACTGTTGATATAATTTTTATTTAGGACTTAAAAGATAGCTGTTTAGTGTCTATTCTTAAAGAATTTCTTAACAATGAACCTAACGAAGTTCAATTAAAAGTGTCAATTTGTTTAATGGAAAATGTTATTCTTTCTTCTATTGCGACTGAACTTGTTATTGTATTTTGGGAATACTTTCATAAAAGACTAAACTCCACATTTTATTCACCTGATATGAAAATTCAGAACATTGCTTGTATCAGGTAATACATAACTTCTAAAGATAATTTACTTATTTGCAAAATATTTTCCTGATGTTTAACATAAATTGATTGTTTTAGTAAAAGTGGTTCCGAACTTCTTATTCAAATGACCAATCTATTTTCAGCTCAATCTGAGCTATTGTCTAATTATAATAGTTTTCAATTATTTCAAAGATTACTTGGTATGTTATTATTTTATGTTAGCATTAATTAGATGTTAGTCAATTTTAAAACTAAGATACTACACAAGTACACAATAGTGTAGATGGTTTGAATCCCATAAGAATTAATGTAATTTTATTTTTTACCTTAACAATTTAGATCAGTAAAAAAACAGTGCCTATTATTGGCATTTTTCAAGCATTTATATGTTTTTGATATTTTGTCTATTTTTACTATTCAAGAATCTTTTTGAAACTGACAAAACAACGTAAAAACGGGTTATAAATGATAATCTTGCAAAAATATACTTCCACTGTTATAGAACATTGAAATACAAGTCAAAACTAGAAACCAGAACTTCATTACTTCACTTAGAATCTAAAATAATTTAGTATTGGTTTAGTAACATTATGTTAGATGTGAATTTTACAAAATTGAATTACTCTTAATCATGACTCTTTTAAAAGGAACACTAGCTGTTACTGATCTACATTCTATAATTTTATTTTATACTCCTTATTCTACCAGTTATTCTACGTTCCCACTCATTTCACATCAGTGACGAATCCAAGGGGAGGCAATGGGGCAATCGCCCCTCCCTTGAGCTGAGTTTATGTATGTAAATTTTTATTATATGTATATAACTATTTAATGAATATTACTCAAAAGATTTTTAAAGTCAGTAATTACCATGAAAAAGTTTTGGACCAAGATGGCATAATGCCGTACTTTACTTGAAGCGTTTTTTTTTGAAATTTTAAATACTTTTATAGTTATACCTACTTAAATTACCTAATTGCCTACTACAACAAAAA
Source organism: Hormaphis cornu (assembly GCA_017140985.1). Taxonomy (NCBI): domain Eukaryota; kingdom Metazoa; phylum Arthropoda; class Insecta; order Hemiptera; family Hormaphididae; genus Hormaphis; species Hormaphis cornu. The sequence continues at coordinate 32,579,249 of CM029358.1, forward strand.
AGAATGTCCAAAATAAAACATATCCGAATTTTATCAAGTAAAAATAAATATTCAGGATATGTTATGGGAAAAAAGTCACAAAAATCAAATAATTTATTTTAACATAAATATTTAATAAGAAATTGATAATAAATAGGTAAAATAAATTGGGCAAACTCTTATAATGGGTATGGGTTAGCATTATCCAACATATATTTTGGAGCCATCTTTTGTAGTTAGTTATTTTTATCTAATATTTTGTAAAATCAAGTAGTCTATTTGTTCTAGAAATTGTCTAATAAATAATAGTATGTGTATGTATTGTATTATATTGTATTGTATTATTAAAATCTTAAATCAATAGTTATGAAAATAATTTGTTATTAAAGTGTATAACTGTTTAGGTCTTCATTTACAAAACACCAAGGACAATTCAAAAGATTGGAATCAGTTAAAAGGTAGAATTTTTTCAAAATTCCCACCTAGTAAACTTGTGTCATTTAATGAAATTGGTTTCTACAATTTTACTACACTGTTCCTTACTTTGGCATTAATGTCGGATAATACATCACAAATTGTAAGATATAAATTATTCGAGATAGAAATCATCGTTAATTATTTATCTATTATGTTATATTATATTTGTATGATAGTCTCTTAAGTATCAAAATCTTGTAAAATTAATTTCTGAACAAAAATTGGATTCAAATACCAGATCAACATATTGGAAAGGCACCGTAGCATTTTTAATATTACATTCTCAACGTAACACTTCAATGTGTCTTTATGGAGCTACACTTTCTGATGTATTAAATTCTACATCTCAAGAATACATTAATGTTTATTTAAGTGGTCTTAAAGAAGTTTTTACATTCAGTGAATCATTAACTCTTGGACAACATACTTTGATTGGTAACAGGCAAAATGTATTACAAATTTGACTTTTATTTTCACAATTTTAAATTTTTTTTAAAGGACCTTGGTTTGAAAATTACCTCAATACAATAAAACCTTTGAATGATGATGACATTTTGCAAACAGTTTTAGTCATACTGGAGAAACTTAAAAAAGAAGCAAATGGTCAACTTATGCCTTTTCCGCAAGGTAATATAATACTATACTGTACCTAAAAGTTAAAACTATAGCACGGCTTATCTATTTAATATAAAATCAATGGTTATATCCATATAGGTCCCTACGATCTACCAAGTATACTGAGTATATTTTGTTTTGTTTTTTTTTTTTTACTCAATTACTGTTATTATGTAAGTAGTAACAACATTACTTGACTTAAGTTTGGTTTAAAAATTATTTTTTCTTTTTTATTTTATCGATCACTTTAATTTTTACTTAAAATATATGTGAAGCTAGTAAAAAAATATGAATGAAGACAATTTTTCATATTACTTCATGTAGAAAGATACATATAAATACACAACAAAATATGTAATGATATAGTTTGTATGATTAAGTATGTACTTACTATGCTCATATTTTTATTTTTTTTTTTACAGAAAATGAAATATTTATTCTTTACAATTCACTTTATACTTATATGTTACCATTTTTAAAAAAGTCATGTTTATCATCTGACTGTGATACAATTGTAGCAGATATTAGTGCATCATTGACAGTTCTCTCATCTGTACCAGCTTTTTCAGTTACTAAAGTCTTGTTATTTAATTTTTTCGTTGTGAACCAAGGAATTAACATAAAGTGAGTATTCACTATAAATTTTAAATTCATAATTAAATTTAATATTTATACCTACATTATTTATGTTTTAAAATATATTTTGTTTGGTAAGTTCTAATTGAAACAACAATTTTTACTTGTAAATGAAAATGATTTAAAATATATTTATTTATAATTTAATAAGTCTAATACTTTTATAAAAAATTTTGTGCATATTTTCAGATTGCTTAACAGATATTTATCAACAATAATTAAAGAAAATGTCATAAGCCATGTACATGGATATAACAGTTTGGCCTTAATTAAGGTAGAATAATAATATTCAGTTTTAATTTTAATACTCATTTTATGACTACATTAATAATCAATAATTAATTTTTGTTAATATTGGTAGAAATAACTTTGTTCAATAGGTGTTTAGGTATATTTTATTTTAAACAAATGTGTATGATGTACTGTTTTTAATATTGATTATCGAAATTTGTTTTTTATTCTATTGCTCCAAAAGTTTAATTGTAGGTACATTTCTATAAATACATGTCTATAAATTTGTACACAACAATTTAGGCTTTAAAAATTTGAAATTTAATTTTTTTTTTAATATGTTAGTGGTTTTAACAATTTGTATAAATTTGAACTTGATTAGAAATATTTTAGACTTTTGAGAAATCCAAATACCAATTTTGTTACTTTATTCAGCAAAGAGACAGGCAGATTTGCTTTTGGAAACTGACGACTTAATGGCTATTGATTAAATATCAAGTATACATGTTAAATAAATGTGAAATTGCCAACAATTTCTTATATTTTTAACTCAATTTTCAATGTTTTAGATATTTTCATTTAATAAAAATTAAAACATGTATTTATCTTATTTGAGATTTGAATCTAGCACACGTTTTTACACTATTGTACTATATGCTGTTAAAAATGTTGATAATTGGTTAATATTTGTTTTTGGACATCATTTTTATTTCATAATTTTTTTTGTATAACTCTTCCAACAACTGTTTGAATATAATTTATATTTTTGTGCATTAATAGAATGGCTTTAGTACAAACATGATACAAATTTCCAACATTTTTAAGCTAAATACAGAATTTTAAAATTTTCAATCTATGGATCATGTAATTTATTAACCTGGGTCAGAATTATTATTTTTTTATGCATTAACTTTTCATTGCTAAAAAATACAAAAATTCAAATAATACCTTCCAAACATGTCTCATGAAAAAAAAAAATGTCCAACTCTACCTATATGCTACTTTACTTCCTTTTTTTTTAACATAATATTAGCCTCTTTTGAGTTAGCTAATGTATTTATAATAAGTACATGATTATTATGTAATAATTAGGAATCTAAGTTATTTTAATTACATTTGTATTTATATATTTAGGCATGGTTACATAGTTCTATGTTGATCACTAATTGGTCTTTTAATGAGACACTTACAATTACTAAGTTTGTTTCAAATATTAGTGAAATAAAAGAACTATTTGCAAACTCTGAAAATGATTTAGAAACAAGCGTTGATCCTTTTATCACTTTTTTAGACATACTGTGTGTAAAATATCATCAAACTCAGGTAAATTTTTTATTTTATTTTCTTGTTCTAGGAAATAATTAATAAATAATTTAATGTCATATCATGCATTTGGTTTGTCTACTATTTCTATTTAGTTAAATAGCATTTTAAACTGTACTAAGTGTTACTAAATTGTAATGTCAATAGTACCATACTACAACAATGCTCTTAGTACAATATTTGAAACTGTTGAATGCCATTTGAAACTTAAGTGTTCAATCGCTTCTAGTAGTGATTGCTTGAATAGTAATCATATTTCAATAAAAACGGGTTTGTTAGTTCCAACATTATCTTTAGATGCAATGTGATTCATATTTTATTGTTATGTAAGTAATACATCATTGTTGTGTATATTATTGTTGATATTACAAAAAACAGAAATTTTAAACTATCATAATAAAATTATTGGTTTGTATGTGGTACACAAGTGTGCCAATGTACATTTACCGTTATTGATAGTTAGTTTGAAGTTATTATTGATTAAAAATACATATTTTAACTTATAATTTATTAATTATTATTTAAAGTAATTAATTTAGACTTTCGTCTAAAATGTACTTAGCAACACTATTATTTCTAGGATATAAAATTACGCCAAAAATTGTGTGAAAAAGTATCAGACTATTTTTATAGTATCAAAATATGGGTGAATATTTTACTGAAGCAACAAAAACAAAACGATGAGATTTATAGATTGTACATGGTCATTGGCTACCTGCTTGAAAAAATTTCACCTCTAATTTATATCAAAGTTAACCAACTTTTCCACTTTTATCTCTATTACAGTTTATAAAAATTACCTTTTGATTGATTTTATACTTTGTTATAGGGTAAACCAAATACCATTTTACAAGAGTTACTGGATTCCATGCTACTAGGTGTTGCCGTTAGAAATCCCAGCTCTAAATTGCATCCAAGTGTAGTCACCGCTCTTCAGACTAGTCTACATCGTTACCTTATTGGATTGTTTAACTTAAGTAAGTTACAAAAGATGTCATTTAACTCAAAAGTTAAATGTGGTAGTGCTCGTCTCCTTATTCATGTGGTGCGTGGGGCATGTGTCACTTACCTAAATCAAGAATTGTTTATCAGCTTACACACTTTTTCAGACCCTAAATCAGATCAATACTTGGCCCGTTGTCTTCGCGAGTTAATATCTATATATTTGCCAAAAATCTTAGTTTTAATAAAATCATCTGACGAGTTACCTTTACTTAAATTTTTTGAGGAAAAACCTGAAAACGAGATTCCCGAACGAGCGCTTGTGTTAGAATTGATTGTATCAACATTCTTAAGTAAACGCAATCGAACACCAGACAGTAGTGTAACACAAGTAAAGACTTTTTACATTAACCAAGTAATAATACCTTCTCAATTTTTGTTTTAAATTTTTATCAGGTTTTAGAATACATTAATAGTGTTACAAAAATAAATTATAATAATAAATTTGTAATTATATCAATTGTTCGCCATTCATTTATGCGTATTTGCTCAATGTCAATGTTTTGTGAAGATACTCATATTTGTAAACGAATTACTAATGAAATTATCTATACAATTGTTAACATTAATGTGTCAGAGTCTAAAGAGGAAATAAAGTATGTATTGTGTTGATTTATAAAATCGCTATAAGTATATTAAATTGTTTTTTTTTTTTTTTTTTTAGAAATGAAGTAATTTTGTCATTGAATGCTCTTTGTCAGGAACATTTAGCATTTTCTTCAAAATTAGTATTTGATTTCCTTGACAATATGATTAATTTAGCTCCAGACATAGTGACCTGTTTCCTACCAAACCTTGTAAAAAACATAGAAAAAGTTGAATGGAAAAGAGGCATTGGTTTGGATTTCACTCTAAGGTAAAATTTTTTTTTAATTTACAAATCTGCCTAAACAATATTGTGGTGGCAATTTCAAGTTTGCACATTTTTTCAAATTTAATAGTAGATGTGTGAGATGGCTTACTTTTACTGTCTTAAACTTACTTTAAGAGGATTCAGTGATTTAAAAAATAGATTTATGAAAAACAAATTACTGAAATTTAATCATGATCTTTTTAATTTCTATGTACCTACTTATATTTTGCTTTATAATTACAATCAAGACTTGAATCTGATACCTACTAGGCGGATTTCTTTTTTTTACTTTTTTAGATGCCGATAATAAATCTATTTTTTCAAAATTCTAAATATCAAAATTTTAAGTAGAATTTAAAATTGTCGTTATAAATTTCATTCTTAAATAATTCACTAATATTTCCAATGTTTCCCAATCTATGAACAGTCATAGAAAAAATTGTGACTTACAATTTTTGATTATTTAAGCCACCAATGAATATCAATGTTCTTAAGACATTTAACATTATTAAATTAGGAAAACTTTTTTTGGAAAATTAAATTTTTATCAAACTAAAACTACAAAAGGTTTGGAATTTTCAAAGTACATATAAAGTACTATATATAATGTACTATATAAAGCTTAAAATCTTTAGGAAAACTTAGAGCTGTATACAACTTGTATTATTCTATGTTTCATTAATTGTGAAACAAATTACAATTTATTTTTTAGTTAAATATTGTAAGAGAAATTAAAAAAATAAATATTGAAATTTGTTTTACAATAATGAAACAGAATAATACACTAGTTATATACAGCTCAAAGTATAATAAATCAAACTAAAGCTACCAGAAACTGAATACAAATGTAAAGATTGGAGCATTTTTAAAGTTATTGTGGTTTCTAAAAAGTAAAAAAATGAAGGTAAAACCACATACGTTAAAAGTAATACATTCTTCATTATAATCAGAATCTATTACAGAAATGGATCTGAAAAAATTATATTAGATTATATATTTACCATTTATAACTTAAAATTTAATATTAACTAATTTATAACTGAGCCCTCTATAGGCGTTTATTTTCAATAAATAAATAAATAACAATCTAATAGAAATATTTTATAATAAAATGAATTAATTTCCCGTGTTATACACCTTATCAAAAATTATATTCATATTTTATTAATTAAAATATAAAAAAAACTTCACAAAGTATGAAACTTGCATGTTGCGTGTCACACACACAAATACAATTTTATAAATGTAAATTGCTTCAAACACTTAATTGCAAATCATATTCAGTTGGGCCACATCTTAATAATTTTATTTTGTAATATTATTATCAAATATCAACTTTATTTATCATTTTTAAACTAAGTTGAAAATTAGAAATTAAAATTTATTTTATTTGTTTCAGGAAAGGATTAGAGAAAATTCAAACAAAACTCAACAAGAAATAAGAATAAATAGTTGTTATTCATTTTTTATTTTATTAAATACGATCAATGTTAGATTTGTATAACAGTGCAATTTATTTAAATATTTTTCCTTGGTTGAAAGGCCTGCCGTCTTTGTCCTTGGCTGTCCATGCAAAATACTCGCTGACTAATTTCTTAGTTTCTCCATTGTTGGCATCTAATTTCTTCCATGTGTACACATCATAATCGACTTTCCAATCATTACTCATCTATCACAAAATCATTCATTTAATAGTCACAACTCAAAAAGATTAGCACTAAAAAAAAGTATTTTTACCTCAAAAGCAAGGTCTTGGCCTCTCCAAACCCAAACACCAGATATTGTGCTATTTCCTTCACTACCAAAGAGACAAACAGATGCAAAAGCTTGCTTCCTCATCTTATCTAACCGCTGGAACATTCCTACAAAATATAAAATTTTTGATACTAAAGGAAGAAATGATCAAAAACTAAAATCGGAGCCAAGTTTTAAGATTATAAGGACAAAAGTTAATTGAGATTAACTTATTAACTAATTTATAATACAATCCTAATAATAAATAGCACAAGTATGCAATGTAAATTGAAACATTGTTATTAATTTGAATTCAAATGAACAAGGGGCCAAATATAAAAAACTGTTATGAAAAGGTTAAGATACATAATTATTAGACAAACACAGAGAAAAATATAAAAATTTTATGTTGTGAGTTTAATCAAAAAAATATCACCTCAAACCCACTACTTTGTTAACTTTTAAATGGACTAATTATATCCACATTATTCAAATTTCTTATTATAAGTTATCTTTTAATCATTAAAAGTAAACAGTTAAAATTCAATCACAATATATGTCAAACACTTAAAAAAAAAAAAATATTATCAAACTTCAGTATATAAATTAGTAAATTTTCTTGATTTAAAATTATTTTCAAACTTTTTTCATAGCTTAGTATCAACCGGAAAGTATATTGGTTTATATCAATAAAAAAGTTTACGATATAAATTAGAACGTATAAACTAAATAAATAAATAATATGATCACATTTTAGCATACATATATAATGTGTGAAGCAAAAACCCTAAGTTTGAACAAAACTTCCAAGTCCTTCAACTCACTTCTAATGATTAAAAACTTCAAATGAAAACTTTTTAAAACTTTTAAAGGGTCTTTAAAAACATTTAGTATCAATATTTTTGTTGATATTGCTATCTCACAAATACATCAGAATCAATACACGGCTGTAATTATCATACACATATAACTAATAAAAAGGACATAAAATGAGATTAAAGATACCTTCAAAAATAATTGAATCAATGATATTTTTCCAAAGGAAAAGACTACATATCACTCAAAAAGGTATGTGCATTGTCCATAATATGACCATAATAGTGCATGTCTAAATTGAAATATTGATTCTACATGTATCTTACCAGAAATAAGATTACAACTCATGAACACTTTTTGTAATTCATTGTTGTATTTGTATTCTCCAAACCAAATTGAATAATTTTCCTTATCAAAATGTTCCCAAAAATAGGCAATAGATTTGGATTCTTCTTCGTTACTGTACACCCTTTTGAACTCGTCCATATTGAATGTACTAATGAGATTAAAAAAAAATTAATACACAAATAATACACTAACGACTAATAGGCACATACCCTTTGGGGAGAGCATCAAAAGGATTGCTAGACTTGGGTTCAGCAGCCAAAATAAGATCAGCTGCATCTGGTTCTTCAGCAGCCTCTTCTTTAGGTGCTTCTTTTTTGGGTTCAGGTGCCTTCTTGGGAGCTTTTTCTTTTTTGACTGCAGGTTTTTTGTCTCCAGATCCAGTTAATTCAGAATATAGTTTTTGGTTAAATTCTGCACTTTTTGTACAATACTCAAATTTACCAATGACTTTAACAACTTTTGGTTGGTTAACAATAGTATCAAACCATCTATTGACATTAGTGTATGGTTGTCTATAACATTAAAACAGTACAAACAATAAATTGAAATGTTATTAATCATATAATAAATAACGTTTAAAAAATAAATTTTTAAAACATTATGTCAACTACATAGGCCCGCCTGATAAGTGAATACTAATTATCAGATTAATACATTGTAGTACATCAATATACCTCGCTTTGTTACGAACGAATCTAGAACAAATAGTTCGCCTTTGATTGAGGTTTAAGAAGAAAATATTTAATTACATTAAGTTGGGCAATTCAACTTATTATACAATAAAAACTTATCACTGCTAACATGTGTATGGCTTATAACCAGGGGTTGAAACCCTTTTGAATTTTTTCGGTTTTGGGTTTCGGTTTCAATACCGGTATTTGAAGTTTTTCGGTTTTGGGTATCGGTTTCAATACCGGTATTTGAATTTTTTCGGTTTTGGGTATCGGTTTCAATACCGGTATTTGAATTTTTT
>CM029358.1:32588335-32796657 GCA_017140985.1 Hormaphis cornu
TTGGCCACATTTACTTTTATTTTTTATAATACACAATACATTTTGGCAAATGTATTTTTATTATGAAGAAGAATTAAGTTTGAAAGTCAAACTCAAGTAGTAAAATGTTGAACTAAACTTTTTTCAATACAATTTAACGAAAGACCTTTTTTATTACTGCTTGTTTTACATTTTTTGGGGAAAATTTGACAAATAGTAATTACTAAGGGGTTAAATTTCAAAGTTCGGTTTGAGTTTGGTTTCACAATTAAATTTTGAATTCGCCTTATCTCTAGTCTATACTACAAATTTAGTATTTAGTATTTACTATTTAGTTAATTTTTAGTGATAGATAAATAAATAGTAAATACACATAAATAGATAAATATTAAATATATATATTTTTTTATTGACTCGTCAATAATTGAAAAATATATATTTACTCCTTCACCTAAGTTTGTATTCAAATATTTCCAAAATCAAATAATTAAATCTGAAATTAAGTTTAATTAATGTCACCACCTGTGTATTCAATTATCCAAGAAAATAAGGCACAAATAAGAAAAAAAAACATTTATTAATAAAATTATTCAACATTAAATTTATTAGCCCTTAAAATCATGATATCTTCAACCATGTCTTCACTTAATTGCAGGGGTTGAAACCCTTTTGAATTTTTTCGGTTTTGGGTATCGGTTTTGAAACCGTTAATTTAATTTTACGGTTTTGGGTTTCGGTTTCAATACCGGTATATGGATTTTTTCGGTTTTCGGTTTCGGTTTCAATACCGGTATTTGAATTTTTTCGGTTTCGGGTTTCGATTTGGGTTTTGGTTTTTCTATTTTTTCGGTTATACCGGTATTAATACCGGTATCGAAATACCGGTTTCAACCCCTGCTTATAACTTACAAATAACTTCAAACCAATACATCATAATTATAAATGAATAATTGACGAATTTATTAGGTACCTGAATTCTGGATTCAAAACATGTTCATACAATTGAAGTAATGAACAGGAAACAATGACATCAGCCAATGTAATGCGCTCTCCAACCAGATATGTTTTAGTAAGTAAATATTTGTCTAAGTAGGCCAAAATTCCTTTCACATCTTCAATGGCTCTCTCTACTGACTACAAAATCAAAAATTTATTTATTACTTCTTATTAGATAGTACAAAACAAATGTAATAAAATTTGCATTACCAATTTGTTAAATTGAGCAATACTGAGAGAAGGATAAACCCAAGCATATGAAGCTGGCAGGATTTCATTGTCAGCATAGCTGATAAACTGTTGAACGAGTGATTTCTCATATGGAGTTGAGCCTTTGAGTTGTTCACTGGACACTAAAAATAAAACTAATTGATTAACAATAGGCAGGTTATTTTAATAATTCAACTAAGATATGCACGCACCTAATAAACTAAGAACTTATGTCTCAACTAGTATAATTACAATACAAAAATATAGGTAGATAGGTCTACAAAATTAGAAATATGTTAAGCTTAAAAATAATAATTCTCAAATTTGAAACAAGACGCGGTAGAATCTACTTTTTCCTGAGAAATCAACTAAGTTAAATTGACTTAGTTTCATGCCTGACATTAATTTTGGGTAATTTTCTAAGAGTCAAGTAAAACAAAATTAGGTACTTGGGTAGATTTGGAAATGTAATAAAAAAATAAAATTTATGGTACCAACACAAAAATATGGAAAATTAAATTTAGAGACATACATGATTTTAGATGATATTATACGATTCCAAAGTACAATTTGAAAAAAAAACAAAAATTCAAATTACTGCTAACAAGATTTAGAAAGAGTAGGTAACAAAAAAAGTAGTAAAAATATAAATTAAAAACAGTAAAAAGTTGTTTATTAGGTACAATGCAAGAATGAATTTTGAATATTACTAGTAGTATTAACGAAACCTTTTTTAAGAAAATCAATCATCAATACGAGTTTTTAAGCTTAGCTGTTGCTTGTAAGCAATATATGGCTATAAGTAAGAGGGTACTACCTACTACAAAGTACTAAGACAAATAGACGTACCAAAATAAGCGATGGCATTGCTTTCAGTCAAATATTCGTTCTTGTCCGATACGAACGCGGGTACCTGGAAAACAGAATTTGTATTGACAAAAAAAAAAAAAAAAACGAAACAAAATTTGTCTTAACAGAGCTTGGGAGGGCATATAGCTCCCATTATTGCCCATCTCGTCTCACCTTTCCCTGGGGAAACTTCTTTAAAAAACTCTCCTCCCTGTTGGTGACGCCGAATTCAAAAGCCGCGTCCACCTTGACGTTGGCTCCGCTGTACTGGGCCGCTATGAGCGCCTTGTAAGCCCGGAAGTTGTTCGCATACGTGTACAGGGTCTGAAACAGAACACGGTGAGTGTCACGCCGACGGGATGGACGGGATAAAACCGGATACCGGTATCCGTGCACTTACGCCTGACGCCATTTTCTTGATTTCTGAGTATACGTACGCGCGTCCACGGCCGCCGAATCGTGATAAAAGAGAGAAAGAACGAGGAATTTGATTCGGACTTCACCCGTTACGAATATCGAGTCTGGCACCGGACGGAGAACGGTCGCGGGTCAGTTGTGTCTCGTGCGCAGTGCGCACTGCGTCGGAAAGAGCCGAAAAAGTAGGAGAGCGTGAAAATCCCCGCACGTGTCGCGGTCTGGCGGTAAACAACCGCTTCGTGGACCACGGTAGCCAGCCGGCGGGCGGTTACTCGGGTTATAAGTGGTAACCGGTCCAGCCAGCTGCAGTTAGCCGCGGGCCGTCAGGACGTCGTCGTAACAGAATATCAGCTGTTTTCGTTTGTTATCAAAATCGATATTTTGTTGTTTAGCGTGCTGTAGACGTAGTAAGCTATAATTGCATGTAAATTTGTGCGTGTATTGGGAAGCTGCTGCTGGTGCTATAGTTCCCCAAGGGAAAAGCTACGGAAAATAAAAGTTCTCCCCACCATCGCGCATAATTGATTCTAGTACATAATAATATATATCTGTAAACTCGCGACTGAATTCTAAACTTAAATATTTTTTTTGATTTTTGATCGAATACTCTCGGGTTTTTTACTCATATTTGCAATATTATACCCTAACAATATTATTCTTAGTTCACGGTCATCGTTCTTCAAACATGGTACGCATAAAACACGTTTTGTCTTTCACCAACAGAAATGTAGCCAAAACAGATTTTAACTTTATCTTGTGTTCCAGGGAAACGAGAACTCGCTGCCAATGGAACTGTGCTCAAATTGTAAGTACACGATTGTTTTGTGCGTGTTTAGTGTTTTTCACACTATTTGCGTGTATTGTATTATTCTTTGCTTTTACCAGTCGATGCTGATGAGATCCGACGATTGGGTAAACGGTTCCGCAAACTTGACCTGGACAACTCCGGGGCGTTGAGCTTAGATGAATTTTTATCGCTGCCTGAGCTTCAACAGAATCCACTAGTTCAAAGAGTTATAGATATATTCGATGAAGATGGCAATGGTGAAGTAGACTTCAAAGGTACGTATCGATACAAAACTCTGTTTCAAAACTATAGTTTATAAGCTATTTTGTGTTTAGAATTTATTCAAGGAGTGTCACAATTCAGCGTTAAGGGCGATAAAGAGTCCAAATTGCGCTTTGCGTTTCGAATTTATGATATGGATAATGATGGATACATATCAAATGGAGAATTATTTCAGGTATTTCTTAAACACTAGATATAGGCAGGTTACACATTGATTGATATTTTATTAATTTTGATAGTATTTTCTATTCCGAATCCTGATTAAATTAACCTAGAATGATCAAAATTCTCTTAAAGTACAGTAGGTAATAATTTATTTAAACTCTTAGTAAAATAATCTTTCAGGAAATAACTTGTATTGCTGTTAAGCATTTGAGTATACTAGAATATCACAAACGTATGACTGAAATAGACACCTACTAAAATTTTTAAAACAAATTAATTTCGATTAACATTATGAAAAAAACCATATTTTGTGAGTTAGGTACTTTTATAATTATATTAACATTTTGTTTTTAGTAAAAAGCAAAAGAACATTTATTCAAAGTTATTTTTAAGGGTTTAGTTGTTAAAAAATGTCTAAAATGTAACAACGTCTAATATCACTATCAAAACCATCTCAAACCAAACATTATTTCCACGTTTGTTTCTTGAATGGCTCAAAAAACTGTTTTGTTATCATGGTTAATTTTGTGATTTTTTTTTTTTTGAAGGTTTTAAAAATGATGGTTGGAAATAACTTAAAAGACACTCAACTTCAACAAATTGTCGATAAAACTATATTGTTTGCTGACAAAGATGAAGATGGCAAAATTAATTTTGAAGAATTTTGCTCTGTTGTTGGAAATACGGATATACATAAAAAGATGGTCGTTGATGTCTAAGTTGTAAATTTAATTCAATTCAAATCAATATAAACAGTAACAAATACAAAAGTCAACAACAATCTTTGTGCATCTTGCCCCCTAAATATTTAAAACTTTGAAAATGTTTTCGTGTTATACTGTCAATTTTCTATTAAACATTAGCACTGTATTTCTTCCATATTTTAAAAAATTATAAATGGTATAACTCAAGCTCTATATACTTTATATTATAGTATATTTTATCTTTATTTATTTTATTCATAATTCATATATATGGCTCACTGTTTACATTAATATATTACATAATGATTTATATTTTTAACTAGATGCCTTTAACACTTTTATGTCTAAAAGTTAAAAAAAAACAACTATAATTGGTTGTAAGATCCACTGATATATAAAGATGCTAGATAGTAAACGACCTGAAACCTGAAAAGTGTGTCAGGCGGCCATATGCATACACGGCAACGTTTTCTATGATAATACGCCCTAGCATATTTGTTATCAATATTGTAAATTCAATTTATATATATAATAATTATTAATTACTTTAAAAAATGTAAACATTGCCGTGTTCACAAATTGGCGTCTGTGACACTTTATTAATTGTTGTAGTCAGTTGTCCGCTATCTAGTATCTTTATATATCTGTGGTGAGAAAGTATAAAAAACAGTGCTAATGAAGAAATAAGTGAACAATTCTTAAACAGTTGATTATAAAGGTATAAATGAGCAAGAAATTGCTATAATTGAGTTGATCTAATACTAAAAGCATTGCGATTTTTTTGTATTATTGATCTGTTCTACAAATTGTATGAATTAATATTTATTTGTTCGATAAAATATTAAGTTTTTATAAATTCTCTACAGTAATTTGTTAGAAATGTATTTGGTTTATTAAGACGCGTCATTATTTAAAAACTCAATAATGTTTTGGTTTGAACTTTGAAATATAAATATTGTTCTATTTTAAGTGATATTTTATCTTTTTTTTAACTAAGCTTTAACTTCTTAGTTAAATTAAAACGTTTATAATTTATTATTTTATGAGTATAATTTGTTTTCATAGCCAAGTTTTCACTGTTTCCTTTTTATACTATTATAAACTTTGAAGTGCCAATAGTGTTATTCAAATAAAAAATAGAAATTAACAATCTAGTCAATATTTTAAATTTTCATATTTAATGCACATTGTTAATAAATGTATAACTATTATTGTTTTTGTTTAAATTAAATGCATACAACATTACATTTATACAAGCATTTATATTTACAAAACTGTTAAAAATTATATTCTTTTAACTTTAATCAAAATGTTTGATATTATTACAAGTGAAATATTGTTGATTATACTTATTTATTAATTATTATAATATTATATATTTCTATATTACTTGCACTGTAACTTTGAAAATTAAAAGTACAGTTTTACCTGTATATGTACATTAAAAATCTTGGTATCTATAAATAAATGAGACTTCTACGTTCAACTTGTGTGTTTATAAAAAAACAATTTAATATTCTTTTTAAATCAGTGCTCAAGAAAAAGATGTAAAAGAAACACAACTCCTAACCTAGCTTTTGTTTAAATTACTGTTTCCACTTTCCATGATTTATTTTTGCATAAGAACACAAAAGTAAGTTGACATAAAATTAAATGACCATAAAATATTTATTTATATTAACATGTTTGTCGCGGAATGACGGCTTAGGCATCATTTGGTTTGTTCGCATATGTACATGTACCAATGCGGACCTTTGGTTTTGAGTAGTGTTAAGTTAAGCCTTGTTTTTCTTTATCAACATTGTTCAATGCATGCTGCTGTATTTGTGTGTGAAAATTGTCCTTAAATTTTCAATTTCTATATATTTTTTTATTTTTCTAAAAAAATGAATTTTTGACCAGCACTGTTTATACGTGTTAACATTTACAAAAGAACTCGTATAGTTAAGATATTGTTTATTTTTTTCACATCAGAATTAGTTTTAAATGAAATGTAGTACTAGAGAATTGGTAAATTTTAGCTGTTATAAGTTTGTAATTCTTTCACAAGTTGATTGCCACGATTTGGGAATTATAGAGGAATCAAGCTTATGAGTTATAGTACAAAAATTTGGGAAAAGATTATAGAAAGGAGAATAAGAAATGAGACATCAATTTCAGAAAATCAGTTTGGTTTTATGACAGGGAAATCAACAATGGAACCATTATTTTGTGTAAGGCAACTAGTAGAGAAGTACATGAAAAAAAACAAAAAACTATGCATGGTGTTTATAAATTTAGAAAAAGCCTATGACAGAGTTCCAAGAGATGTTTTATAGTGGTTGATAATGAGGAAGAAGGTCCCAAAAATGTATATAGATTAAATACAAGATATGTATGAAGGTTCAATTACTAGTGTAAAGAGTATTTGTGGTATAATAGAAAATTTTAACGTAAGATTAGATGTGCATCAGGGTTCTGACTTTAAACCCTTACTTGTTTTCTGTAGAAATGGATCAAGTTATAAAAAAAATTCAAGAAAAGATACCCTAGTGCATGATGTTTGCTGATGATATAATTTTGATTGGAGAAAGTCTTGAAGAAGTTAATAATAGGTTAGAAGAGTAGAGATTAGCTCTTAAAGGGAAAGAATTGAAGATGAGTAGAAGTAAAACAGTGTATACAGAGTATAATTTGGAGGAAAAGATCAGAAGGTTGATAATACGAGAAGAGTTATGGAAATCAGCGGTGACGTAATAGAAGAAGCAGAAAACTTCAAGTATCTAGAATCCTTTGTAATAACGGATGGGGGTTTAATGAGGGATGTGAAACATGAAGTGTGGTTGAATGAAATAGAGAAAAGCTTCAGGTGTTTTATGTGATAAAAGAATTCCAATAAGATTAAAAGATTAATTCCAATAAGTTTAACAGGAGTGTGGTGAGACCAACCATGTTATATGGTTTGGTGTTAGATGGTTGACAGGAAAATAGAACATAGTATGAGTTTGGCAGGAATGAGAATACTTAGATGGATGAGTGGAGTAACAAGAGAAGTTAGAATAAGGAATAAATATGTATAAAGTAGTATTAGTGTTGCACAATATACGATAGTGGATAAGATGAGAGTAAACACTTTTGGTGATTAAAAAATTGATGAAAAATATTCTCTATTAACTACAAGATATTTAATACAACAAATAATAATTAAATTCATTTGGGAAGGGGAGAAGGATAGTTAAACTAGTTAGTTTGTACACCAGTATTTTATCACTATAACATTACAAAATAATCATTTGTGGGGGTCAAATCGGATTTTATAAATAAGAAAACATTTTTAAGAAATACTTAATTGTGTGCTATATTTTATTGAATATGTCAATTTTTACAGGTACATAATACTATCAATATACTACAATAGAAAAAAAAAATCTAAATGTTTTACTTACAAAAGGATTATTTAAGCTTTAAGATCTAATTGATAAATTCATAAGATCTAGTACTGGTAAAAACAAACTCAGATCATCTTTAAAATCCAATAAAATTAAAATCTTTCTTTTGTAATATAACTTCAAAAAATATACTCTTGAATAAGTGTCTAAAATCATTAAATTTCTGTCAATAAATTTTCCTCTGAATTCACATTCACTCTTCAACGTATTTAAGCAATTTTTAATCACATCTTTGTAGTATTCTAGATTTTCATTTGACCGTAACAAACAAATGAGACCTTCAAAAGCTAATTTTAGTACATTTGATTGTTCTTGATATACATTAGACTGTTCATTAAAAAACGGATTAACTGATTCATCAAACTCTGTACGTAATTTGATTTCAGATAATACATCCCAAAAACATGTAAATGCTAACTTAGTGTTCATTATTGAGCATATAGTGTCAATTTCAAACATTTTCATTAAACACCAATAAGGATTTAATTTTAAAGATAAGTTGTGAGAAACATTATTTACAAATCTTGTCACTTCAACTCTCACTTGAGTATCTTCATCTTGCAGTAACTCTATTACTGCTTTCCATACTCTAACATCATCTTTGATATCAGTAAAATAATATAAAGATTTTGAAGCATTACACCTATCAAAAGAGTCGTACAAATCACAATCAATGTATTTACAGGCAAAAGGCAACAAAGTTGAACGAGCATTAACATTAGGACACAACCAACTGAGTACTGGCAACATAGCAATAAAATCTTTTTCTGAGTACAAAAGGCATTTATTAATTAATTTTAAAAAATAATTATCTTCTACTTTAACTTTAATACTACCAAATCTTCTGTTAACCAAAATATCTATGTTCATCAAAACTTCTTTCAATATTTCTTTATCATTCACATCAAGAAACTGGACAAATTTTTCCAATAAAGCGTTTTCATTGTTTCTATTGCAATTTCTAAAACATTTTAAAAAACTTACAGCAGTATGATTATCAGCTTTCATATAACTTTCTATTAAGTGTAACAAGTTTGATGATTGATTTATATTATTTTCTATCATTAAACATTTTACACTAATATGACAAATAGCAGAATCTGTAGGAAATGGACCCAAGACATTACGATTCATAGAAATATACATTGATTTACATAATGGAGGCAAATTTTCATGATCAATTTCAAAAACTTGATAATGTAGATTTAATTCCATGAAATACAAATCTTTTATATATTTATACAATGACATTAATCCATGTAAATGATTGGCGCTTTTGAATTTTATAAAATTAGTTTTTCCATTGCTTTTCATGATAGTATTACTTATTTTATTTAAAGTATATGATAGTTCATTAGTTTGTATTGTATTGGCATAAGCTTGGGCTGCCATGTTTCTTACTGTGTATATTTCCAGAGAAAATCCAGTAAACCACAAATTGAAACGAAGATTGATTAAAAAATATTGATACTCAAGTGGCAGTAAAGTCCATGACTGTAGTTTAACGCTTTTGAGTAAAGACATAAATGGAATCAATCGAGCTTGGCTTGAAAGTTTACTATTTGTTTGAGACCATAAACATTGTAAACGGTACATCAAACGTGGGAAATGGTACAACAAAGGTTCAAGCGGTAAATGAGATATCCAAGAATCATTATTCAAACGATTCTGACCAACCAATCTCACTTGTAATGAGCTAAAAAATTGAAGAGCAGCATTCCTAAAACAAGATTACAAAAATAAAAAATGTGTGGATTCACTTGTGTAAAGTGTATATTTAAATAAATCATTAACAAAAACTTTATTTAACAGCTTTCATCCTACCTGATAGTCCAAAATGGAGAACTTAGTTGATCAATACAAAGCATGATCAAATCTTCCATAAAATGATACAAACTGTCA
This sequence comes from Hormaphis cornu, assembly GCA_017140985.1. NCBI lineage: Eukaryota > Metazoa > Arthropoda > Insecta > Hemiptera > Hormaphididae > Hormaphis > Hormaphis cornu. The sequence continues at coordinate 32,598,055 of CM029358.1, forward strand.
GTAGAAATTGATGCATTTGAAACTATTGCAGTTAATAAATGTTGTGCTCTTGCTTGTGGTAAGTCAACAATTGTATCATTGCTGACGCTTACATTTTCTTTTGCAATATTAAATAACTGCTTAATACAATCTTCAACAGTGTTCTGAAATTTAAAAAAATGCTAATAAGTAGTTTAAATTTGTTTCAAAATATTGCTGTGTAGTACTTATGTTGCGATTGAAATATGTTTAAATCAGTTCTTTTTTATCATAACTATTTCATTAAAATTAGCATATTATATTCTATGATATTAGCCATTAACTAATGTAGAATGTAGGTATATATTAGGTTCATAAGTTTAATTAATTATTATTACACAGAGTAAATAATAAATATTGAAGCAATATTTTTATTGCAGGAGGAACAATAATCTAGATTCCTGGTTCTAATAAAGGTTTACACCGTACAATATAATTTTAGTTAATATTAATAATAACTAATAGTTATAGTCTAAATTGTATGCAATTTGGATTTAATCAATTTTCCATTTAGGTTCTATGACAGTGTATCAAAAAATGTAATGGTTTTAAGATGATTTGAATCTAATTAATTAATTAGATTCAAATCATTTTTCCTATTTTTTGTCTGAGTGTAAATATTTAGTAACTTCTTGTTAGCAGAGTGCGAAACAAATACATTTCGTGTTTCCACAAAGCTAGTTTTGACTTTTATTGTGCATATAAATGAATATTTTGGGTTTTTTTGGTTTTAAGGGCATATTTTACACTTTTATACGCTATTTTATACTTTTTGAAACATATTTAACTTAAATCAATTTTTCCCACACTGACATTTTTATTTCAAACAATACAGTCAAAATGTTTGGATAAAAATGTATTTATTTTTAATTTTATAATATGGTTTTTGACTGTCCGTGGGCATACATTTTTCCTAAAAATGAAGAAAAATGTATTTTATTTATTTGGCTATGGTAAAAAATATATTTAAATTATGTAATTGTTTTGAATTGTTTTAATTGCTATTTATTTTATAAATACTTTTAAATAATTAGGCTAAAAAAATTTTTAAGTGCATATTATGAGGTTTTTAAGTGCATAAGGGCTTGCATATTTAGAGCTTTTTTAAAGCTACAAGTCCTCTGCCCTACTTATTTCTAAAATGTGTAAATTTATATGAATTCATAATCCTGTAAAAATTAATTTAATCACAATATTAATTGTCATTTTTTATAGGGTTATCATTTGAATACATTATTATTATTATTATTTGTCAGCTTTTGTTTGGCAAAACATTGATTACTAGTTTTAAGACACCAAAATTTGAGACAAGCTTGACAACATAACTATATGTAAAGGATTTAAAAAATTTGAATAACAAATCTAACAATTTTTCTTAATAGACTTTAAAACATTTAAAATTGTCAACATTTTACAATTTAAAATTTAAAATTAATTTAGAATTAAGTTGCCTATATGCAGTCTGTAGACGTAAAAATTAACACAGTACTGGGTTAATATAATGAAATTTGGTACTGTTGCGTAGTTGATACATAAATCATAAAAACTCTTTTTTCTTCAAATAACAGCTTAAATGATATTGAAATTTTCACACGTAGTTTGTATTTATATTATTTAGACTTGTGTATAAGTATAACAGAAATTTATAAACATTTAAAAACTAACCTTATTATTCGTCACAATTGCATGTATGAGATACCTTACTCCAGCTGACTTCCTAGATATTTCATTCTCGGGTTTCATACAATTAATAAGATCAGTTAACATTTTTTTACACCAACTTTGTGATTCATCCCAATTTTTTATTAATGTTCCTAATGATTTACATGTAGCCTCCATGACTCCTTTATGTCTACACCGAATTAACACATCTGCTATCATATCAGCACACCTTTTAATTTGATTATTTTTTAATTGTTTATCTCCAACATCACAATTTGTAAACATGACTGCATATTTACAAGAAACATCACAACAAATCTATAAAAAAATAATGTTTATTTTTATTATATACATATTATACGCTAGTACCTACATTACTCAATCAATTAGTGACGTATCCAAGGTGTTTTTTTGAAGGGACTGATTAAAAAAAATTTTATAGTCCACTTTGATTCACCCCCATTGATAGAATTTAGTAGAAAAAAAAATTATCCATAAAAATTAAGTATTACGCTCCCCAAAAAAATTAACTGTTTTTAGTTAGTGGCAGCAATTTTAATATTTTGAAACATAATGTCAGGAAAACAAAAGGTTTCCAGAAGTCTGGTAGTATTATAGGTATATATTTCTATTAGTCCATGCATTATTAATCTGTTACCTCTTTCTTTTTTAAAGTCAGATAAAAATAAACAAAGAAGTCAAAAATTTGTCAACACAGATAATGTAATATGAATATAAATTAAAATAAAACATTAAATTTTGTAATAGGTGTACTTACCTACTTTAGTCATTAACTAAAAGTTAAAACCTACCTTTAATAATGAAACAAATAATTTTCTAATACATAACTGTAAAATTAATGACGTACTAAAAAATACTATTATTGTTTTGGATGACGTAACTGAAAATATTACAAATTGTAACCAAAATTTTATTTTATCTTTAATTTGGGAGGTTCCAGTCCCTAGGTTTTCTGAATACGCCACTGCAACCAATGTATCAGACTAACAAATATTATTATAGGCGTATAATGTATACATGTGAATACACACACTCACCTTAATGTTTATCCAAATAAAATTTAACAGAAATTGATTTGTTGGTACTAGTTCATTACTTTGATTAGATTTTCGTAAACTACTGAGTGCATTATCCATTTGAGCAAATGATGGAGCCTCCATTGTTCCTTAAGTAAATTAATGAAAATAAAAATACTATTATGGTAACTAATGGGCATACTTAATCCATAAATTATAACATACCTTCAGTGTCCATTCTAAAGGTCAATGAATCCAACATTAGGTTTAAAATGTCTTCAATTAAATTCAACATTACTCCAATCTCAGAACTAGTCAACTGATGTTTTTCTGGAGAATTTTTTTCAAATGATAAATTTTTTAATGTATCCATTAGACCATAAAGTGTACCATTTGTCACATTGTTCACAAAATTCTCTTTTAATCGATTTCCTTGTTTTTGGGCTAAATCTAATATGTATGTTGACATTGATGAATTATTTATGTCAAGCATATTTAATGTAAGTTTAGATTTATAAATCAATGTAGTTACAGTGTGTATTATAATTGAACCACTTTCATTTTTATAAAATAACGGGTCATAGCATAAGTTTAAACCAAGTTTGAACCAATTATTCAAATATGTTTTATCTTCTTCATTGATTAAAAAATTTGACACTAGTATTTCACTACAAATTTTTCTAATATCTTCAGAGTCCAATAAATTTGTAAAAAGTAAATTTCTACAAGTGTCAGAAACAAAACCTTGGTTCTTATTTAACTTCAGTAAAACTGAATATATTTTTAACGATGCAATTTTTCGCTGATAGTTTGAACCAGATGTCAGGTTTGTTAGAATAAAAACGTGTAACTTGTTTAAAAACTGTAGAATTAAATCATCAAGTTTCTTATACTTGCGTAACATGTTTTCTAATCCAGAAATGAGCTTTATTCTTAAAGTGGCACAATCACTGTTAATATTTTCAACAATGAAATTGTAATTGATATTCAGCATTTCTGGTGTTACCTTTGAACAACATAACAGTATAAAAGCTTCAGTTCTTATTTTTGTATCACCAGATTTTAAAGATAAGCCAAGTATTTCATGGAAATTTTTAACTTCAGCATTATGATTATAAATCATTCTCATCACAGCTATTTGAAGATATAAGTCCGATATACATTGATTATTCATATGTTCATACAGCATAATTAAACTACTAACATGTTTGCATTTCATTTCAGGTAACAAATAGGTGACAAAATTATATCTTGTTAAACTAAAAAAAAAATACATTTTAATGTAAAATTTAATAAAAACAATAATTAGAACAGTTTATACTTTGTACCATTAATTTTCTAAAATTAATGTGTTTGGATTATTCAAATATTCATATCAAGGTAGCTGTTTGAGTATGTTTTAATTTTGAAATATTAAAATTTTTAATTCTCAAAGGAATCAAGTAGTTTGATTTTACATTGATATAGATTTAACATTGAGCATACATTTTTTTATAATGTATGCATGATAAAACATTGACCCCCCCAAATCAGTTGGTTAAGTTGGTCAATACATTTTGAGCCATTTATAATAAAATATATACACGTATTTTACAATTGTGTACTCTAAATGATAAAGGTTCAATTAGTTTTATTGTAAAGTTTATAAGTTCAAATAATTAATAGTTAATATACTTACTCAGAAATATTGTGATTATTTATTAGATTATAAATAATTGGCTGCATTACTAAAGTTGAAAAATCGTCTTCGCTCAAGTCCTTTATAAATTTCTTGTATAAGCCAATACAAGGAGACAATAAATATGGTTCATTTAAACATTTCCACATTGAAATCAATAAAACATCATACTTCTTTAAAATCTAAATTTTTAAATTTATATCATTACATCTTTGTAAGAGCATATATTATATGTATGTTAAATGCTAGGTATAATGTACCTTTTTTACACCATATTTTGAAGCAATGACAGTCAACATATAAAATTTAATCCTCAAAGACCATGAAATTTCGGTCATTACTATGTTAAGTATGTACTCTAAATCTTCTAAGTCTAAACATTTTTCAAAAAGTAATAAGCATTGACTATGAATTGAGGGTAAATGATGATTTATTTGACCCATTAGAACCTTATAAATAAACTTTGAGGACACTTTCCATTGTTCTTTGGTCAAAAATGACACGCATTCTGTTAAATGTTTTAATGCTTCTAAATTTACTTCATTATGGCAAAAACACAAACCACAAACAAATTCAATTGATTCAACTATAAGATTAACTTGTTTTTGAATTTGCATACATTTGACAGCACCAATATGAATTTGTAAACAGTACTTATCATATTTTTCTGATGGTAGTTTTAATTTTGTTCCAAGAGTAATGAAATGTACAATGCCATCATCTGTTTTATTGATTTTAGTAGGTAAAGTTAAATATGTTTCATCTTTGTAATTTAATGGATTATCTTTAATATTTTGCTGCCATAGATATAATGTACGATATAAAATTTGAGGAAGAAAACTTTGATAATCTTGTATATGTTTTTTGTATACAACTATATCTATAAGTTGTAAATGAATATTTTTGAAAATATCTTGATATTTTTGAACTTTCGTATTTAAGTCCACCTCGTGATTGATAATTTTTTGAAGAAAAATATTTAAGTCCTGAAAAGTAATTTAATACAATTAAAAACATTATGTCTTATGAGATGGTTTGAAGGTAAACAAACAATACAATTAATAAACTGTACAATAAAATATTGTTGCACTAGTTTAGTTTTGACACAATAAGATAATTTTTAAGATTAAATAGGTAAATGAGTAAATTTTATCTTAAATAAATTATTATTCTGTATGGTTTAAATTGTACTTCATTCATTAGGTAGGTACACAATTCATAGGCATAACAGTAAATTATTTGAATGGGTAGGCTAAAGAATATTGAACACTCACTATGGAAATAATATATTTTGTATTGTATGCATTATAGATAATTTTGTTTTGAAAAATTTACGAGAACAAAAAGTACTATTAAATATCAATTGGTTGTCTAAACTCATTGAATAATCATAATTATTCACCTCAAAATTACTTGACAATTATACTGTATACTTACTTCAAAGATTAAAAATATATTGTTAAAAGTTTAAAGATATTACGGCATCTTGAAACCTTGCTAGGTAATTTTTTTGCAGTATGCACAAAATTGTGTGTTAAGCTGTTATATTTTAAAATATCTACTTACAACACTATGCTAATATGACTACCCTAACCTCCACTAGGGTGGCCAGATTGGATTTAAATAAATTCCGGACACTAAAACTATTGTTATCATTTGTACAATAAATACTAACTTTTACTCGCTTTTGCTATAGTGAATTAAATTTGTTGAGTTTTGTAAAATTAAAAAGTGCTAAAAAAAAATTGGCACAAGAGCGTCAGATGCTGATGGTTACTTGTAGTCAAGATGAGAGACAATTGTCCGAACGTCAACACACCAATGATAACTATTATTACGAACGGGCGTTCGCAAATTGTTAACTAAAATGTTACGTGATTTTTTATTATTATAATACCTAACTTAACGTGATAAAAGTTGATTATTTGTGTTTAAATTTTTGAAATAAAACAGAGGAAAGGAAGCAAATTTATGTGATCAGTATTGAAATCCGGGACATTGTATTACAAAACTTCAAATCCGGGACAAAACTGTGTCCCGAGAAATTTTTTTGGGACACCGGGACATAGATCCTTAAACTGGTAACATCCTGGCAAATCTGGGACGAATGGCCACCCTTACCTACACAACTCAATTATTATGTAATTAATAAACACCATGGACTATGATAAAATGAATAATTTCTAAATAATTTCTTGTCACTCACCCAAACCAAATTATTCAGAGAAAAAAAATATCAAGTATTATACCTATTACCATATTATAGACATCAATATTAATAGTAATTAGTTTTTTATTTTGGTATGTACCTTCAATAATTTAACTTTTTAACACATTGTATCATACATAATTACTCACATTTAAATATGTAAAATCATATTGAAGAACTTTTTCAAAATTGTCAACATTAATTTTGTTAAGTAGTTCTTGAGATGATAACATAATTGCATAAATATAATTTATGAATTCACTGAAAAAATACTATTGTACCTATAAGGTAAAAATAAACACAATTAAAAACTCTAATGAAAACAAAAACTGGAACCTAGTATAACTTTATTATTTTAATTATTGTTTTAAACATCATATAAGGAACTTCTTAAATTTTAATCAAATTTTGATTATTTGAAAAATTAAACTTACATAAATAATTTACTAATTAGTAATTTTTTACAAAGTATTTTCTATGAAGTTTAGTTGGAAAGCGTGATGATAAAATGATTAACACAAACAAACATTGAATCTTTAACTATACCTACCAATCAAATTAATAAACTAAGCAAATCATCATTGTACCATGTAAAATAATTGCATAATAGGTACATCATTTTTCATTTAATGGTTCATAACCTTCTTTTTCCATTTTTTCTTTGAACTTCAAATAATTGTACTTTCTATCAAAATGTTTTACCTATAAAATAAAATTCAGTGATTAATTGTAATTCAATATTAAATTATGAATAAATATTGAGATTGTCACAGATTGTGTTCTTGTAAGCATTCATTTGACTTATTTTAGAATATCATAAAGTAGAGTTCTTTAAACTAAACATATCTAACTTTATTATACCTAGATTTTAAATTAGTGTGTGACAATCTCTATGAAATTGTATTTAATCATTAAATTACCCATTGAATTGGACAAGACGATTCATAGATTTTTCTAAGATTGGTACAGTTTTCTGTTTTTTCATTGTTGCTGCGTAAACATTCCCAGTAATTGTCACGAGATGACCAACATTTCGAACGTTCAGACTTGGATAGAAATTCCTCAGTGTTACTCATTCTAATAAAATCAGTAAATTATTATAAATATTTACCAGACGTTGGCTTTAATGAAGCGTTTTACTGTTCTAATGAATTTGTGTTACACAAAATGTTAAGCACCCAAAAGAATTTTTATTAGGAATCAACTAAACACTAACAAGTTGTTTTGATAAAGATGTAAAAACTCTTGTTGATTTTTCAATTTAAATTTTGAACAATAGGTACAAACAAATTAAAATAAAATGTTTCAAACAATTTTTAGCAAAAGCTAAAATGTAAAATCGCTAATTCACATGGTTGATATGCTGATAACAGATAACATAAGTCATGTTTTCTGTAGAGATAACTGATAAGCGTAGCTGTATATTATTTTCAGCTCGTCCGTGATCAACATTTGTGGTAAATTTTTAAATTAGTTTATTAATTATTATTGTAATATATTGTATTTAATTAGAATAATAACTTGAATGAATCAGGAATCTGTCTGAATAATGTCTACCATTAGTTCGTGATCTGATTCCTAGATCTTATATGATCTAATAAAATTTGAAACTATATTGGTTGTGAAATGTATACATACTGTATTCTGTAACTACTATTAGTTGTTACTTCATAATACACTACTAAGTACTATTATATACTACTACTAATACTATTGTTTTGAGCTATTATATAATTCTAATTTCTGTGTAGAACTGAGTCTATGTAGATCACGAACTAAGATATCTTAGTTCATAATTTAGACATTCAAATGAGTAACATCTATTGTACAATATAAGGTAAATATCTGTCTACAATTGTGGCACAGCTGTGCTAATAGGTATTTCATATTACCAGAATTATTATTATTACTGATCTATGGTGGTAATTAAGTACTTATGTATTATGTGCAATGTGCATTATAGCTAGGTACTGAATATTGAAATTGACTGTAATAAAATAATGTAGTCATTGATAACTTCTCTGTTCTCAAGTTAATTTCAGTACCTAGGTATATACAAAATCTAAAATTGTTTAAACATATTTTACACGCTGTACCCATTTTATACTTTTTAAACATATAAAATAGATGAGTTTGTAAAATAGTATTATAAAAATACCTAATTATTTATTTTATTCAGTATACTTTGATTTCAGGTTGTATTTGCATATTATTGATAAAAAAGCTAATTTATAAAAAAAAAAAATTTAACGATGCAAAATGAAAATCAAGATATTTCATATTGCGGTTATGCGGTAAGTTGGATTTATACTAGCACCAGATACCTGAGTACTGGAACAATATTGAACTTTACAATATGTAAAGTGACCATAACTATATTCTTTTTTTTGTTTTGGATTTTAGATCATACTTAAAAAATAAACAGAATTCAATAAATGCTTCAAATAAAGCATTTATTGGTTTACTTTTGAAATTTTTTTGCGCTATGATTTTTAACAGTTAGACTATTACTAGCAAAAATGTTTATAGAAATAAAAGTTGCTCTCAGAATTTAAAAATCATTAATTTTGTTGTTATTATAGGTAATTCATAAATATGTTTTTGATAAGTGCAGACAAATAAAATAAGATTGATGGCTGTTACCTGGTACAATGTACATACTAAAATTAGGATACTGGTTGTCGTTTGGAATTTGGGTTGAATGAAAACCAGCCCTGACAAGACATTATAATCATTTAGTGGGAAAAACAGGGATGCTACCCTAGAAATTAGTACTGTATTGGGATGTCTGGTCTGTCTAGGTATACTAATGTAGTATTGTTTACTTACCTACCTGTATTTAACAAACAGTTGATTCCAAAATTAAATTTTAAACTTCAATAGAAGTATTTTCTTCTACAGTTAATTATGAAATAGTATTTAGTATTATCAGTAAAAATTTAGATATTAGTCCATTCATTCATATGGCAACAGTAACAGATTAAAAGACTATAATATTCATAAAAATTATACATAAAATAAGTACTTTTTTTAAAATTATTACAGCCCATTGGTATTAGTAATTATTAACTTATGTAAATTGTATTATTCTAATAGATAGGGAAAGATTCCGATGGAAAAAAAAAACTCAAGTCCTGGTTGAATCAGCAAATGAAAGTTTATTTAATGGATGGCCGCATTTTGGTTGGCACATTTGTGTGTACTGATAAAGATGCTCATATTATACTTAATACATGTCATGAGTATTTCAATGAAAAAGGTGAATATTTTAGGAAAATAAATTAAATATCAAGTATGTTTTTAATTTATACACAATTTTTCTAGATTTAGATACTGGAGAATCTCGGCCTTTAGGCTTAGTTATGATACCTGGCCGGCACATAATTTCAATCCACACTGATGTGCATGTGCAGACAACAACAAATGAACCATTTCAAACTACACAAAATGTAAATGAAACATCATAATGAAACATTTTTTACATTATAGTTTTTAATTAAAATTAAAAACAATTAACTGTAGTAGGTTCTCAAAAAGCATTATAATCAATTTGTACTTAAAAAATATTCATTTTTGTAGTTTGTGTATATTAATATGACATATGTGCGTTTGGCCATTTATGTACAATGTAAAAAGATTGAAACAATGCAAATTATAACATTAATATATTATCCATATTGTTTATTATTTTGTATATGACGTAATTAATTGAAATTTGGCCCTCTATTCTGATAAACAACTAAATGTACTTTAAAATTTATTTTGTTATTTTTAAACTATTAGATAGCTAATTCTAAAAACAATTGAAATGTCTTATAATTATTTTTATCATTGATATTAATGTCCAGCCCCGTTCAACAAATCCCAAGCATGGATAATATTCCTACATGTATTATTATGTGTCTATGATGTCCAATGGCAGATCAAAGGAAATTGGAAAATGGTCCAGTCGGACATTTAAAATTATGACCTCTGTTTACCCCCTATAATTAATTGTATTAATTACTTTAACATTAAAATTTAAAATCTAAGTATAGTACAAAATTATTACATTGATTTATGAATCATTTTTATGTATCTTCCATAATATAATAAACAATTTATATTAAAATGATTAATAGTATAGTAAATAAATAACATATTAAAAATAGCATGGGAAATATATCATAGTAAAAAAATTATTCAATTGATTTATAGTGCCTAGGTACTTGTATAACATTCGACAATTAGTAATGTTTAAACGTAATATTACAAAATATAACATTTATAATGTGATAAATTAATTTTTATAATATTTTCTAGCTTTTATTCTGAAAATAAGTTTAATGGTGTGTTACATATCTATCAATTCGGCTGTATCTCTTTCTATGTAAAGCATTGCATCATTGTTAAGTTGGTCCTTTTTTTATGTTTTTGAAGCAATTGATCTACAATAATCTTTGATTCGTCAAACAACGACAGGAATTTACAGTATTGGTATTCTCAGTTCACAACATCATAGTGTTCAATGATGCGATAGCTAAATTATATTCTAATAAACTATAATTTTATAAAAAGTAGAAGTAGCGGTCAGTTGCTACTTTTATGCTTTGTTATTTACTTATAAAGTCCAAACATGTCTAGTGTCTACCCAAACATTGTTTTAAAACTACCAAAATTGACTTTTACGTAGTCCCTTAAGACTCGATCGGATATTCCCAGATTGCCCAAACAGTAAGCACCCCCCAATCACCGTCAATGTCATGGTCAGAAAGGGAAAGGGACAAAACAAATACCTCGCGCGCTCTGTATTCGTGGTCCTGTCTACGGTAATTGTGGATTTAGTCCAATAGATCACTCATAGGTGCCGCCACCATCGACGGTCACGTTGATGAAAACAAGGAACAAGTGTTGAACTTATTCTATGGTGTTGAAACACCACACACGGTCGCGACGGAGATGAACAATAGTTTCAAAATCCCAAACAAAACGCACCTGTTCCTGACCTGTCCGATCACCAGTGGCCTGCCGCATCAGTGCATCACGTTATAACTTACTGTTTGCCGTTTGATAGTTATATTATATAGTAGCAGTAACATAAAACCAGTTCACTGCCAAAAATTTCATACTGATTATTGAATAAATTGTTGCCCGACGGTTACCAAAATACGTAATACCTAATTTCCATTTCTTTTGTTCGAATCAAATTATACGTCAGTAAATGTTCGATAAGTTCGTTTTTAACTGTCCGGGTCCTCTGACTCGTTGAGCATTCACTGCGGATCGATTGCGTTTGTCCAACGTTTTGCAGGATCTTACAGATTCCTCTGATTCACCAACAATGTGTAAAAATGGTTCTTGATTGACAATGGACCGTGTAACTGCACTTTGAGACGTCTGCTCGCCTGTCGCCGTTATGAAAAACGAAGACGCGTAACCCGTTGCATAAGTCATTTGTCCAAAGACCCCACCACAGAACAATATTACAGCGATGTCATGGAATTTTGTAAATATTTGTTGCTCACCGTCTTCCTGTTTCAAATGGTAAATTTTTTTTCGACTCTTATAGGTACTCATCGCATTACGTTGTGTTTGCCAAACTTGTATATTTGTGATTATAATATGAATTGACCGATACTATTTACTTGACAAACAATATTTTTCCCACTACCTAGGTAGTTAAATAAGTACTACAAATGTTTCATTTCTGTTTGACAATCTTTTTCTCTGTTTTGTTTCAACATATCAGCTTTTATATTATGATGACTCTGTTTTAAAAACGCTACTTCCTTGCTGTGCTTAAATCAGAAAAATATTAGAAAGGAAACACTGTTGCGTAAACTAAAAAGTAATTGGGTAGGTAAATTGGAAAGGGTATGCGTATGCTGAAATATCTTAAAAAATAAAGTTATAACTACGTCTTCTTGCATTCTCTTCAATTTAAGTACTGCTTTCCCATTATATTTATTTTTGTTACCTAGACCAGATGCGATGGCGTGTATTTGACTAATTAGTTCTATGGAACTAACAATAAAGTGCCTTCAAGGAGAAGAAAGGTGGTGGCTATAGAGACTCCCAAAATATGATTACTACCTAAATTATTATGTATAGTAAAAAATTGTTGTGCCCAATTATCCAGTATAATTGGCTTTATTTAATTTTTTTAATCATTGTAATATTCTTAGAAGTCCCATCTCCATCCTCACAAAAATTAAAAATATTCTACTGAGTCAGATTGTTGCATGAACATAGTGTTCTGTGTTTAATATATTTCTTGTACTTTTTTATGTTGCAAATTATTGTAAATTTAAATTGAATTTTTTCAGGTATCAGTTGGAGCAAGACAAGCATTTGACTTTCTTGGTTTCATGTGGGGATCAGTCTTAGCTAATTTTTTTGAGCTTTTGTTCATTATATTTGGCATATTTGGAGTGGTACAATCAGATGTGTTGTACATTTTGTCGGTAATAATTTTTATTAGTTTATGTTTAACCAAGTTTTAGTTTGTTTGTCTTTAAGCCTAGGTAGCTCATTTAAATTTAAATTTGACATGTTTTAAATATGTAAAAATGATTTATTTTATTGTATAGTATTCAGCATGGAGTATTGTTTGGTGTATTTGGAATATAATTGTAGTTTTATACTATTTGGGCTTCCCAATTCTTAGCAATGTAAGTATATTAGAATAGTCAAATAGTTTTGTACTCTTAAAATGTATAAATATGTATACCCCTAGTTCATACCTATGAATCAATATAATTGGAATCCTATATCCGTAGAAAAAATAACATTATTAATTATAAATTACATTTGAAGATTAAGAATACTTATTTATTATTTTTAAATTTTGTTTGTCATTATTTTTCTGTAATGATTAAAGATTACATGTTTGTTGAATACCTATATACTTGTTAATTAACTATCTATTTATTTCGTTTAATCTAGTCAACTGAATGATAATCAGTTAAAAGTTTCAAATTAATTCAATTTTTTTTTTTTAGAGTATTGATGTGATGAGCCTTGGTACAGATAGTGTTAGTTGGTGGGAATCAAATGGCCCTGGCTGTAAAGTATTTTTTTATCCAAATCACACTGGCATTGAAGAAGATGCTATCAAACCAGTTCGACCAGATTTGATCACAGGATGTGTTATGGATTATCAAAAAATTGAAACAGCACAAGCATCACTACAAATTCTTCTAGCTGTGAGTTATAATTATGTTTAACGTTCAGTTGATCAATAATTAGTAAGTTAATAACTATCCTCATAGGTGTGCGTAGATTTGTTTTGTCACATATTGTACCATTAAAAACATTTGGGCCCTAAAAAAAAAAAAAATCTAAATTTATTAAAACCCATTCAATAAAATTGAGAAAACTAGGAAAGTAGAACTCCCCTTGAAAAAAAAAGTAAAGCAGTCTTACTGTTTGCGTTGGTCATTGTTTCAAGTGATTTGCTTGTTGAAAGTGGGTTATTGATGCTTTCTATTAAATTTATAAGGAATAGTATAAACTATTTGTTTTGAAATACTCTAATTCAACTTAAACATTTTTTTATTGATTGAAAGTAAAATCTATTTTAATATTTAATAATATACATGATAGAATTAGAAGGAGTTGTGACCAAAAACACTTTACATAAAAAAAAAAAAAATAACTATGTAAAAGGTCTATAAACAAAAGTTGTGTAGAACAAAATAAAATTTTTTATTAATAGATTTATGTATTCTGATATATTTCATACATTCCATTCATAGAAAAATGTTGTTAAGATGCAATATTAAAGTTTCAAGACCTTATAATGAACCCAACTATTGATTTGATAGTTCTATTATTTGAGGAGAAAATACCAATTAGTGACTAAAAAGTAGTGAGGTGTTCAAGAACACCTCAAATTTTAATAATTTCAAAAAATTCAAATTTTGAAACTAAAACAAGTTTGAAATAAAACCCAAACAGTTTGGTTAGTTCGATCCTAATCTTGTTCGACAGATTTTTTTTGTCATTTCTTAATTCTATTATTTTATATTTTTTCTTAAAGTTTGAAAGTTCGAAAATAATTCAAATAAAATTCAAGTTTGAGTTCAAACAGTTTGAACAAAAATAGTGGTTTAAGTTTGGTTTGATAAAATTTATGTTTGACCCATCCCTACTAAAAAGAGATACGTGACAATTGATCAAAACAAATTATTATAAAATTTAAAAAAACAAGAAAAGTTAGAATATTATACATGTTTTAACTGTATTGTGTATGTATTTACTCGTATTACAATACGATGCCATTAAATAATACTTAAAATACAGGTTAAGTAGATTTAACAAAAAAAGTTTACTCCACATAACATTTTTGTTACCCTAAGCCTCAGTAATTACTGATGGTTAAATACCTACATTTTAAAATTATGTTTTGCCTGCCTTTTTACTTTTTCTTTTTAGAGTTTGAATACCATTAGATAGTTAACTTGATATTTGATTTTAGATTTTCGGTATTGTCTGCAGCTTGTATGTGTCGTGTTGTTCAAAATCTTTAGAAGATGGTATGTTATATTATATATTAAATAATAATGAACTTTGTAATAAATTAAACATTTATATGTATTAAGTAAAATTACTGGATGTATTGAGTATTGACTTCTCTTGTTTTTTTTTTCAAATGCAAGATAAATTAATTTGTTTAATCTGGGAATTTTTAAAAATGTTTTGTTTGGCTCTACTTTTTAAATAGCTATAAAATCATTCAATCAAAATCACGTCATTAATAATTAATAAATATTTTTTAATTATAAACGATTTACAATTGGTTATTATGTTTTATTTTATTTAAATTCAAAATAAATCTTAGTTTTAAGTAGCTACTACTAAAAGTTACTTACTTTAAGTAAGTAACTTTAAAGCTTGTCTTATTGTCAATATCATAGCTACATTCAAGATTTTTATTTTTATTATTTAAATTTGTATGGACCATTGATAAAATCATTGTTTATAAAAATAAAAAAACTTAACAATTATTATTTCTTTTTTGTTAAATTTTAAAAATTGTTGCATTGTTTGTCTGATTACTAATTAGTTATTTTCTATATTTTTAGGCATTTATTACAAGAGCAAACAGCCAACAAATATTGCACCAATATATTCTATTGAATATAGTTCTCGCCGAGGAGATGAAATTGAAGAAATTAGCACTAGTGGTAGTGAAGGTATGTAAATTTTGTTAAATTTAATTTTTCTCATGATTTGAGATTTACATGCAAGTTAAATCACTTGAATTATTATTGTTCCTATTAGATGGTGATTTAGATGCACAAAGTTCTCACAGTAAACCCATGACTCCAAGACGTGTCAAAAGAAGAAGTGTAACATCAAGAGGAACTCTACCACCTCCACATCAAGCTCCACCTCCATATCTTAGAAGACAATCCAGTTCTCAGTACTCTAGTCGAAGACATAAAAATCCAGTATCTAGACTTATTCAACAACAGTATTCAAGTAATGTCTTTTATATTTTTTATTAATATCTTAATGTTTAGTTAGTACATATTAATATTTACTTATTACATTTTAATATTAAGATAACGGTTTAAATGATTCTTCAACGTCAAATGATTCAAGTCATCCATTATTCCCAGAATGTCGTGTAGAACTAAGACATGTTAATCGAGGATTTGTTAATCATGCTCTGGATACAGAATCAGAACGGCCTACATCAGCACGTTCCACTTATTCAAATTTTCACGGTGCACGAGGTCGGCCCAGACCCCAAGCGAGCACTCATTCCACCTTTTTTGCTCCGTCAGAACAACCACCACCTGCATATCGTAGTAATGCCTCTGTTAATTCTGAAACTGTTATTTAGTTTAAAGTAATAATATTATACTTATTTAAAGTAGAGTAGATAAAATTTTAGGATCTCAATTTTAATTTTAAAGATTTCAACTAAGTTACTACTTTATGTATGTATATTGTACCTACGTAGAACAATTTATAAAATTTTGAGAATTTTAGAAAGAATATTTTAAATTAAAATCAAATTAATTTTTTTATTTATATTTCAATAAAATTGAAATTACTCTGAAATCCATTATGTGTTAAGTTATTAAAACTAATTGTAATAAAGTTAGATAAGTATTATACTTAAGACAAATTTCATTAGAGTTATACTCTGTTTCAAAACAAAATACATAAGTCGGCGACCAGTTTTTGTCTGGCGCCGTGCAACTCCCACCATGGGAGGTGGGTGGAGTTAGGTAGAATTCCACCACGCAACTGCCCGACAAGGGCATTGTCAATAATACAGCTTGTAAGTAATTTAAAACTATACTTCATTGTTAAATATTTTTGTTTTCAACTGAAGTCTTTAATTATAATTATTAATCGAAATTAATTGCTGAACTAATTTTACACAGACAGCCTGTGTTTATATAAATGATATTTTTGAAAACTCAAAACATTTTTATTGTGTTAGATTTTGATCTGGTATAGGTAGTTAAATAAATTTTTTTTTTTATATTTTTTTTGTATAATCATTTATTTTAAGAAAAATTGGTTGTTAAAATTTGCAACTAGTTAACTAACTAACCTATATATTTTTTCTCATTAAAAAAAAAAATATTGTTTTTAACTTTCTATAATGATTAGACACATACAGTTTAAATGCTTATTGGTAAACAAATAATTTGTGCCTATAAAAGTGATAGGGTTAAATAAAAAAATTAGTAATAATTTTTTATCATCACTTAGAGAAGCTTTTGTACTTTAAAATAAAGAATGTAGTAAGTGTTTACTATAAAATAATCACAATCATTAGTCTATAAGTACATTTTTATTTTTTCTGAATAATATATTTTATTTTAATTGGCAAACAAACAAAAAAAGACTTTTTATAATAATAAACATTAAATGGGAGTGAATTTGTTGTGTAACGTATTATATAAAAACAACAAATTATGTTCAATTGATTTGTTTTCACTAAATTAAAAGTTTTTTAATTAATTTTTTGGTTCTGTTTAATTTAAAAAATTCTTTTAAATTATTCTTTCCCTATGATTAACCATGATTTTCTTATTTCCTGACCTTTGTGTACTTAAATTGTTGAAAAAAATTTGTATTAAAATATTTTTATATTTTCAAACATAATTTATTGCTTAAATCATATTATATTCTCGATATCAAGGTCAACCAATTGCATTAAAACATACTTATATTAGCTAATGTTTTAAAATTAATAGTATTTTTATATTTTACAGAATACATTTTTTAATAAAGCAATCATTACCAAAACTAATTACAAATTAGACATGAGATTTATTTTAACAGCACACTACTAAATTAAATTATAGTGGAATTTAGTGTGTACTTGTCAACTGTTTGAAAAAAAAAAATGAAAGGCTTTTTAATTTAATTTTTAACTTTTGAATGCAAGTTTTTTTATAAAACTAATAATTGTTGTACTTCAGAACAACTTACACTTCATAAATGTAATTGTTTTAAATGACACGTATTATTTCTGTATCAAATATATTATGTTTTCCGTCCAATTTTGTAATTGTTGAATTTCAGTACATGTTAGATGAATATTTAAAATGTCCTTTTTAAAAATTAGTTGTAATTATATATATTTTAGTATTAAATTAGTTAGAGGTGAAACTCAACTTAAATTTTGTATATAAAGCAATTTGTATGTTTAAGGAACTGTACATAAACTGTTTTATGTTGAATACCTTGATGTATACTGCAGATATGACTGATGTTTATAGATAATATATTTTGTCAATTTTTTTAAAATGAATCATTATTGTTTATTTACATGTATTTTTTTTCTTTCTTTTTTTACATCATTTAATAAAAAAACTACTTTATACTTGGGGCATTTTAATATTTGTTTGTGTGGTTTTTAAATGTTAAACAAGACAATATGTTGTTTAAATTTGAACTTCTTGATGAAGAATCTTAATAAAATGTGTTTTTCTGTTAGCTCAACTAATAAAGGATTATTAAATTTAAATAAATTGGTATAGCGTAATGTTTTAATTGATTTAAAAAGTAGCACAAAAAAGCAAGTAGGAGCCACACAGTGAGCCATCTATTGTACATAGATTGTTACATAATAAATATTTATTCATATTCAATTTAATTTAATGTACTTACTACTATGGCTTTATAAACAAATCAGTAAAAACAGAGTACAATAATTTTATAAAGTAAAGAATAAACAAAATAATATACAGAAAAAACATATAAAATATATAAATAAAATAATATATCTACTAAGTCAGTCTGAAACACAACATATCTGTTTTATGCCTAGTATTATATAAGAAGGCGACTGGGGCAAACACATTTATAAAATTAACATTGTAGTATGTATATTGCCAAGGTACTTACACGATCAAAATTATAAAAATTTAGTATACTATACCGGAGGTATTCAAACTGTGCGTCGCGGCTCCCAGGGGCGTCGCGGGTGTTGTCGAAGGGAGCCGCATCCTATAACTGAAAACCAATATGTATATATTTTTACGAAAAACGTTTATTGAGGCCCACCGGTTGGGAAACGTTGAATAGTCTACAATAGTCATTTGCTAAATATAGTTTTAATTTGTCGCGTGAGTGTTATCGTTTCTATAATGTTATAGAAATATAAATTATATTCATACGAACATTGATTTTTTTATTATTTGGGAGCCGTCAACAATTCGTGAAGACTCAAAGGAGCCGTGGGATAAAAAAATTTGAATACCTCTGTACTATACGATAAAATTAGTTAGCTGATAGCAGACTGGATACTAAATAAAATTGAGGGTAGTTTTCATCTACTTGTTCAACAGCCAATACGCAGATTATGAACAATGTCATTCATAACCTGCCGCTGTAATTGCTATAAGTGGTCAACATCTGCCATAGTATTTCCTTTCCAGGCTATTGTAATGCAATAATGTTGTAATAGCTGTTGTAGGAGTTCTAGTTCATCAAGCATTTCCAATCTCTCCATACGATATCTATCTTCTTCGGGCAAGTGTTCATATATGTTTATCATACTCCAACTACGCGCACTATCCCATCCAACTCTTACAAACCTAATGATAGAAAAATATGATTATAATAACTTAAAGGTTTTTTTAATTCTGATAGTTGTACCTATCCATTTGTGTTTGTGGATTTAAACATGCATCAACGCCAGGTAATTGACATCCTCTGTTTCGTAGGTGTTCCAACATGATGCGACTAAAATTATCGCTCATATTAACCTAAAAAGCAAAGATTTAAGATGATTACTGCACAATAGTCTACTAATTGAGAACTTAACTAACATACTTGTTCATAGTTTATAAAAAAAACATCATTAAACTGTCTAGCAATCCATCGTAACAACATTGACGAACTATCTGGCTCCATGTAAACAAGCACGCATTCCGTCAAGAACATTGTCGGTATGTCAAAATCAATACCACTTTGTGATAATTTTTTTTCCAACTCTGTGAGATTTTTAAGATCCGTGCCAATTATGTGGTAATCATGGGCATGTAACTCTGGCTCAACAATTTTGACATCACCTTATATAGACAGTTTTGTTTTCTTTAATTGAACAATGTATAGCCAACAATAAACCGTAGCATACCTTGAGCGCTAATGGCATCTAATAATATTTTACTTTTTTTTATTAAAAAAATCTTTTTGGATGTAACTGAAGGAAAATCTACTTCAACATAATTATTGACTGTAATTCCATTATCCTTCAATCTCCAGTATAGTGTATCAAATCCGGCTCCAAAATTTATGATCTGACAATTTGATCCTGTTTTCTATAAAAAAAGAATGGGCACAATTACTTATTAAAACATGACAATGTACATTGACTGTTGTGTAATATAGTTACCTTCAGAAATTTATCCATAAACATGGCAATTCCTTTGGTACGAGCATAATATCCTCGATTTATCTCTGGCGTTTTTCGTTCATAGCCAGTGACAAAATGCTGAATGAAATTGTCTTTCCAATATCCCATTGTCACAGCGGAATACTTGCATTTAGTCGCATCACAATTAGTTGCTTGAACTCCTTCATCAAATGACATTCTTTTTGATTTTTTTTTTCAATCTAATTGGTAAATAATTTTACTTAATGAATAACGTGGAATTTAAATGTGTTTCCAATCAACTAGGGTCAAACAATATACAAATAATATTTTGACTATAAGGCATATCGGTCTTGATTGGGTTGCCAGAATTAAATTATTTGGAAACAATTTATGAACGCTATAGGTAATATCACAAATATTTTAAAAACTTACTAAGTTACACAATATAATACCATAATAATATGTGTGTATAGCAAACAACACTTTTGTGAACCAACCTATAACTACTTGTTTTTTAATTTTTTCAAAACAAAACTTGAGATTTTTCGGTCAAACGTTTAAATGTCCAAATGTTTATAAGTTTTTTAGACTTTTACACAAGAATACGTTACCTATGAGCTAACAGTTTTAACAATGAACTAACAATTACTCATTGTATTAGACACTACGTTTTGATTTTTTTAATTTTTTTAGTCATTAGTCGCTATAATGTAATTTTATAGACGAAGTCGAACAAAAAACGAAGTTATTATCATTATGTACGATTGTAAACAACATTTTCATCATATTTTGTAATATCTGTGATTGTGGTTTACATTTCATTTATTCCATAGATAATAAAGGAGTCTATGATTTATCCTGTGTTATCACTGAGAACGGAGAATAATTTCACAGAATATATTTTCATCAACATTCCACAACCAAATTATTTAAAAATGAAATAAAATTAATTTTAAATAATTGTTAGTTTGGGTAATCAACCTACGGAAGCAGCAGTGTTCGTTATTACACGTTGGCTTGAGAGAAAATCAATTTCTTATCCTAACGTAATATTTGTGTTTCTTGGGTATTACGCATAAAATTCAAGGTAAATTTTAATCCAAAATAGTACTATATGCATAGAATAGGTATACAAATAATACCTATTTACTGAGAAATCAAGACTAGAAATTGACGAGGGGGCTGTACCTATAATATTGAATTTATAGACTCTTCAGGAAAATTATTCTAAAATTGTCTTTCTAAATGCAACAATTATAACCTATATAATGAACTATTTATTAGTGTATTAATGATGTGGCCGCTTTAAATCAACCATGGGATTTACACCATTTTACCTTACATAATCTTGATGATAATGTGCGTAAGACTTTGTGGAAAAATTGTTCCACAATCAGATTTGAGTTTTTGAAGTCTGGTTTAATATTTCATAGAAGTTTGTAAATTTTGTCAGTATGTTTTATCTTGTCGAGAACGTTTTTGCATGTGTAAAAACGTAAAAAGCAAAAAATATTGCTTTTCTTTAAAACCATCTAAATACTTATTTGGATTTTATTGTTAGTAAATCTGTAGATAGATGTCACCATTTAGAGTTAACATTTTAAGAATAAAGAAGAGCTATTGTTGCAAACATTTTGTAATGAGAGATTTTTTTGCCTAGCCCATACAAGTCTGACAATTTTTTGTAAAATCCTGATTATGCCCTGGAATTAACCATTCATAAAAATGCTGATGTCATTTATGAAATGAAGATTGAAGAATGTGTATGTTTTTAGTCTAAACTTCCTATAGGTATTTTATATATCATTATGTATAATCAAAGACATAAATATGTGTATGTCTGGGTGTAATGAATCCTTATTATGAAATCTGTGATTTATATTCTGATCGTAGAATGTAAATGAGTAATTTACTTAACTTACAATCATAGCTCTTGTTTTGTTGTTTAAACTGAAATAATACTGAATAATATTATGTTATTTAAATTTTTTCAGTTCTAACAAAATTCTAGACTTGTTAAAAATAGTGAGCATTCAACGATAACTAAATTTAAATATATTTAATTTTTGTTTGTGGGTTTGTTTGATGTGCAAAACAAAATGTACCTAATTACAACAAAATTAGTAGCTTTTTACCTACATTATTTAATGTTTATAAACAGAGCCAATTAAAGCAATTTCTGAAAATGAAGTTTAAAAACTTGCTTTATTCACCATGTATTCTATTCTTTTTAATATTGTATGTATGTAGACGTAGTAGTTATACAAATAAGTTATACCAACTCAGTTTTCATAAATTAAGACGTTAGTTAATAGCTTTTATTAAGAATACCTATCCAACAAGTGGTTTTATAGAACAATATTGATTGATCATTATTAAAAAAATGAACTTCGTACTATTTAAATATGTAAGCATTACAGAGATAAGATAATTAGTTAATGGTATTTAATAATATTTTTAAGTGTAGTGGGAGATTTTTTTTATGTACTTTAATTATTTTTGTAATTAAATTATTAACCTTGAACCATTTCCACCAGTTTAAACTAAACTAAACTGTGGTGATAAGTGTTCATAGAACATCAATACTAAATGTTTGAAATCAGTGTGAAGTGAATAGATGCTTGGTAATTGTAAGAATCAGTTCATTGTATTTGTATTAAGAATATGAAATAAACACTTTGCTTTCATTTTATAGTTTTGATTCATATTATAGTACTGGCCAGTCATCATTAACAAAATGGTTCAAGCCTGGTTTATGGCAGAAAATTGGAGTGGTGATCAACGCGAAGAGCAACATAAACAACCACCTGAATATGTAAATCTAGATGATTTATACAAACTGACTCTAGTGGAACATTTTAAAGTATGATGCATACAAATATTTAAACATTTTCGTAAATTTTTAATTCCATTTTCTTGATACTTTGTTCCATACAAAAAAATATTTTGTACATTTGTTTTCTAACTACTATGTTATGTTTAAGCACTCCTTTTATTAGGTTAAATAATTACATGTCAACGTTTAAAGTTTTAATTTTTTATAATAAATATCTATTATTTTTTGTGCTACATGCAATTTTAAGGTAATCAATAACTCAACAACTCGTTTAAATTTAATATTTGAATCTGTTATAATGGGCTCTTGTGTTATTTAACACATACTAATTAATTTACAACGGTGAATTGATAAATATTATATAATGTAGCTATCCTACAAAAATATAATTGTCTCTTAAAAAAGTTTTAAGTATCCTGAAAAAATTAATAAATATGTAATATATATAATATATTGTTAAATATTCTAATGTTTTTACTTTTTAGAAGCTAATTTTTCTACTAAGTACATTTTTTTCAAACACATGATATTTTGTCTGTTGGCGCATTTTGGTTAGTAAGAAACTAGAAACTTCCTCTGATCTTTGCACATAATTATTACTCCAAAGATAGGTAAAAGGACAGAACATTTATGTATCTATTGGTATTTTAAATTAAAATTAAATTTATAACTGTTAATGTTATCTTATGATTGAGTTATATTATCTGTTACTATTATAGACATTAATTATAAACTTTTTTTTTTTAGTGGTTTTAAGTAGCTTTAAGTTAGCATATACAATAGTGATTTTAATTTCTATAATTTGTTTTAGGTTAATACATCAGATCCTGTTAATGATATGCTATTATGTTCTATTAAAAAAGAACGAGGTTATTCTTATGAAGATGAAATTACTTGTTCCAAAGAATGTCTACCAAATTATGAAAGTAAAGTAAGTTTAGTAAGGTTTTAAAATTTTAATAATTTTTATTTAAGTATATAATTTTTTTATAGTATGTTATTGTTTTTTTTTTTTAGTTGAAAATGTTTTTTGAAGAGCATTTGCACACTGATGAAGAAATCAGATTAGTTTTAGAAGGCTCGGGGTACTTTGACGTTAGAGATGTACACGACAGGTGGATTCGTATTAAAGTCAGTCCTGGAGATTTGTTAATAATTCCAAAAGGAATTTATCATCGGTTTACATTAGATACTAATGTGTGTATTATAATTTATAAACCATGAAAAATAATCAATATATTTTTTTTAAGTATTATTTAAAAAAAAAAATTTTTTTTTTTTTCAGAACTTCATCAAAGCCAAACGATTATTTGTGGGCGAACCGGTTTGGACTCCGCATAATAGACCAGCAGATCATATGGAGTGTAGAAAAGATTATTTGAGCCAAGTTAAATCTTTTTAAATCAACATATATTAATATATTGATACAGAACCGTAATTTAATCATATCGGATGACGCTGTATTATTTAATTATTAATCATGTTTAGTTTTTTCTATAAAAATTGTTATTTTTGTATTGTTAAGTATTACGTTTTATAAAATTAGTTTTTTGCATTTATTAAATATTATGTTAATACATTTCTGTTGTATCAAACACTATATTATAATTTAATATTTTAATAAATATATTTAATTCATATTATTAAATTAACATTAACAAGTAATTATGAAGTATATTATGTGCATGGAATATTCCCAACTTTTAATTACTCTGAATGATTGCAAGAAATTTCTTCTAACAGTTGTTGAAACCTTAATAGCTTATGAAAAAACAAACAAATATTGTATTATTCTGTTATCTTTCTTGTGTACTATGATTTTTTTTTTTAACATTGGTGAATAAATAAAACTTATGGAAATTTGTTTTAACTAAACTGATTATGTTATATCCTTTATTTTTAAGACTTGTAAAATCATTGATCAAAAAAACTTGGATATTTTTACACACTATTAATATTTGTTTATTTATATTACTATTTTGAAATTAAATACTATAGAAACATAAAAAATTGTTGATTTTTGTATAATAGAAAATTTGAATTTCCGTTTCAGGTATCTAAAAATTAAATATATTTAAACAATAAATTATGGTATAATTGATGTTGCTGAAAATAAATGAATATGGCTGAACTTAATTTTGTTTTAAACGTTTCAACTTCATAGTTTAGTATAAATTTATTTAGATTCTGAACAAATTTGTTCAACTATTTATGTATAACAATATAAATCAGTATGCCAATATTTTGTAAAACAAAAATAATTGATGTTATTATTTTTACTTTGTTCTGTGATTAAATTTAATTAAATTAATCTTAATAGTATTATAATCTTATCCTGAACTAAAGCCATTTAATTGCGATAATTTAAGGGGCCTCTACACCACAGGTTTTTGAAGTGAAATTGACCTAAACAATTTCCATCATAACTGCATAAGTTTTACTCCAATTTTAAGTTTGAAAACGGTATTAAATATTTTATGAAGTCTATTTTGGATCCTTTGAGCTATAATTTGAGAAAAAATTTTAAAATAATTGTTTTTGGACATTTAGTTTTCAGAAAAAAACAAATTTTTTTTAAAATTTTAAATGAGATTTCCCCCTTACAAAAATTTAATTTAAAAAATATGGCTCAAGGATCCCAAATAAACCTCATGGCAAATTCTAATCTGTTTTCAAAATCATTATCGGAGTAAAACTCAAGTCTGTATGATGGAAGTAGTTTAGTCCATTATTCGTAGAATTGTAGCGCAATTATTTTACATAAATGTACATAAATACATGTTCCAATACTAATGTCACGATTTATGGGTTGGTAGGGAGTGAAGCTGTGAAGAGAAACTGTTTTAAAAAAACTCACACACACTAATGTTCATTTACGACTAACACAACAACAAAACAATTTTAATGATGCCAGATAAATTGCCTACTTTTATATACTATTAATTGCTCTTTAATAAACGTTGGTGTACATCTTTTTCAGTTGTTCGAAAAATAGAACAGTTTATAGGTTACGCGAAGTTAATATATCACTGCAGTAGATACCTATTAAATGAATAAAACACTTGGAAACTTTCATAGATTTGTGAATTTTTGTGTTCTTTTTCTGATATATCCGAATGTCATTGGCTGTGGTTTTCTCATGATGTGGATATAAATCAGATAAAGAACTACCTACTCAATAACTTGGTAACTTTTGTTAAACTTTTTTTTTAAGATTCAAAACGATACTATATCAATATTCAAATAATTCTAATTCAATTATTGAATAGGTTCCTATCCAGTAATCATTATTGTATTGAATTGTGAGCGAATGATGGAATATCTCCGAAGTTTAAATGTGCACTTATTAAAAACTATAAATAGGTTAATATATTGAAGACCTGAAATAAAAGAAAATATCGAATTATTTGAAGCTGCCAACAACGGAGCCGAAAAAAAATCCTGTCGTGTTTTTACGGACTTCTTATTTTTAAATTTTTACTTTGGATGAGACATTTTCTTGTCGAGCTGTCATAGTTAACAGGTAAACGCGTGAAAATTCAAAGATTAAAGCGTAAGATTGACAACGATCCAAACGCGTGTTATTTTAACACATAACGGCCAACATCTGCACGTACCTATGATGTTATAGTTCTACGAGCAGTAAAACGAACTAATAACCTATTCATTTTGTGCATTAACAATCGTTTTTTAAAATTTATTTTCAGTTTCCAGCACCTTGATACCTTCTAGTGTGGCATGCAATTTTTTGCTGTTAGCAGCACTTGAAATTATTTACATTTACATTGACGCACACTTTAATGTCTTTTTTTCTTCACTAATTATACATCGGTAGTAACATTATTTGATTTTTCACAGGTACCTATCATCACGCCACTTTAAAGTGTCTGGTTCAGTGGTATAATGAACAGAACCTCACCCACTATCATTATGTACTTGCTTTAATTAATACCTTTCAATTCGAGCCTATGATACACACAAAGTACCTATTACGAATTGAATTCTAGTGCAGGCACAATAAGGGTTAAAAGTTTGGGTAGGGTGCTAAAAAGCCAAAAATACAGGAGAATAAAACGATTTTAAAAAAAAAAAATTTTGGGAATATTAATAGGTACATTTAGAGTAAATTTAATTACTCGACTACTTTAATTTCATTACTAAAAAATTGCAACAATATTGCTTAAATAATATAGTTACACTATTTGGCCAATACTATTTCATTATAATAATGTCAAAACATATCTATTCAGTCGTTCAAATATATTATGAGTACAACTTTTTAAATTTTTAATTTGCCTTTAGGATTGAAATAACAACATGACACATTCCAAAAGCCATGAAATTGGTGGGGTATTCCACAACTAAGGCAATCCGTTGCGGGGCGGAGGGGGCTGTGGTAATAATTAAGAAATAATACTGAATTATGACTCTATTGTATTATCATCCAAACAATATATTTTTTAGAACACTACTTAAATGATGAAATGTATTACAATTATATATTATAATAATTAATATTATTTAAATAACGTTTATTCCATTTTCAAATATGATAATAGGTACATAATTTTTGTATTATTTTAGTTGGTACAATCTGGTATCTACTAACATTTCTATCTATTATGTAAGAGCAAAAACATCGAAATGAAGTACCTAACTAACTATAATACTTACATGTCATTTGAAAATTTATTATTTATAACAATCAGCACGCTTTTTCCAAATTACGATGCCATTACACGTTTTCGGCGTTTTTTGATACACATCTTATCATTTGTCTAGAATTACATACAATGGTATTTTAAATACTACTTATATGGCGTTAAAAAAAGAAAACAAATATCATTATAAATCCATTAGGTAAGTATATATTCTAATCATCAACAAAAATCTAGTTGGTAACTTAGAAGGATTTACTTTGCGAGGAAGTATTTTTGAACGTCATATAAAAGTTTTTATAATAATATATAGATATATTAAATAAATAAATATATATATATATATGTGTATAATATATACCCAAAATCTTAATATAAAAACGAATCAACTTTAAATCATGTCAAAATTGACTGTTTTCGTGTATCATGCGCATTATGTCTTGTATCTGATTATTGTTTTATAGCCAATGAGCCAACTTTCTGCATAGATATTTTAATTTTATTTTTATTTACTTATTTATTTATTTAGACGGGTGGTTGCCCAATTACAATATAAATTATACAAAGAAAAATAATTTTACGTAGGTATTGAACAATAAAAGTTACTTAAAATTACACTATAAACTTATAATAGTATACACATTTTACAAATCATTATACTTATTAAACATTAGTAGTTACTTTAAATTATAATACTAATTTAAAATATCATACAAAAGTTTTAACTTACAAATATAAAATGTATTAACATTATACATGACTATATCAATAATGAAATTTAATTCAACTTAAAATTATTATTATAGAATTATTCTGAATAAGTAATAGTTTTTTAAAAGGTTACGTCTTTTTTTTTCTGAAGACATTGACCATTAGTATAGAACAAGGTTTATAGAATCAATAAATGGCAATTAATACGTTGTTTAAATAAGTGAATACAAAATGGAAATACATTTTGATACGCAATACTTTTGCATTTTATAAATACACATAAAAAATAGTTACCTATCTAAAATAATCCCAACTAAATTATGAATACAAAATTACATAGTGTTTGCTTTTTTATGAGTTTTGACAAAGAGAGGTCTATACATTTTTTAGAACCTTGCAATATTGCCATAGGCCGGCAGTTAAAAAAAAAAATTTTAAAATGCTAATCAAGTTTTAATTACGCAATATCGTTGTGTTCATACGTGAACGGTGGACAGATTAACGTCAAGTCTCTTTTTCTCAGAGGCGACTGGAAGTATTTTTTTATAATATTTATTAATTATTTTATAATTGATACCAAAACACTTGAAAAATTTTAGTTTTTTACTCATTCCAGAAAAAAGTCATGGTCTAATTATCGCCTAAAAATCATGTATTTTTTCAACTTTTTAATAGTTTTATTTAATGAAAAGTACCCCTTTAAAATTTTTTTTTTTCAAAGTGATTTATGATAGATTTCTAGTAACATCAATAGTTATAGTAGTTCTAGTTGTAGTAGTAGGAATGATGTAGTAATAAAAAAACGACAAATTAATATATACTGCGGCATTCGAGACTGCTGCAAAGTATGAGCGCTATAGTGCGCATGGCTTTGCCAGACCTGGTCGGGAGGAAAATAAAGGCCACAGGTCTGGTACCGACGATAAAGCTCCCCAATATCAAAATATATCGCTTACAGTACACTTCTCTTAAGTGGGTCTTTAGAATTTCCAGCTCGTTTTGTAATTTAGAAAAGACGTAAGTAAAACTTTGTAATAAATATTGTGTGGTATTGAAAAATATACTATTGAAGTAAGTATAAATTATAGGGCTAAAATAATTAGTTTAACTCATAAAGCTATTTTTTTTTTTGCTTGTTCTATAAATTGTGTCTTTATAATTGACACCAAGCATCACAATTTTTTTTCCTTGAAAAATAAATTACCTAGAATAAAGTAGAAATTGTCTATTACAACATTTATAAATGTTTATTTTATATATTTAATCAAACATTGTTCATTTAATTTTGGCGACTGATGATTCATATGACTAATGCATATGAATCATATTTTAATAACGTAAAAATGTATTGGTAGTCAACTGTTAGTATTAATATTTAATTTATAAAATACGTTCAAGTATTATTATAGTGTTATTTTGAGTAGTATTACTGAGCAATAATAATTTGATATTGGAAATTAAGAATATTACATTAATAATTCATAAACTTTTGTTATACTGAATTTTATAAAATAATAGTTTACGTTAGCGACGGTTGTATCAACGCTTATTTTATTATTATTCTCGAAACAATTCAATTTTAGTTTAAATTCATATTCAAAACGAATAAAGAAATTAAGTAATCCTGTATTTCAGATATTTGGTACTAAGTAACTAAAGTAAGTTTTAAATTTTGTATTGTTATAAATCATTAACATGTTCAAAAAAGTTAAATTTATTGCAGTTTTTATTTATTTGAGATCATAAAATAATAGGTAATAACTAATCTAGAGTAGTATAAATTATAAAAAAAAAAGTTTGAACCATATTATTTTTAAATCAATATTTTACAACTAAATTTACGAAACATTTTTATAATGTAAAGCTACTTAGCTTTTAGGTGTTTAAAAACACATCGACTGCTTAATCTATTCTTCGAATTTTTCTATAAATGCAAAATTGTTTAAAAGCTATACATCTTAGAATTTTTAAAAAGTTCATTCATTTTAAATAATTCAGAACTACTTAGCATAAGTCATATTACAATTAATATGGATAGTATTAACTTAAATATTTAAGTAATAATTTAAGTGTCTTTATTTTATTAGATCATATTCTAAATACGTTACAATGGATCCTGAAGTTTTAGCAAAATTAGAAAAGGGATGGGAAGCATTGGCCTCTTCTGATAGTAAATCATTGCTCAAAAAATATCTCACGAAAGAAGTATTTGATTGTTTAAAGAATAAAAAGACGAGTTTTGGATCCACACTTTTGGATTGTGTACAGTCTGGTAAGCCTATATATCTTAAGTACTCTACAAATATCTTAAGAAACGATTTATTATTATCATTCAAACATTTAAAAGTTGAATTTTAGCAAAGTGTTTATTGAATATCATCAAAATATTGTATAAAAGCAAAAGTAATCAAAATTATTTGTAGTATAAAATTAATTAAATATAGTTGCGGAATTTTTTTCACCAAACGCCAATTTTTATTAACTGAACGAGTAATCGATACACACGTAAATTTTTTTTTATGTTATAAATTTAGATAAACTAAAATTCCAGTGTATGATAGATATACAATTTTAATTAAACGTATAAATGTGCTTTACTTGTTCATTGATAAATCAATAAATACAAAGTAAAGTTTGCAAACTTTTTATTAAAAGCTACTACTGATTACCTACAGTCGTAAGTACAAGAAACAATGCCATTGTATTCACAATTAGATAGTTCGATGTCTTTTTCAATTTAAAAACTAATTAGTAACATGAACCAAACCAATCAAGTGATTAATTTTGTGGTAAGAAATCGAAAAATGTACCATTAACTTCAAATTTTACAAACAAATTGTGCAATATAAAATGATTCAATAGAAATATACATAATACTTAACTGTTTAAACTTAAAATGTTTAAAGGTGTTATAGTTTAGAAGAAAAATAATAATAACCTACTTAAAAGTTGGGTGTACAGTGTAGTGGGAGTGCGAGATGTGATTAGTATGGGTAATGAGACTTCGAAAGAAAAAAAAAGAGCAAATACAATTGTATTAATAATATTTTTTCTCATTATAAACTATCTTGTTTAACAAGATCATGGCTTAATATTGTCTAATTTGATGAATAGTTAACCAAAAGCAAGAGGTACATGACGTATACGTATGTTAAGGAGATAATTTTGTATAATTTCTTCTTTATTTGCTTCTGCAGTGATCATGTATTATTTCTACGGTGATTTTTAAATACTAAGCTATACTTACATAAATTTTGTAATAAAAGTGTATTTTAATTTTTTTTTTTTAAATTGACAAAGGACTGAATCGAACACCATTAGGTAATCAATCATAAACTATCACAACATGAAACCGTCAGTACAAAAATCATTTTCTATTATTTAAATGAAAGCTAGCTGTTTACAGCGGTTGAATTCAATTGATACTAGGAATTTAAATTTTGTTTGGCGTTATATGTTTTTTAACATTTTATTTATTTAATTTTAATATGCACTTAATTCACAATAACGTTGAAACAAGTTTGTGAATTAAATGTATAAAACACAATGCAAAAATTAAAGTCAAAATCAAGTACCTACCTAATAAGTAATAACAATGATTTCAAAAGGCATGTAGTTATGTACCTATATTATTTTCGTATGTACTTACTTACGCCGATCATTCTTTTTCACCTAACGATTATGTTTAAAAAAAAAAAAAAATTTGGTTTTGAAAACGTTACTATTTCGTTCAAACTGTAGGTATTTATTTTTGCGATCAGGTTTTTTGATTATATTTAGAACACATTCGCTGTCAATCACGGGTTTGTAGACATTGTTTTGGCAACGCCCCCCAATAACGACTATAGTGAAAATGAAATAACATATATATATATATATATATATATATATATATACATAAAAATAATATTCTCTTCTTCAAAAATGATTAATGAACGTTGGTAAATAAATCGCGAAACGACGTTTCTATAGTCGGAAGCATGTTCATATTTCGTTGTTTTGTCCATTGCCTGGGACGTTGCGCTCAAAATGTAGGTCACTGGGATTCGGGGATAGACTGTCTACAGGCCCTCAGGATCAATATCCAGGATTCTGAACACAGCATCACTGCCCTGCCTCTCTATAGTCCTTCTCAAAACACATGCGTTTAACTTCAAGGTCAGCTGTGGGTAGTTTTAAACTACTTTTCGGCGAGTTTTCCAGCTAATACGCTATAAGTTTATAAGACTGTGGTTCAGATGTGAATAAATGATTTTAAAATGTCAAAAATAGTGAAAAAATTTAAAATAGTTTATTTGAAATATTTTGAATACTTAAATTTTGGTCCGAAAAAAAAGTAGAGTCATGTATACAATCATTGCTCCAAAAAATACAATTTCGAGTCAAGTTCAGTGGAGCTTACAACTTTTGTTTGGTTAAACAAAAAACACTTTGAATTTTATCGTCAAATATTGATTTATCAACTTCCTTTCTATTTTTAATGCCATTTAATTAATAGTTAACCTAGAAACACCACTTACATAGGTATTGATTGAATTATGGGAAGTTGTACAATATTTAGTACATTATACATCTTGTTGTAGTTATCCTCTTGATATACTTATACTGACGAGTATTTTTTTCAATTTACTTCAATGGGTATTTACCTAAATTCACAATGCACTTTTATAATAATGCTTTTTCATTTATTGAAATTGAAAATCAAAACACTTATGATACTTCTGTAATGTCTGTCTGTATTATATATAAATATAGTTCCTAGCACTAGTCACAATAGGGTCACAGGTTACTACGTTACTATAGAGGGATACATTGTTTTAGTCTATATTTGTTTTTTGTTTCTTATAATAAATACTTAGTTTTTTTTTAAACATTATTTTTGTTTTTACTTAACACATTTTAACAAAAACAGTATACTAAATAATATTTTTATATAAATTAATCTAAAATAATTATTTTAATTATTTCTGTATAATTTACTGTTTATTATTATTTATTAATTATTTAGCCCTCGTATGGTTCAGACTACACAAAAGTAATAAATACAAATTAAAAGAAAAAAAAAAAGAATGAAATACAAAATAAAATATGTTCGTAATAATTAAAATAACATAGCTGCAGTTTGCAAAGTTAGAACCTGGACAATTTCACAATAGTCCACGGAAATTTCCAAAGCCTTTTTCAATGTTATAGCCTTAACTAATGTTGAAAATGTATTGAATTTATAGAGTTTAAAAAGTAATGTTAAATAAACTCTTTTTAGGTATTTATGTATTAATTTGAAATAACAGGCGAGGATAAGACACATCATTCGAAGTAGTTAATATATTTTTGAAAATAGTTTTAAAAAGCCTTTTTGATGGAGAAGTGACGTCGCTTTGGAATAGGTTTTGGAAGGTTTAGTTTAGAAGTTATACATTAAATTTGTAAGCATTTGTAAATTGCTTACAAAAATAATGATTCTGATAGAGAGCTCAGCATAATTAATAATACAAAATTAATATGTAAGAGTCATGATTTTATTTTCAAAAAGAAAAAATAGTTACATCCTAATTTGAAGATCTAAAGAAATATATTTACTATAAATTCCAAAAGCATAAGCTTAACAATCACAGAGACATCAGAATATACCAAATTATTTTTTTACGGACAGAGTCTATCATTAAATTATTATATAAGGCATTATTATTATTTATCATATTAAATTATATTTACATTAAATATATAACATTACAATTAATATTGTCAAAATAATTTGTATTTTAATAGACTAAAATGGTAAGAAATATAAAAAAGCGTTACATTAATGATTTATTTATGTTCATATTAATTTATATTTTGTTTTATTCCATATTTTAGGATACGAAAATCATGATTCTGGAGTTGGTATATATGCTCCCGACGCTGAAGCATACACAGTTTTTGCTCCAATATTTGATCCTATTATTGAAGATTACCATAAAGGTTTCAAGTCTACAGATGTGCATCCCAACAAATGTTGGGGTGATGTGAGCACACTTGGTGATCTGGATCCAGAAGTAATTACGAGGACTTAAAATTAATGAGTTTTATAAGCTGATTTCATTATTTTTTTATTTACACATTGTATAAATAATAAATAATGATTTAAAGATAACCAGTATACTTGTAAGTTGTAGACCTAGGAAAGCAGATCTGATGAAAATATCCCGGAGTTTCAGTTTGTTTTCTATTTAATTATAAATAATTAGGTTCAAATATAGTTTTCAATGTAGAATACCATCATCCACCATAAGTGTTTAAAATTTCAAAGAAATATATTATATAATTGACATACTAGTAATACAACCACATATTATTTAAAATTTGTTTGACAATTTTCTAGTTATAAGGTATAGCGACACACTTTTAAATAACTTTTTCAGTTTTGATACCAAGTGAGAGGGGAGAATGGTTATCATATACTAAAGTAATTTTTGTGAATAAAATACACAGTAATTTGTAATTTTTTTAATTACTCAGTCTCCAGATTTATGTATTGTATTTTTAAAAATTTAAAATATTAAAATTTTATACATCAACAGAATAAATACATTATTTCTACAAGAGTGCGATGTGGTCGTTCACTGGAAGGTTATCCATTTAATCCGTTGCTTACCGAAAAACAGTATAAGGAGATGGAGACTAAAGTTTCTTCTACTCTCAAAGGACTATCCGGAGAGTTGAAAGGAGAGTTTTATCCTTTAACCGGCATGTCCAAAGACGTTCAACAAAAATTAATTGACGATCATTTTTTGTTCAAGGAAGGAGATAGATTTTTGCAGGTACGGTGATTTAAATATAAAGTTTAAAACATATATTAGGTTTATTCTAAAATAACTCAACTAAGTAGTTATAGATTTTTTTGCCGAAAATAATAATTGCCATTTCCTGGTAATACAGGTTTTACTATTGCATATAATATAGGTACTTCAAATAAATACATATATTCAAACAAGACACAAGATATTATAATATAATTTTGATGCAATTATATTTAAATACTATTATTTATATTTCTTTAAATTAAGTTCTTATTTGCTTGTTCGGTGTACACTCACATGCAACCTACCTACTAAATAAAAAACGCCTAAAAATGTTTTTCAATTGATTTTTCGTTAGTTGTTGAGTGAATTCAATAACTAATGTTACAATCAAGGATGTCAATTTATACGTATAGATTTAAGTTTCATGTATGAAACAAATGTGTGCGCTTGTATATTTCTATATCTACTAACAAGTTTTACTCAATTAATTAAAAATTGATTTTAATGCAGGTAAAACATGTAAATAAAATATATTTGAGTATTTCAATTGTAAGTTAAATTTGAAGAATGTTCTGCTGAACTTGATGGTTTAGCTCAAGTACTACTTTATTTATATAACACATATATA
The DNA here is from genome assembly GCA_017140985.1 of Hormaphis cornu. Lineage (NCBI taxonomy): Eukaryota > Metazoa > Arthropoda > Insecta > Hemiptera > Hormaphididae > Hormaphis > Hormaphis cornu. The sequence continues at coordinate 32,634,111 of CM029358.1, forward strand.
AACACTTAACAACCCTACATGGTATTCAATAATAACTTAATAAAAACCTTTTATTTTGAGCACATAATACACGTGACCTTTAAAACATTAATCAAATTAAAAGAGACAATCCATGACGGTACAAATAAAAAACCTTTAAAGCCATAAATTCTTAAAACTAAAAACATAATATAATGACATAATTGTAGCTGACTCAACAAATTTGTTTGAAAATTTGCTTTAATCATTATTGTGTTGTGTTGGTGTGTAATAAGTAATAACTAATAATCATATTTAGCTTAAAAAAAAAAACTTATCTCAATATATTTTTTTTCGTTTAGTTTAGAAATGTTTTTAATTAAATATTATTAAAATATAACAACAAAAAACTAACTCAATAACTTTAAACTCCTTAAATTTTTAAAGTTCAATCTGGTCTCTTTTTAAATATTCTACACTTGAAATTTCAAATTTTTGATATTGCTTTAGTCAATTTTATAACGTAAGCGTTATCTGTTTAAAAAAGTACGTTTAGGAATGTTTATGGAATGTTATATATAATAATATACTGGTGATATTAAATTTGAATTATGTAATTAAATCACACATTTTGGTCATAATCACGTCATATATTTGCGTGTATTAATCCAGTGGCGTATCCAGGGGCAGATTGAGGGGGCCGGAGCCCCTCCCGAAATTTCCAATAAATGAAATTTTTTTATCTAAAATTCTAGTATTTTTTGGCACATCGGCCAAAAACAAAGTAATTTAGTATACCTACAATCAATTTTACAGTAATGAGAATTATTTGTTTTAGTATAAAAATTATTTAGTTGGTATCAAGACTAATATCGCCGCCGTCAGCCGTATGTTCACAATTTTTTGTAGAACGCTTACCTAATTTTAAGGGATAATTCACTTTTTCCCTAATGAATTCTATAAATGGGTGAATCAATGTGGACTAGAGAATTTTTTCAGTATCAGCCCTTTCCAGAAAAAAAAAATCATGGATAAGCCACTGGGTATTATATATTAAGCTTATAAGGCATAAAAGATCCCTAATATAAAGAGCAGACACTGATCAATAATTATATACGCGTTGGTGTTAAACAGGCTGCTAACGCTTCAAGATTCTGGCCTACAGGACGTGGCATATTCCACAACGAGAACAAAACTTTCCTTGTGTGGTGCAACGAAGAAGATCATTTGCGGCTCATATCGATGCAACCTGGTGGAAATTTGGGAGAGGTTATTTTTGATTTTGATAATACTTATTATAGAGATTGCTGGATCGTTTATGTTTGTAAACGGAAACTCAAACACAGCTGAAAATTGTCTCCGCAGGTGTACAAAAGGCTCGTAACGGCTGTCAACGACGTAGAAAAAAGGCTTCCGTTTTCGCACCACGACCGCTTGGGCTTTTTAACATTCTGTCCGACAAATCTGGGCACAACGATCCGCGCATCGGTTCACATTAAACTGCCAAAATTAGCCGCCGACAAAGCCAAGTTGGAAGAAGTCGCTGGAAAGTATAATTTACAGGTAAACTGTACCTATTACTGCGACATTTTGAACGGTTTAACCTGCTGGGCAAATGTGGTATTGAAGTAATAATATCCATGAATATGAGTAATATCTGGCACTGAAATAATAAATTTGTCTGTATTTATTAATGTCACGAGGTGAAACAGAGTTACTATATTCACATTGAATTTACGTTATTTATTATAGTGTAAAAATTTTCCTGAAATTTATAAGATGATTGTACATAGGATGTATAGGTATACCATGAATTTGTAATATTAACAAAGTTTCGAATAGGTAGCCTCATATGTTAATTTTACACGAATAGGTACATTTTAAAATAATTATTGCCAAATTAAATCAAAATTTAACATTTAAAATACCTCTATACCCACTTAAAAATGTGATGTGACTGCGGTTTGGCTTACTACATATAAAAACTTTACTGGAATTAATCTACAATTCTTTGTTCCACATAGAAATATATTCTAAATTAATTATATTATTATTTTGTCAAATAACAAAAAATTAAAGTTGCGTTGACTGATGTCTACCATAATTAATGAAAAGTTAAAAATAACGATAAATATTGCTAAAATAAAAAAATCATCAATTCATTAAATTAAAAGAACATATCATATAGATTCAGTGAAAATTTAAGTGCACAACGATTTTTTTTTAACTAAGCACAATAAAATCACAATAACCAGATTGTGTAAAAAAAGTTTTGCAAATCTTGGTGAATATTGTATAATGTGATTTTTTTTTACTATTTAATATTTCGGTACGTAAAAAAGGGTAAAACGTTTCAATCAACAAAAATATACAATTACATTATTTCCAATATTTGAGAATCTTCATCAAATAAACGTAATCTACTGTTGTAGTATATATTTTATAACAATTTAAGTATATATGTGAGCTTAAACAAATTTAAAGTATAACGTGTTGTAAAATTAGATTTTACCTTTCTTCTTTTATTAATTGTTTGGTACCTAACCGTTAAAGTTTTAATCGAACAGATTCGTAACTCAAAAGATAGCTAATGGGGAGTGAAAGAAAACTCAAAAATTAATAACGTTTGGTTTTCAGGTAAGAGGTACTCGTGGAGAACATACTGATGCGGAAGGAGGTGTCTATGATATTTCAAATAAAAGGAGAATGGGTTTGACTGAATATCAAGCTGTGAAAGAAATGAACGATGGGATACTTGAGCTCATTAAGATCGAAGAAAAATTATAATTAGCTGATTATGATGAATGATAAATAAAATTCAATATCTTTAGTTGAACAAACACAAATTTAGTCGTGGTTTATTATAATTGTTGCTATTTTCAATATTTTAAACTTGTTTTGTCTCGTTGATTTATTTTGTAAAAACAAAATATGTTTAACGTGGTGATTTATGGTACAGTCGGTTATTTGAAGCATTTTTTTTTTTTTTTATAGTTTATTTTATATATATAATCGTAACTATGCAAGTAAACAATGGTGACGACCAGCTTTGCAAGCTTAAACAGCAAATATTCATGTTGGTTTTAAATTTTTAATATACTTTTTAGAATTCGTTTGTATGTTACCTAATGTTATTGTTCAATGTTTTAAATGCATTAGTGTGAATTATACTTAAATGGCTTTTAATTATGCAAAATATATGACTTACCCATATATGTTATAAAGCAAGTCACGTAATACGGTAATACACATTTTATCTCGTTATAATATAAAATTATTATTGCTTGTTAATAAATATATAGTAAAATTATCATTTATTGTTTTATCATTTTATTACAGACCTTCAGGCTTAGCTAAGGCATAATAAATATATTGTTTAATTATAAACAATATAATATAATTAATAAATAAATGTATACTTATTCTTATTAAACTAAATTAATTTTTAATTATCTAAATATTGAATAATTTTACCAGTCAGATTGGTGAAATCTCAACCGATAGTGCTTCTACACAGGTATGTAGCTATATTGCCTATACGTTACGCCGTCCAAAATAATATACAAAAAAACGTACCTATGATAACCATATGAAAAACTTGAAAACTGGAGGATGTACCATAATGTTCATAATCTAAGTACGGCAGAAAATATTACCAATAAATGATTTATCTGGGTAGGCCTCCGCGCCTCGCATGGCGTAATAAAGAAGGGTCGCTGTTAAGAAAAGTTCAAGAAAACTGTCCCCAAGGAAAAATATCTGCACTGGGTGTCCAAAGTTAAAACAGAGTAGGTAAAAGAAAACGTAGGAGAAAAGCTGCCAGGAGTAGATTGGTTGGAATTAATACTAAAAGGGGGAAAGTTGAGCTAAATATTATGTTGGACGGAATGACGTAAACATAAAGGATGAAACCACAAGAAAGAAGAATAAATACTATTCATTAATTTCTGTAACATATTTCATTTTTGTGTGTTATAATATTTACAGATTATTAGAGACAGTAATATTTTAAATTCATTATAACCATGCATTATAATAATAGTATGTTTCAAAATTTTGTAATAATGGTATATAATTTGTCAATTTCGAGTTTTGTGTGGGCAAATTCTGAAGATTTAAACACAATAAATTACAATTTTGTCATTTTACTAAACGGACATAACAATAGCAGGGCAATGTTTTAAAATATTGCAAACGTGATGTTTAAAGCACCTACCATAGATACTTATTCCATACACGTTGGTAACTTTGTTAGGAACAATAGAAATAATATTTATTTTTGAAACAAAATCACTACTTACATATTCGTTTTTTTTTAATGTGATTTTTCATACTTTTTAGAAAAATGGTTGACTGAGAATTGTTACTTATAAATGTAATACATAACGTTTTTAAATCCCATCAAACCATTAGACATTAGTAAAGGAGAATCAATACTGTTTCAAACTTTTAATAACTCATAATCGACAAAAAACTAAAATATTTTCAAAAATTCCAGACATTGAATTGAATACAATAGGTAGATTTTTTTTCTTTTTGAAAATTTAACAAACGGTTATCAAAATTTCAACAAATACTTCAAAAAAAGTACCATATCTCTGCCCAAATACCTATCATAGAAAGGTTAATAATATGTTATATATAAATATCGGAGCATTTTTATTACCAAAAAAAAAAAAAAAAAGATGGCATAATAGAACATCATTGTAAAATCAATAAATTTTTGCTACAATCAGAGTTTAAATCTTTTGAGAAACTCAAAACGTCTTGGTAAGTTCATTGAGGTTTTCATACAGCGTATAGGTATAAAAATCTTTTAAATTTTGTCCACATTTTATTTTAATGAATCAGTCACTAAAAATTATATACAAACACATACTTCTATACTATAGTATAGTATAGAAGTCTGTGTATACAAAGAGTGATAGTTAACAGATAGTATACAAAAAGAATACACAATATTTCAGATTTTATTGCTAACAGAATAAGTAGATAATATCATTGATTATAAATGGATTATTATTTAAAATCAATGGTAATATTATAAATAATAACTTCAAATAAATTACCGTAATACATGATATAGCATTGTTTCTAATTATTTAGTATTTTCTCGGACACAAATCATTATGTAAAAAAAAAAAAAACAAATTAATTGACAAGTTACATGTTTAATGTTTGTATATTTATGTTGTACAAGTTTTCATGGTTTTGGTTTTTCACAACACGTCTTGTACGAGTGCCACAACTCACAAGTCACTCATCGCTAATTTTTGGTTCATATTATAATCGTTTCTGAATCACATAATATATATTATGTATCTTCAAAAATTAGTTTGATCAGGTACATGTTATTTCAAATTATAGTAGTATACATAATACATCTAAATTTGAAATTTTGTTTATTTTAGAACAGCTTAAACTTTGAGAATGGTTATTACTTGATTGGTATTTAATTCTTTTGTTTTGCATAAATTTGTTTGTAGGTAGCTATATAACAAAGTTGAAATTATAATAGAGTCGGAGGAAGAATATTTTCCTTGTTGTGACTTTTAAATAAATTCATCAAGGGATACTATATTGTTTTGATATAATGCTGTCAGATCACTTAGTTAAACTAGTTGTTGTCAGTGGCTTAATTAGGAATGTTTCACTCTTCAGAGAGAAGGATATGGATTTATTTTTGTATCTGTAGGTACCTGTTGGAATTATCCCTTATCTATTGAACTAAAACTAGCATATCTGTTTAGAAAAAAAAGCGCCTGAGGAGAAGAGATATGAATCACATCATATTTTCCCTACTACAACGCTACCAATCATTGAAAACTGAAGATTTGAAAATTATGTTTGGCAGTATAAATTGTTTAATTCGATCAAAAGATACCAGACATTTTTCATAGTTTTGAATTTGTGTCGTAAATAATTTAATCATTAAAATATGTGTACATTTCGGTTTTTTAATTTTTAAATATTTAATACTTTACACAACTGATAGTTTTTTTGAAACCTCTAATAGATTGAATACAAAATAGTTCTTACCAATATGAACCGATTGGAGATTAGCTGGTTTGTTTGTTTTTTAGTTTTGTACAACGTTTAGTATTATGTATAGTAACTATACATACAATTCATTAAAGATACATAGCTAAAAAATCACAACACATTTTTATTACTTAAATTATACCTAGGTATGTTTTACAGTAAAATAATAATACATAATAGTTATGACATGGTACATTTTGTTGAACTAAATTAAATAATGATAAACAATTTTACATAACTATACAAAAGGAAATAATTAATTAGAATTAATTTCAGGGTTATTGTCTACAGTTAATGTTTTTTTTTGCTTTCTAATTTTAAGATATGTACGCAAAAACCTTGTAATAAATACGTTATTGAAATGTCTAAAAAAATATGTTACACACGCAACAGTGTTAATCGTGTATGAAAGGAGAAAAATGAATGCCAATAAAAATTGATGACATATGTATGAGACATAGAAAAGTATTAAAAACATTATGTTGTTTGGAATTGTGAAAAAAGTCACAAATCATAATGACCAACGTATCATCACTAGTTGCTTGAAATTATAATTTTTTTTTGGTCAAAACTATTTTGCTCCTACATACACCATACATCTTGAACTGTCTGTTAAGTCTATAGGTACAGAATTTTTTTTTTTTTAAGTATTTTTAATAATAGTATAATTATAGCAAGCATTTTGGTGCGGGCATTCAGTGCATAGAAAAATGCAAAGGATTGAATTATTTACTTTTTGTTTTAAAACACAACGCACTCCAAAAGATTGAACACCAGTCACGCGTAGAAAATACACAGTTACCTATATCAGTATTTTTCAAGAAATAAACGTGTAAATATATTATTTATTTTGCTAATAATACCTAAAATATACATTATATTATGTAAAAATCATTTGAAAATTGTTGAAATTGTTTTAACTGTCCAGATGGTTAAGTCACAGATTATATAAAATCGTAAAGAACGAGCGGCTAGTGAAAAATTGTCATGTTTTATGTGGTTTCAAATTTAAATACCTAGGTATCTAGGATAAAAAACTATGATTTTTCGTTTGATAAATCTATGTAAGTATCTACGTAAGTATAAACAAATCTAACAAGGAATGGTAGCCAAATACTTGACTAAATATATCAACAAAGATTACGACAAATATCATTCTATTCTAATTGAATTGTATGATTGAGTATAGCGTAGTTTAAACATAACAGTTTCATTTTTTTAGAATTAAAATCACTCGCCATTCGTTGATCATTTTATAATTTGATATATTCTGTGGATTGTTACAGATGATAGAGCAAACATTTATCATTGAAACAACAACACAAATAATATTAACACTAATAATCTAAAACAGAATTACATTTAAGTTTTAAGTTTTAACTAAACAAGACTAGATAGATATCAAACGTTGAAAAAACATATTAGTTTGTCAGAATTTTTTTTTTTAATACTTCAGCGGAATCCGCAGGTTTTTATGAATGTTTCATCGCTTTTTAATTACAATTAAGCTCAAGATACACCTACGCACGGGTGCTCGTATATATGAAAAAAAAAAAACAGATGTACGAACACACGTCCTACATAGTGATTTATGATATGCAAATGTGTTCTGTGGCGGTGGACCAAGACAGTTTCACACGGTAATCGTTGTTTAGAACAAGGTCAGAGATACAACCAACAAATCCTTTTCTGTACCTCTTTCCCGTAGATTTTTCAACGTCTTCGGCGCCACCTACAAGTAAATAAATCACGATATTGTATTTTGTATATTATATGATAAAATAGTCAAACTTATTTGGATTTGTTATTCGTACTGTATCAATTGCCAATTATAAGTTGATAATTCATTGAACAATACTATTGATTCAGAAAGCTGAAAGTATAATACAAAACATTCACCTAAGTACAGTCCGGTATTCGAGTTGAGTTGCTTCAGCCGTCCGTTGGATATCGTGAACATTTTTGTACCATTGTCAATAGTTAAAGTACTTAATCTTTCATCTCTGTAAATACATAATCATTATGACGTATGAGATATGGGTGAAAGATCTTAAAATTTGAATTGATAACTCATTATAGGTAACTCTTGTAGGTAAATATACTAATAACAAAGAACCTATATAAAATTTATGACTTAGAAAATTGAATAAAAAATAGATTGAACCAGATACAAATCACCAGAGATTACATATTGTACAAATAATATTTATGTTATTATGGTCAAAAACATTTTTATGAAAACAAAAATATCATAAGCAGTAGGTATGTAACTTAACATGAAATGTGTTCTAACAACTTTAAAGTAAATTCCAAATTTAAAATTTAGATTAGTTACGAATACCTATTTAATATATATGCTGTGAAAGTGGTGTTTTTCGCCTTAAAAAAAAAAAAAATGCTGCAATATAAAAACATTATACTCAGCAATGATTCTGGATTCACGAGAAAAGTTTAAAAATTAAAACAAATACAATTGTATTCAAATATGGCTCTCTCAGATAGAGTTCACATGTGCTCTATGTAAAAACTTTGCAACATTAATAAAATACGTCTGGGGTTTTTGCCCACACAAGACATTAATTTTTGGAGAACAAAGTTCCTCTTATAACAAAAAGTAAAAATGTAGACACAATGATATGAATTTTTGTGTGGAACACTGAGTCTTATGTAGAATCTTAGAGGCGTAGTTAGAAAGCGATTATGGGTTTTGAATAAGACAACAATATGAGAACTATAAAATAATGGTCCATTTGTGACCTTCATGTTTATTTTTACAATTTTGGACGAGGGGATTGACTCTCAAACCTCCTCATTTATATAGGTCACTGATCTTGATGTTACATATTGTTTACAAACCGGGTGAATTTCATTCTGTGCCAATGTCCGTCGTTTATGGGTGGACTGGTGGTGTTATATTTGAGCACTGTTTCGCCACTCCCCAAGTCGTAAGTCACTTTGATACGGCCATCTTGTAATCCAAGAGCCAGAAAATCAGCCGACCTGTCTGATCGACCGGTCCACAAAATGAGCCCACTCAGTGCTGTTGTTCGGAATCGCATATTTATGTCCAAATGGCCGTCAGTGATTCTGAAACAAAATTAATTGTTTTGTATTGACTGAACTTGATACACAGAAAAATCATTTCTCACACAGGGGTTTATGATTTTTCCATACTTAATGAATAAACATCTGTAGTGTATGTGTTTAAAAATGCAGAAAGCTTTTACTCTCAATGAAAGTAGCCTGCACAGTTTATAATAGCAAAAAGGTTTTTGTAAGTATATATAATTTATTACTTATTAACAATTATTCATATAAATAAATGAAAACACAGACTTTCTGATTGACAATTTTTTACAAAAGTTTTTGATATATATTTTTTTCAAATATGTTTTACTTTGGTATATAGCAAAAAAAAAAAAAAAACTACTGAAAATCCAAAATATATTTTATACCAAGATATTCTTCTTACCTATGAAATACGTTAATGTAAATATGTTAATGTAAAAATAAGTCAGTTAAAAGTTAAAATTTTCAATAAAGTGTAAAAAGGGGCTACAATTTCAAAAAGTTTTTCACCTATTGGGTCTAACATAATTAGAGTTTTGAATTTTTCAAAAAACTATTTAATATACAATTTATGTTCTGTAAAAACTTTAATTTTTGGTTTTAAAGTTTTGCTTGACACTTGTTAAAATCAATTTTTAATTGTCACACAATTACTGAACAATGTTCTAATATATTTGATCATTTTTACACATTCATATCACCTTAATTAAAAAGCAACACTAACAATAATTGCTTACGCTTTGAAGAAAAACTAGATTCAATGACGTGAAATTTGGAACGTTTTAATTATATCAATTTGTAGTAGTGTGTTTCTATAGGGAAGGGTGCTTAGAATTTTTGAACAATGGAAGCATTAACAAAAGAAACGCATAGTGGCCTCAACGTGAAAGGCGGTAGAGATTTAAGTCATCTACCAACCAAACACACAATACGGTTCCTATAATAATATTATGCGTCCTTTGGGGGTTTTTGTTATTCGTGCCTCCCATTGAGTAATTTTCGTATTAAAGACTGAAAAGTAAGAAAATAAGATAAATATTTGGGTGGAACTGTACATAATCATTTATAATATTTTAATGTTTTTGAAGTACAATTAGAACGTGCATTTTTGAAAAAGAGGCCAGGTGCTTGATATATGAGAGGAATGAAGAAGAAAGAAAGAAAGAAGAGTAATGGCAATAGGTGGTGATGAAGAGGTAGAGAACTTTAAGTACCTAGGATCATTTGTACAAAGGGACGGAAGCATTATGAAAGATGAGAAAAATAGGATTAAGTGCGGTTGGATAAAATGGAAAGAAGCGTCAGGTGTTTTATGTGATAAAACAATTCCAATAAGGCTAACAGATAAGTTTTTCAGGAGTGTGATGAGACCAACCATGTTGTATGGTTTGGAGTGTTGGGCAGTTGACAGGAAAATAGAACAGAGTTTGAGTGTAATGGAAATGCGAATTCTTAGCTGGATGAGTGGAGGAGTAACGAGAGAAGATAGAATAAGAAACAAATATGTAAGAAGTAGTAGGTGATGCATACCTAAATAGTAGATAAGATGAGGGAAAATAGACTGAGATGGTTTGGACATGTGTTGAAGAGAGAAGAAACTAAAGCAGTAAAAGCGGTTGTGAAAATGAACGTTGAAGGAAAAAGAAGTAGAGGAAGATCAAAGAAGAGATGGATGGAAATAATTGAAAAAGATATGAGAGTTTTTAATGTGTGTGTAAGGGATGTGAATAATGTTGTTCAGTAAGAAAATTTTGAAAGCGCACATTGCAAAACTGAGAAGAATAGCTGACGAGACACAAGTAATGATACTTTTTATGGTGTTTTTTGGCAGGTTAACATGATAAAATATTACCGCTATAATAACGGATGAGTAGGTATAATGTTTCCAGCAGTAACCTCTTAGTCGCAATTACCTTTTTTGCACTTCGTGGCTAGTATAATGTACAAACGACGTGCCGTCAAAGGACACGTGTTGACTGTCGTCAGAAGAGTTGCATTGTTTGTCACACACGCACTTGTACTTGTCAAAGATTGGTATGCACTGCACGCCGGTACCGCACGGTTTGGCTGCGCATGGGTGTGGGCAGTTTGCCACGTTGGCCCCGGACAGCGCTCCCCGTACAATCTGTAGCGGTCTCCCGTTGATCATCACCTGAGGACAAAACGTTTTTGTTGATCTACATAATAATTATCACCAAACTGACACTTTTACGTTAAAAGAGCAAAAGATCAAGAATCAATCGATTGAATAGGAGGAAATGGATGTATATATATATATCAATAGATAAAATTTTAGTTGCCTATCAGTTATCACTATTACTTACTCAAATGATTGACAAATGTTAAACACACAGATTGATTGAAACAAATTGTCCTTTGGCCAAAGTTTAAATCAGTTCTTTAAAGTTAGGCACGCAGTACAGTGCAACTGTCTACTTTAGTATCTATCATATTCAGTGAATTGATCACACACAAGAAGGTTTACAATATATTTTTGAAAAATATTGTACATTAAATGAAAAAAATTAAAATTAAGAAATAGTATTTACAAAGCCAGTCTGGAATCCTTAAAAACTAATAGATTCTTTAACATAAAATCTCAGTGTGGGGAGAGTGTAAGATGTAACTTGTTAAAAAACAACACAAACATAACAATTTAGAAATTATTCCGATTAATTGATTGTATAGTAAGAAGATTGACAAATCATACCAGATATAAATCAACTTATGAGTAAACTAGATAAGTTCATTACAGGCTTTAGAATAAATCCAGTAGCTAATACCCTAAACCAACGTTTAAATTTATACAGGTATATTTATTTTTACTACCTATGTTGGTTGTTTTGATTAAAATCTAGAATATCATTTCAACACAATAACAATAATTGTTGTGTACGAACTTTTTGTATACAGCCATTAAAGGAAGTTCGGACATTGATTTGTGCTGGCACCGTGTCAAATTTGGGAACACCTCCGATGTACATACTCAAGGGTAAGGATAGTTGTGTAAACGCTCCGGGAGCTATTACCTGAAATAAAATAAAATATTAAATAACAATAATAATAAAAATAATATTTGTTTTTTTTTTTATCAGGAATCATACATAATGGTAGTGGTAGCTATAAAATTGTAAACTAGACATTAGGAAATATAAATCCAGCCTCATAAAAATTACTATGACTCAATTTAATTTATAATAACGTAAAGAGCATGGAGTTAAAAAGAAATTAAAGAATTGGGGCACTATTTATGCGTATCTACAATACATTTTTTAATTGGTTTTCAAAAACAATTCTTTTTTTTTTTTGGTTTTGTACCTAAATACTTGAGGATTTTTATTTTTAAATAAATTATTAGTTTAAAAATTATTATAACATTGTAATATGATTTTAACCTAATTGTCTCATAAATTATAAGAATAAAAAGTTATTTGATAATTTTTCATTGAATATGACTTAAAAATAAATGTTTTTAGATGTTTCATAACTAATTATATTAGTCTTATATTTTGTGTCACTCTTTTAATCATAAGTCATAACTGTCAATATTTTGTCAATTACTAATAAATAGTAATCAATTAGTTAAAGGAAATTAATAATTATATTAGATGAATCAATCTTTAAAATTTGTATATAATGTACACTGAACATATTTACATTGTTGATCAAATGATTTTTATACGGTTCAGTTGGAAATATTTTTGGTTAGCCAGATTTTACTTTGGCAACTTTGTCAAAAAGTTTAAATGACACCAACGGCTGGAACGGGAACCTTTTCAACACAATTACATGGCTTTTCTCATAAAGCCATTGTATAAATGTTACATTTTCAAGAAGTAAAAACAGTTGTTGCAATTGTACTATGTTTTTTTTTTTTTTGTTCAAACCAAACTTGTCGAATGTAATAAAAATAAATTACTTTCCGCCCGCAAATACCGCAGTCCGTTGAATTTGAAAACATTTGCGTCACTGTTAAGTGTTAAACTTCAATTTAAAACTTTTCACGCTCGTTATACAAAAACCTTGATTCTGTAGTAGTGCGATAGTCGTATTTATTTTAAATTGCTATGAACATTTTGGAGCTCAGAAACACAAAATTATATTCTTACTTGAACTTCTGGTTGATTGTCCACACGCATGACCGCCAGTTTTCCGGTTCGCGATATTCGTGACCTATGCCATTCGTCGAGTGAAACCCACATAGGACTTCTGTATTAAAGAAACCAAACATGTTGAATATTAAAACTCATTAGTTAATAGTGATGACAATGTTTTGTTTTATGTCTAAAAAGAGTCCATAATAGTGTATTTATAATAACTTAAATTAATATCAGAGAATTGCATGATTAAGATTTAAAGCTTTAAAGTAAACTCGATGATAAAATCTCTATCAAGAATTTTATAGTTCTGTAGTAGTGACAATGTGTTATTGCCATTATTGCCTTAAAATTCTTATTACTCTGGAACAACGTTCGACCGCCAAATTGTGATTACACTACAGTTTTCAGTGACAAAAATTACATGTTATTCATACTTCAAAGTATAAAAAATTGAACATTTCCACAAACTAGAAATATGCTAAATTATGCGTAAATTCAAAGTTTGACTAGCCCTTATTTTGTTAATTTTGTAGCTAGAAAAAAAGGTTTTACACAAAAATTGTTTAAAAAAAAAATACTCTATTTGAATATGTAAGAAAAAATTGGGTTGTCATTAAAAAAATAAAAGTTTTATTACGCATGCTCGTGCAAAAGAGATAAATACTAAAATTTTCTCAAAATATTTGTTTTAATACTCCTTTTCATCTCCCAAAAACCCCATTTTAATCCAAGGTAATCCGGTTAAAATATTTAGTGTTACCATATAAGTGGAACACACTGTATATATACATATATATATATATATATATATACATTTATTGCCAAAATCTAACTTGAATTAATTTATTAATAATAATGTGGCACAAGTTTGATTAATGAATGCAGATATTAAGCAACTATTTCAATTTCTTTAAGCTAAGTATATTAACATTATAAATGGTTAGTTGCTTGACAGTCAAAGGTAACTCAAAACATTTATAAATAAATATTTAGTAGTTTGATTTAAAAGTTGCGTAAAACTGACTAAACACATTTTTAATAATGGTTAGATAAATGTTTTGTTATCTGTCTGGGTTAATTAGATTACATAAAACTTGTTTAAAAGGGTGTGAAACGTGCAAAATATGAAATTATTTTTAGAGTGACACGTTGGTAAATTATGTTTATGAAGACTTTAATCAATATTATTTAATTAATACAATGGAGATTTTATAATCGGGTTTACCTTAAAGCTTTAAATCTTAATCGCGCAGTTCTCTGATATTAATAAAACGTTTTTAGTACTCTTAAATTCTGTAAAATCCATTATGGACCTAGAAACTTCAATAAATGTACGAAAAAGATTTACAATTTTTTTGTTAATTTGGTAACAAGAAAATAAATAACATTGTATAAGAATGTGCTAAAAACAAACCTTAATGACGCTGTTCCCGTTCCCAAGTCAAACGTAAACTCTACATGACCGTCAACCATATACACACTTATGAAATCGGCTGAACTATATTTTTGGTAACCTTCGTACAGTATTAGTCCGTCAGTCGATCGAGTCTTAAAAACAATATCCAAGTCTAACCACGACAAAACCGTATCACCCAGTGCGGGATGTCTCAAGTAACTTGATCCGTTAAACGAAGGCACCTGAAAAACGTAATTTATTTTAGAGTTTTTACGATTTATTGACTATTTTAAAATACCAAATATATTATTTACACAATGATCATTCGAATGGTTATAAACTAAGAACTTTCATAACATTTTATTTATTTAGAATTTAATTTATTAGACTATAATTACTACTTAGTAAAATAAATTGTAAAATATTGAATTTGAACAATAGTTTTTGATAACATTTAGGGATATATTTTGCACAATTGTTATGAGATGTGATGCTTAAAAATGAATAATGGCAAAAACCATGCAAGGAAATGTCAGCTACCTACTTTAAAAATTTAGTTGAATTAGTTAAATGAGATTAAATTAAACATTGAAGTTATAGAGGACTTATTATACATTTGAAACTATCAATATTAGATTGTTTTATATTGTATTTGTACTTAGTGAAAAATTCATCAAAAACAGTATTATCGATCATACAAGTGATTAGGTACATTAAGGCATAAAGCTGATAGTAAATAGGATTTGTTGCTACTCGGTAAAATATAGTTACAATTTAATAAGGTTTTTTATTTAATTTTAGGTCTGTTGAAAGATGAGCTTTACCAATTTTGGTATCAGCGTGAAACACCTCTTTAAATATAAATTATTATAACTGTAAAAGGTAAAAGCTTAACGCTCTTTGTTTGTCTTGGGTAATAGTTATTTCTGCGTTTTCTTCTTTATTTTAATAAAAAGAGCCCAGTGTCAAGTATGAACGTTAAAAGAAAATGCTAAAAGGACATTTTGATTTGAGCTATTAATTATATTCTTATGACCGCGGAGAGGTCAAATTTACTAAAAAAGGGGATTAATTAGACCATTAAATTATTTTGAAAAAGACTCGTAAATTCTGAGCTAATTATGAAAACGGAAACTCTTTTCAAACTATTCTAAACATCAGAACATACGAGATAACATTAATCTTTAGTATTTTCAGTCTGATATTTTTTGTAAACCTAGTTTTAATACACAGTTTTTAATAATCAATAATAAATATGAAACAATTTTTAAAGTTTAAAAACAACAGCAATTATAAAGTATATTTTAAATATTTATTTTTGAAATTGTACCTGCATAAAAATAAATTTAGAAAATAATACATTTTTACAATATTCCTCGGTCATAAGTACCCTTAGTAAAAAAAACTATATTATTCACACCAAACCCCAATTAAATACCAGAGGTTATCAAATCCAGCATTTTAGCTCAAAACGATGAAATAATGAGTAAAAACTTGAAATATTTTACAAAAATAGTTAATTATATATATATATATATAATTGATTGATCAGTTTTCAACATTTAAATGAGCATAATACAAATTTTTTTGTATTCACAAAATGCAAAAAATAGATTTTCAGACATTTTTAGATCACGTCAATCAATTGAGAACGTTAATGTGATACGATACCATTTTTAATTTACTTAAACAATTTTACATAATTAGAAATTATTAAAAAAATATTTCTTTATTTTTTGGAATTTATTTGGAAGTCTTCTTAAATGTTTTATCAGTATTCGCATTGATTTTATAAGTGTAAAATGGTATTAGATCCCAAATGTTAAGCAATGATATACTTCTGTATGCACCAAAATATATTTGTGCGCATGGACATTTTTCCAGTTACTTACAGAAAACGTCACTTAAATATTTATTTAACGATGACGAGATAAGTTTTATCTACTTAGAAATTCGTTTCCAAAAAGTGAAACAAACATCAAAATATATGGAATATTTTAACATGTTTTGTCACATACATTATTCATTTATATGGGACATTTTTGATTTATCATTCTCCATTTGCAAACCTTAACGTCACAGTCTCGTATGCTGATTTGAATAATAGTTTTTTTGTACTTCAGGTTTAAATCCATTTTGAATCAATATACGTGCCGACTATTTAAGAGTAAGACCAGCAAAAATAATATAATATGTGCTATTTTTAAAAAGACTTTTTTTTTTTGCTTGAAAAGTTCATTTTAATAAACGTATATTTTTACTACAAATTTTGGAATTAATTGTGTTTCTTAATAGCTATTGGTTTTTTCTCTAGTTTAAAGTTTTTATACTGGTAATATTTACACCATAACAATAAATTACTACCATGGTATTTTTAACTTATAAAAATTTTTTTTTTGGTTTAGTTTTGTTTTTGGTTAATGATGTTTTCCAATTCGTAATAACACAATCAAATATGTTAATTATTTTAGATTCTGAGCGTCATCGAAGAATGTATTGTTTTTACAATGATGTATTTTTTTTCTTTTTGACCACTTTTAAGGGTATAAGGAATGCTCCGATTTTTACGTTCAATACCTCTAATGAAAGGTCTTGGAACTCTAATTGTATTTTGAGGGATCTAAAATTTAAAAGTTCAAAAATTAAAAATTAAATTAAATTAATAATAAATAAAATTAATAATTAAAATTAAAAAAGTTACAGTAAAATAAGTAAGTCAAATTTGACCAAAAACGTTAAAAATTACGGCAAACGTAATTTACTTTAGTTTTTTGGCTATAACTTCGAAAATAATAGATGGAACTAGCTGAAACTTTTACACAATATTAAAGTAGGTAACATTCAAGTTTGGTCTAAGTTTCAAGTGATTTTAAACATTTTTGAGCTAAATACAGAATTTTAAAATTTTCAAAAATATTCTTTTACTTTGAAGTTTTTGTTTGATAAAACATTTAATTTTCGAGAAAAAGTTTTAAAACTTTAACACAAAGTTAACAATAAGTATATACATAAGTGACTACATTTTTTTAGAATATCCATAATCACAATTTTTTTTTTTAGTTGTTAAAGTTGGAAAATAGTCAAAAATTTGTAATACCTTTTTTTAGAAAAAAATTCGTTTCCCACACAAACTTGTTATTTAAGAACTTTAATTAAATTATGTTATTTAAAACAAAGTTTGCAATCTGATAAAAAAAATTCCGAACGCGTAGAAAAAGTATTGAAAAACGGTGTAATTTAGTTCTAACATTGAAATCACGCGTATTATTGTATAATTGATACTATAATCGTATTAAGTCCTCAAATAATAGTCCAAGTGGTTTGAAATTTTCACACGTTATTTAACTAAATATTTTTTTTATACGTGGATTTTTCAAATTTTTATTGTTAAATTAATTTTTTAGTAGACAACTGAGCTCACTCAGAATCTTATTTTGCAAGGAAATGATTTATCATTGCTTTCAGATATTAAATTATGCGTTTGAATAACAACATCTAAACTAGTGACCCACCCAAAGCGTAGTCGCTACCCCGTCAAACTATACCCACGCGACTAAGAGTGATCCCGGCTTTTTTAATATTATTTTTGTAGATATGAATTTAATTATGTAAAGAGGTCATTAAGATTTTTAACAATAGGTTATTTCCTTAAAAAAACAATTCTAAACAAGCTTAGTTCTACTTAAATACTTTTAGTACAATTTGAGTCCTACTAATGATTATTTTATTCACGTATTGTTATGATAAGTAAGGGTTATACAAGTAATAGTTATACTACAAATTAAACGTGTTCTGGATGTGTGAACTGGATACACATTTTTATTGATGAAAAACTGTGCAAAAAACAAAATGTATTTATTCTTACTTAAGACAAATTACAAAAAAATTGCTGAAATTGGAGCATAAAAAAAATAAAAAACATCTTTGTAATTCAATATATTTCTCATTGCGCTCAGAATCTTTAATCTTGTAATGCCATTAATTTGTAAAAAATATTTCATTAAACTTTATAAAAACATTCAATAGAAATGTTGATTACATATATACATTGATATGGTTCAAATTAATATTTTATATATATATATATATTTAATATCATATATGTATTAATTGATATACCTACTTAAAAATATTATTCAAGTGTGTAATTGATTACTGACACTGGAAACATAAAAATGTTTTGATAAAAAAGTAACATCATTTTATATGGTGTTAATAGCTATAAATGAGCCATTAGATTAAACCTCATGTACATTTCAATTTAATGGACGATTTAATTATGTAAGCACGTTATTTTTGTAATTGCAATCAAATAATGATAGGTGATCAAGATTGTTGTATTCGAGTTTACAGTATATACATACTACGTCAACGTTATACATTTAATACGCACGCTGTCAGCTGCATAGAGAATGTAATTATTCACAAATCTCAAAAGATTTGTGAATAATTAAATTTAATTAAATATTTGACTAATTCAATCCAGCGGTTCTGAGAAATGATCATGTCATAATTTATCAAAGGGATTAAAGCAAACAGTATCATAATGTTGCGAATGTTTGTCAAACGTTTCTGAGTTCTTAACTCGAATGTTGATTTCATATCCAACAAGAACAATATAATACCCAGTAGTGAGCAAAATTATAACTATAAGTTATTATTTTCCAAACAAATAAGTAGTAAGCAATGAAGTCATTGCATCAGATAAATTGTATTTTGAAATAAAAATTTACACAAGGTGTTTTACCTCTCCTATCATATAGTTTACAAATTAAAAAAACAGTTGGAATGAATATACATTTAAATAACGAGTTCTTACTTTAAATTAGGGGAGTTATTCTAAAAATGTTCAACATAATATCATAAAAATAAATCGCTACCTATTATTATCATTTGTAGTGGAAAAATACTAATTTGATGACACATAGTGAAGTACCTGTGTTATAAGTCAATAAATAAATCATTATGTGAAATGTTTTTATTCTTTGATTAATTAAAAAACCTTCTAAAACAGTTTGGCTTTTATTTTGTGCACTCGAATCAAGTAGGTATATTTTTTATCTTATTGATGTATATTTTTACAAATTGTTTGACAAATGACTGTCACAGACTATAGTTTTCCAGAGTAGGTAAGTTTTTACTAACAACATAAAAGTTAATTTAGCCCGAATTTGGTTTTATCGGTAGATAAAGGAATCATTTTGTATAGGTAATTAAAAAGGATTTTCACTTATACTTTGAGTAGTAAAAAAATGATAGCAATAGTTCCGTACTATTTGTAAATAGATGTGGAACAATTTCGTCTAAATCTAAATCATGTTAAATGCAGATATTTACATGCAAATTGGCGTCTTCGATAAGCAATTTGGTTGCGTAATACCATACAAGGACAACCGTAGACAAACAGGGTTTAAATCCACCCCTTCTCACTCGTTAAAATATAATATGATATAGGTACACATACGCCATTATACGCATCAGTGGTCGTTTGATGACAATAATATAACTTAAAAGTAATTTGTGTAATGGGACCCATTATAATTCATAAAAAGAAAAAAAACACAATAATTAAACTACACTCCGTCTCTCGAGAATACTTTTTGGCATTTTGCGTTTACGTCTGTTTGAATCAACACGGCATTATAATAAATTTGCATTGTCAATGAGATGGCTCAACGGACGGTACCCTTAGAAAGAACAGTAATTAAAATTATGAACAATTTAATTTTGCTTTTTGCCCTAGAAGGAATTCCTAAAAAGTATATTTACAACAATCTTTAATGGTATTAACTGTTCAATGAAATGTTAACATAAAGTTAGAATAAAATATGAAAATACGATTAAAGAAAGAGAATATAATATTATATAATACAAATTTAACCCAATAAATACTATTTTTGATAGTCATTTAAAACTTAAAAATTCACGTCATAACAATCAGATTGACATAAATTGGCTGTAAGTAAATTATATCCTCTAAAAATTGTTATATTATATTTGATATTATAACACTGAATATAAATTATGACAAGAAAAAATATTTATAAAAATAAAATTACTGTCAATAAATAAAGGTAGGTAATTTTACAAATGCAGTTTTTGTTGTAGCACACCTATGACTTCATTAAAATTGTACTGACATTTGTACTGACAGTATATAAATAAATATTATTTTGAAAATCATTATGTTAGTTAATATTTTTGAAATTATTTTACTTTACGTGTTGGACATTTTTTTTATTTTGAACAAAAAAATACTTGTTTAACGTACTCGCTATCAACAATAAATACAATTCAATAGAACTTGTGTTCCTGATGTTTGACATAAATGCGATAAATTTTATCTTAAAAATGACGCAGATCATTTTGGGCAGACAATTGTTTTATAAGCTGCTTATGCGATCTGTTTGTTACTCGTATTGTCTAGAGTCACTCTAGACTTCAGGCGTATAAGATTTTATACAATCTGACATAAAAAAAAAAAAAACTAAAACTTATTAGTACAAGTCACCACAATGCAGTTGAGCCATCTTAAAACCTATAAAATGTTAATCCTCGATTTCAATACTTCCTAATTTTCCCCTTTTTTATATTAATTCATAAATATTGAACGCCACAGATAAAGTTACACCACTAGAGTATATTGAAGGTAGATATAAACAAAAGGGGTTTAAAGCAAATAATTAGTTGATAAACGTATCGTGGAAAACGGTAGGGGAAATAAAATAATAGAATAAAAAATCAAAAAGCCATACATCTGAGTAGGTATTACACACCATTGTGTTTTGTGAGCCAGTTTAAAGTACATGAACATTTTATTTTTTCGAAATAAATAATGTAACTCAACTTAATATACTTTACGGCAGAATACTGGAAACCAATATTATACGTTTGTTTCAATAAAACTTGAAAACGCACATTTTACTAAATATTTGATAGTGTAATTAAATGTTATTTGTTAAGTTAATGTAGAAATATTAAATTGTTTTTAGAATATATAAATATATAATATATACTAAAATATATTTAAATTTTTAAGAAATTCAATATTTTTTTTTTTTAGAATTTTGTCACATCAAACCTATGGGATGCATTGTGTCGTGGAATGATTGAACGTTTATTACTTAGTACCTACGCATACTCAGAACGCGCAAATATTTACAACACCTAGGGCGTCACTGTGCCGAAATCGTTTAAAATCTTATTATAAAAAAGAAAATATGAAGATTTAACAATCACCGTCATCCTTAAAATTTCTTTTCTGTACAACAAATTTACCCTATTTTACCATAAAATAACAATGTTTTTTAAATAACCACCTACCTATGTCATTTATTTGCCATAGATGAACCCTAGATTTTGTGTCACTGTACGTTGTACAACGTTGTATCAGTGTAATAAATTTTGTTAAGTGCATAATAATATGTTATATTACGTTATTACTACCTAAAACGATTCTCTTTATAATTGACTAAATGCATTTGGCTAGTAGTTTTTCAGTTTCCACCATAAAAATAAAAATATTTTAAATTCACGGTTATATTTATTCAAAGTAAACAAATTAAATTAATCTGTAGCGATACCAAAACCTTAAATAAAATAATAATGAGATCCAATCAGAACATAATATTATATATTTATAATAAATTGTCAATAGGTAACGGTTTATAAAATAAATTTTACAATTACGCCTCGTAAACGGCAACACTAGAATATTTGGCCATAATTTGTGTACAATAAATTGCTGGTATACATAAGTAATACATTAAATAAAATTTAAATTTATTTCAATGAGTTTGTTTTAATGATGCATAAACCTAACCAGAAAAAACCGTGATTTTATTTGAATTCATGCGCTATGTTTTTTGAAAACTGAATTGTTTTATAAAAAAAATTGCGAACAGGTGACTAACAACCTGGTTGAAAGGTAATTAAATAACTGAAATGTCATTTGAAAGTTATAAAAACTCACATTCTGTTAATATGACATTTGGTGAGTTGAAATCAACGTTTATTTTATGCGTTTATTTTACGCATGATTAAAATAAAGGGAAAAAAATGACTATATTTTATACATTTTTTATTTATCAACTTAAAACTCACGTGTAACAATGAAACCATTAAAAAATACAAAAAAACGTAATAGTTGAAAAAAAAAATCATAAATGATTAATTTGCAATATTTACCTGCAAGTCCAAAACCGTTTCGCACAAATCACCCGTGTAACCTAATGGACACAGGCAAAGAGAAGAGTTAGTGGTCGTTACACATTTTCCACCGTGTTGACATGGAGATCTTGTACATTTGTCCGTAGAACATTCCTCTATAAAACAAGTTTATTATTTAAATACTTGACTAAGATGCTCATACGTAAAACTAGACACATCAGTTTGAAGAATTGATTAAATTAAAAATCAAAACTAACTTAGGTAGTAAGATTAACTTTTAATACTAAGTTTAAAACATCTATTGGTAGCATAAAATATCATTTTGAAAAATTTCAAAAACAAAATTATTATTATTAAGGTGTTGTTCACCTTTTTTCTTTAAATTGTGCAAATAAAATGTTATCTGCACAGTTTTATTTATAAAATTAATAATTTTACTGCCAAATAACTATATGTTGTAAGGAGTAAAATAAACTTAACCACAATACCAACCGTTAAGTTAAGCATTTCTTAAGCTAGGTAAGATTGTTCTAAGTCAAACAATAAAACAAAATAAATACATACAAGGAGGTATTTATTTACTTGTTACCTTTAACATATATATTACTTTACATTATTTTACTTTTGAACTTTTTAAACGGAACGCAACTGTAACTTGTTAGCACCATGTTAGTACCTATTATAATTTATAGTAGCTAAAATTAAATATAAATGATTGAATCAAATTATTAATGTAAAAAACTACTTTAATATGTCTCAGAAGTGGAGTATTTATTTGGGCAAATTTATACTATGGACGCAGGGATCAATAAATAAGAACTCAAACGTTTGAAAAAACAGTCAAGAAAACCGATTTTTTTTTTTAACCATCCAAATAGGAGAAGAATCACAACACGTCCATCACGTTCACTAAACTATAGTACGATTTATCAAAAACAAATTACGAGAGAGGTTACCAAATCGAAACTAATATTTTAACGTCATCGTCCAACATACACACGTAGCTATCGAAAAATGAGTTTAATCCAACAAATTGTGTTCACATAATATTATTAATAAGACATTATAAAACATTTTTAAAAATTATTTTCGTTTTCATAAATACTATTCTATGATTTTTCACGATATTTAATCAATAATAATTTCAACAGAATAATATTTTACTTATCAACTTACTGATGGTAATAAATTTGATGCAATATTAAAACAAGATCCATTGCGCCCTCTGCAACTATTCAATACCATACAAATTTACAAATATAAATTTGTTTTAAATTAATTTTGAAAATCTTCTTAAAGAATGTATATTTTAATTGATTTGAGAAAAATAAGAAAAATCTCAAAGGAATCTAAACTTTTTGTTGACTCCGATGGGTAGAGTATCTTTCGAGAATCTTAAGAGGTCTTTCATCTTTTCTGATATCCTTAATAGATTGGGTACGTGATTAAATCACGATATAGAGTCTGTTTGAGCAAATATTTGTAAAAGTGTGTTCTAGCGAATGTTTTTAGACTGGAAAATACTATTAAATGAATAACAATAACAAAAACGCAGACTGCAGGCACGATTGGGTGATTGATACGCATATCAAGTCTCGTATTTACGAACCACATAATTTAATTGAAACAGATAAATTTTAATAGAACTGTTAGATATCCGATTATCACAGAAAAATGAAGTCAAATAATAATAATAATTATAATTGATTATAACAATACCACTCGATTTTACTCTTAGCCAAAATATAAAGGTTTTTAAGTGTCCGGTTATAATTATTTTCATGTACTTTTACATTAAAATTACATCTTTGTCAAATTACATCTTAATATACGAGTTAGACAATATTTTTTTGTCAAAATTATTTTTATTTTCGATATTATTTTGCTTTTAAATTTAGAGCAGAAAATCGTAACAAAGCACCGGTTTTAGGACTGTGTTTATCAGCATTGCAACTATTTACATACCTAGTAATTTATCTATAAATAATTAGTAAGGTTGAGTTTTGAAAATTATTGAAAAAAGAAAAAACTCTGGTATAAAATAATGCAAAGTCTAAAAAACATATTTTTAGTGATTACAGGTTACTCTTTTGAAAGACAAAAATACAACCTTGGTTGAACTCTGTTCTCTATAGAAATAGGATCCAAAAACTTTATAAAGGAAAAATAATAGGTGTTAATGTTTTGGTTCTATATTACCTAATTGTAATTCCGTTAAATTGAATTAGTAAGGCGTCGTATATGACCAACGCAAGCAAAGCAAATGAGTTTGCAAATTTAATAATTTTGGTTACCTCTAAGTAGATCCCCGGGCACATGACAGTGGCCGACATCAGTTCAAAAACTCGGAGTAGTGTCTAAATAGTTATTAATCAACGACGAGAAAATGCAGTCGCGTACACTACTACAAAAGTGTCTCGCGAAATGTTTAAGTACTGAAAGAGTTTCGAGCAGCTCACTTTTGTTCTTCGAGTACCTTTTCCAATTTTATTCGGTCACCATTAATGTTCCTTTCCGTTAAATATTAACTTTGCACATTAAATAAACACATACCTACTTCACACAGCCCAAACTTTAATAATCATGTTTTGTCGATCTAGTTGTCGGCCACTGTTTATCAGCTTAACAACTATGTACAATACGAACGGCTCATAGTTGACAACTTAGTGTGCTCAAAAACGATTTTATCGAGTATTTTTCCAGAAACTACCTATATTTTTTACATTTTTTGGAAATTTGCTTAACATTTAATATACTCTTTCTATTACAGCTAAAACGTTCAGTTAGTTGTTTTATTTGTCACGCATTTTATCTGCGGTACTTATTTGAATGTATATAATATATATTATACACGACAAACAAACTTGTGGTAAATTATTGTAGTTTATGACTGATCAATAAGATTAAAATATTAGGTTTATAATGGTTATTGATACAAACAAATTGACTAATTAATTAATAAATTAAAATAGGAATTAATATAATAATAGTCAATATTGTAAAAAAAAAAAAAAATTGATTTACATTAAATTGAGTATTAAAATATATAAACGATTTAACTTTACATCAGTAAATTTATTGCATCAATACAGTATACATATTTTGTATAAATGTATGTGCTAATTGTTTTTTTTTTTAAAAGTTTATATTTTTGTAACTGAGTGAACAGTTGATAGATACCTATCATATTTTATAAAAATAAAAATTGTGTGAGTTTAAACGACAACAATAAAAAATATACTGCTGATAATTGTATACATTTCTCTACACTAAATAATAGCAAAATATGAATAAATTTAGTCAAGAAAACTAAATTTAATAATGTATCGTTGACCTAGTAAAATAATTTTCTTTGTTCTATTAGAAATTCATAGTGTTTTAAGTACTGTTAGTTTATACTTTATAGCAGTAAAACGTTTGTATCATAAAAGTTATGCATATTAATTTTTATTAGATGAGACGAATAAAATAACCTTAAAAACTTACTACTTACACATACTCGCTTAAACTTTAACGATTCGCATGAAAAAGTTTGCATACATATTTCTCGGTTTTATTTTATTTCTAAGATTTATCATGAACGGAGGAAAATATAAATGTGTTAAAATAAAATTTTGGTAAGAAATTTGTTTTCATGTACTTAAATAATAGCTGCTATGTTCAACTCGTACACATATTTTTTTTAAGTTAAATTTTAAAGCGTGTAAATATTTCAAAAATTCTAATATAGCAATAAAACAATACCAATATAAATCATAATTTTCTAAAATCAGTTATTGTACAAATGATTTTTTCGTAGTAAAACTTAACAAAGCAACTGTGTCAGACAACTGTCAACTGTCTGTGTGTTAGTAAAAAACAAATAATTAATGGAACTACCCCGAGCGACCCATATGTTTTATCCGGTGTAATTTGTGAAGCTATCCGACAAGAAGACGTAGGTAGATTATGGAGGAGTATGAAAACTTTTAGCTGCCCGCAAATTAAACAGTTTTGGCAGTTTGTTTAAACTTTTGCTATAGAGAACATCATCTACGTTATTATTAATATTTTCTTTAATTATATTTGGAGCAGGTAAACACTAACTATATACAATATACTTTTCCTCGCTGTCGATTTTTACAGTTAAGTCACGTTTTTAAACACCGTTTTGAATACTTAAATTTGCATTATTCAAAATGGAAAAAAAAAATGGAAAAAACAATATTTTTTTACATAAAACGATAAAACGATACATATGTTAAACAAAAATAAAAAATTAACCTTTGTTTAAGGAGCTCTAATGATACACGCACATAACTATTTGATTAACAATTAAAATTTGTTTGATTTTTATACATTACTTTTAAAATTCGAATTCATGAATTATTTATATTTTTACAACTATTGTATTAAGCTATATTTTGATAGCATAATATTGTAATAGTAAAAAGCACAGAAACACAGCCTACGTTATGTAACTGTTCGTATAAATTACTACGATTGATTACACTTATATGGCTTTGTACGAAAATTGTACGCATGATTAATGTTACATCAGTTGGTATATTATTTATTTTAAATTTTTTTTAAACTATTGTAACTATAAAAGTATTAGGAGAATATTTTCGTAAATGCAAGAACAAGAAATGCAAATATAACACAAAATGTTGAGAGCATTTTACAAGACTGAGTTTTAAATTCATAAAAAGCGGTTTTTATTTCTATAACAATTTTGTGTTAAATAGGTACGTGCATTTGTAAACGTCTTGAGTTGATCTCTTATGACGAAAAACAAAGCATAAATAAACTCAAAAACGCGCAACCAATAATAATAAGATTAATACTTACCGACTGCCTGTGATTTGACCGTGTCGCCGGCGGGTGTCTCACCAAAGTCGTACCTGTGATCGTTGGCTTGTAACAGCCGAATGCAGCCAACAAATCCACGGTCCGTTGGAAATCGTTCGGTCAACCCAGATGTGTTGCCCCGACCACCGATGAAGACGGGTTCGCGGAAAGTGATACGTGAGAACAAGCCCTAAATAATAACGATGAAACCTTAATTTGTACACTAAATTGTCACATGAGAAGGTGGAAAATATAATTTTGCATTCAATAATAATTATTATTAGAGCATTATTAAAAAAAAAATTAATTTGCGCAAAACCAATTTTCAATAAAATTCTTGTATTTTTTTACACAAAAGGTTGTTTTCAAACTAAGTTTCAATAATTTAAAACTATTAATAAGGTGAAACTATAACTATTCTTTTCAGTTTTCTCTAAATAATGCTAACACCGTTTTTTTTTTATAATTTATTATAGTACAACAATCATCGGTATTACCCCCTCCATCGCTTGAAGCTTAACAAAAAAAGTAATGACACAAAATTAAAACTTACTTTTGATCTTCCAGCAATACGCTTCCCACGGTTCAACTGAATCCAGGCGTCCCATCTATGTCTGTACACGGATAGCGTGTTCCATTGGTTTAAAATGACCGTCTCTTCGGATTTAACTACTCCAAGACCCGATCCACAGTCAAATCTGTTCCCACAAGCACGCTCAATATTACAAGTTCAAATTTTACCAAACCTTTTTTCAGGGTAACGTTACAGGTTAGGCGGTTTGACTATTACCTAAACTCCAAAAAGCCATTGTGAAGCAAAATAGCCATGAAGTCTCCAACTAAGTCATCTCGTTCAGCAGCCAAAAATAATATGCCATCCCAGCTTTCCGGCCGGAATTCCAAGCTAATCTGTACATGTTTGTAAGCTCCTCGAAGGGGTGGGAACGATAACCAACTGCCGCCGTTGAATCTTGGATACCTTATTGGATTAGCTGTTGGCCAAATATGAAATTATTAATAACGAAAATAACTGATTGTGTTGAAAGATGTAATAATGTATTAGGAAATTCCAAAATACAAAAATTAAACTAATAACCGTGTGTAAAATTTTAATTTATTTATTTTATGAAAAAAAAAAATTATTGCTGCTGCTATAGTCGAATTTTTTTTTATATATAAATAATCAAGCACTAAAAAAATCAAGATAATAATTTAATAATATACTAAGACGTATAGCAACCTTTTAAAAATAATTAAGTAAATTCATAATATAAAATGTATCTAAAACTATTATAAATCATTTTATTGAAAAATTGATGGTTTTTTGTAAACAAATAATTTTGTGGGATTCAATTTTAATTTACATTTTAATTTGGTTCATGACAAAAAGAAAAATTACAGTTAGTTTTGTAAACGTTTATACATTGTTTTGAGTTGATTCATATTTTACTTCCAGAGTAATTTATTATTGTTAAAATAAAACTAATGTGCAAACTACGTAAAATCAAACAGGCCATCGTTTTAGGCTAGAAAAACAAGTATATATTTTGATTCTCTTCTATGATTTGGAGCAACTTTATTAGGATAAACGTAAATGGATCCAAGATTACAATATTATAGGAATTTTTAATATGAATTCAAAAAATTAATAACAGTAGTAAACTTATTGTTGTACAAATTAACTTTTGGTAAGTTTGTACTTGAATAATGCATATTTTAATAATTAGGTAGGTATTATAAAGTAGGTATGTCAAACAAGACAGTTTGTTATTATCATATACAGTTTAGATACCATTTGTTAAAGCTGGTACATATTATATACATTAGTCTAGTGGCGTACCTAGAAATTTACAAATGGAGGGAATGTAAGTACGGGAAAAATAAGTCATTAATTTAAATTCCTAAAAGTTTACCAAAATTTGAACTAAGTAATTACTCAAGTAGAGGAATTTAACAGAGTTTAACCTCCGACTAACGCCACTGCATTAGTCTAAAAACAAACTTCTCGTTACTTGACTTCGTAGCTACTGCACTCATCATAATTGTTATAGTAATATTACGTTTTCGGTTTAACGTATTGGCATAAAAACGCAAGCCGTAAAATGTAAATTAGTTTTTCTCTTCAAAATGTGTGTTCGTAAAAAAACACTTCTATGTAGCGTTTCAAGTTATTGCGTTGAGCCATGCGAATACCGTACGTACAAATAACATCGTTTAGTGCGGCGTTAGCTTCGATTTTCGTTGAACTCAAGCACGCGCGCGTACATGAAATATTAGGGCGCCCAAATGGGTTTATATTTGCAAAGCGCTTTTGTCCGGTGGACAGCAAGGGTAGTAGATCGCGCGCACGGGGGCGAATTGTTGGGCGCGGTCATGCAGCAGCAGATATAGTAACAGTAAGGTGGTCGTCACGCGAACCACAGGAAAGCCAGAAAAAATGTTTGACACGCATCCAATACTTTACCACAAGTCGTTAACGTATAATGATATACAAGCGTGGTCGGGCCGAGGCGGGTTTGTAAAGAGGGCGCAAATAGTTACCCGAGGGCGACGATTGAAAGCGTCGATTTTTTCTTCTACACAAGGACATTACCTATAGGAATTTGGACGGTATTCATTTATCTCAAGCAGTTGTTTAAGCCCTTAAAAGGATATTCAGGCCAAAAAGAAATGCTTGAGGGGAGTTTGAATTAAGAACAAACCGAGAAGTGGAAGAACTATATGGCGAAATAAATGTAAATGGAGTCCTTAAGAGCGGTAGGTTAGGATGGGCTGGACCCGTATGGACGTCTGAAAGCCCTATTGGGTTGGCCACCAGTTGTAAACCGGTCACAAGAAGGCCGAGGGGACGGCCCAGGCAGCGGCGGAAAGACAGGATCACAAAAGATGCATCGAGGTCGGGAATGAACAACGGAGAAGAACTAGCTCAAGATAAAGATGGGTGGAGATAAGTGGTTGTTGCGAAAATGGACCTAAATGGCTCGTAAAAGCCAATAAAGAAAAGAAAAGTTGTTTAAAAATTATTATAATGTATAAAAACGTATAGGGAATAAAATCAAAAACCAATTTTCCCGTGTTTTCGATTTTATCCCTTGAATTTTCACGGAATTTTTTAATTATTTTTTTGAATTTAAATTTTACGCTTTTAGCAGATTTTTGAACTGTTGCTTAGCGTTTCGTACAGCTTGAGCTAATTTTCTAAACTTAAGTTGCAAATCGTAAACGTATTTTTGAAAAATTCCAAAATCGCAAAAACACGTGCCCTATAAGAGGCAAAAATAAAAAAACGAAAATTGTCAAAATCGGTCTGTTATAATTGAGTGTTTATAAACATTTTGGAAAGTGTTGCGGCGTTTTGGTATTTTTTTCGTAAATATTTTAGCCGCACCCTAAAAAACAAAAAAAAAGAAGAAAAAATACGGGAAAGTCGATCCATATTAGACGTCACAACAAATTCAAATAAATTTTCGAAATTCCTATCGCATCAAAAGATCAATAGGTACGTTGAAAATATAATCCGTCTCAATACCTATAATTTTGGTGAGTAAAACAGAGAAAACAAAACTGATGCTTCCAATCCCCATTTGAATGAATGGAGGAATCGCAAATCAGATGTACTTAAATTGAAAAATTGTGCTTAGGTAGTAAATTTGTGTTTTGCCACGGGTATCACTGAAAAAGTTTAATGGACGAGGATATTGACCTAAAACCACTTCTATATAGCGGTAACGAAGGGGATACAATTTAAACATTGCCCACTAGGTAATGTTGTACGTAACCCATATTTTTAAACAATCATTTTACTGTTTTTAAAATAACTGAACATTTTTAGCTTTCAGATACGTTTCTATATTTTTTGTCTGTTTACTGCTAAAAATTAATGTAAAATGTATTTTCCACTTAATTAAACTAATTAATTGTATGTTTTAAAAACATCGTATTATAGATACATCTGAAATAAATATTAAGCTTACGATAAAAAAAAATGTTTGAGTCAACTCTAATCGCAAATGGTTAAACAAAATTGTTTTTCTATTATTATTAAAACAATTAAGTAAATACTTTATAGGAGGTTTTTTGGAACTGAGTGTAAAAGAAATACATAACAATTTTGTGATACAAGTTGTGTAGTTACTTTTAACCGGGATCAGTACAAATTAATTTTTTTTTCAAACAATAACTGTTAGTTTTCAAACCGTATTAAGATGAACTTTTTTTTTTTTTTAGAGTTTTTTTTATTCTTTCAACTATAGTTAAGAAATCAAAATTGGCCAAATCATAGCATAATATAATAGATTTTATTTACAATGGTTACATGATTAATTTTTATGATAATTGATTTTCAAGTAACAAACAAACATTTTACTGTTCAACTTCTACTAACAATATCATAATTAATTCTTCCAAAACGCAAAATCTGATTGGGATTTAAATTGTCACATATAAAGCCATTTTTTTTTTTTTTAATTAAAGATATTAATAAAGGATGAAATGTGTACACAAAACGTCAAGTGAATAAATAATAAATTATTTAACAATGAAAAAAAAAGAAAATAAAAAGTGTAAATTTAGACACGATTGAGCACTCATAAATGAACTGTTAATTTTTTTATCATGAATAATAATGTTTTACTAAAAAAATATTTCTGTTTCACTTATTTCGACTTCGAGTGTAAAATATGAATCATAAGTTGCATACAAATGTTAATTTTTAATGAAGCTCATTTTTAATTTAAAGTTTAGTTTGTAATATTTTATTTTTGTTTTCTTCAAAGGAGTACGTAATTGAAATAGTTACTTTAAATTAAGGCTTTTCATTTATTTATGGTTTATTAAATGTTAAGTCAACCAATACAACTTTCATTAAATGATTTTTTTTTGTTTACTACTTTGTACATAACAGATAGGCATGTTATGATGATATTTTCATAAGAAATGTGATACCTTATAACGTAATATGATGCCATTGTAGAAATTAAACGCGTCTCTTATGTTTTACGCTTCAAATATTTATGACACCTATGATAAACTGTCTAAGTGGGTTAAAAATGTAAGTTACATTATTACACTTTATAACATTTATTATTTAATGTGTAGGTACTAATGAAGAAGTATAATTTAAAAATCTATCACGTAAGCACATAGCCAATGTCTTCATTTTTTATGTTTACATTTTAATTTTAAATTAATTTAATGCAAGTTTACTTATAGGCTTAGGCAGGCGATAGGTAGAAAACATTTGACAATTTGCATTACAATGTTAAAAAGGATTGTTTGCACAGTCAAAACCAAAATATTGGCAACTTTAAGTTTTTTGATTTTTAAAACAATCGTGTTTAAGTTTACTATTTAGAGTTTAAGAAAACCAAAAAAAAGAATTATAATAATAATCAATAAAACGTTAAACGGTGTTAATTTTTTTTGTTTTCTATCAGTTTTTACAAATTTTACATTTAAAAAACTGAAACCAAAGATTTTTTATGTTAAATTATTAACAAATTTTATATCTAATCAAAACTAATGTCAACTACTCTTTATTCTAATCCCAATAATACGAGTGGGTTATGAGTCGATCAACAGAAAAATAGCACCACAAGTCCCGACACTTTTTATTATCATAGCTTCGACATCAGCATCATGTTTTGTGGGTCTATAATAGACACAAATATGACGGCTTAAGGATTTCAAAGCTGAACATAAAATTACTGTACCAACACGCTTTTTTACAATAATACATTCACTATTTCTACTCACTAATTTGACAGTTTGATCCAGTTTTGCCGAATGGACATCGGCAAATCTGCTGGCCACGGTTGTCAAACGCGCAAGCTCCTTCTCCGCATTTTCTCACGCACAAACCCGTTGGACTAACGGCGGTAGTGATAGTCTGAGGATCTTCGTGCTTCACAAATCGAACGCTATCTTCCGAATCCTGCACTTCATTAGAGTCGATAAACGTTAGTCCGATATCTCTCTCAAACTCTTTGATTTTGTCAAAAACCGCCGAATCGTTTCCTTAAAAACACGAAAAATATTCTTGCGAGACCATTTCAAATTAATATTACTAACCGAAGTAAATCTTCTACAACTAAATTTCATTTGAATACCGTGATACGATAAAATAAATCATTCGATAGATTTGAGGATAAAAATTAATTTTTAAGTACACAAGAATAGTGGCTTTGTTGATTTGTTCAGATCAAAGCTTATTAATGGGAAATCAT
The DNA here is from genome assembly GCA_017140985.1 of Hormaphis cornu. Classification (NCBI taxonomy): domain Eukaryota; kingdom Metazoa; phylum Arthropoda; class Insecta; order Hemiptera; family Hormaphididae; genus Hormaphis; species Hormaphis cornu. The sequence continues at coordinate 32,667,899 of CM029358.1, forward strand.
CCAACAATTTTGAATTTTAAAATCAAGTAAACTTATGCTTATCCCTAGCATAAATATGAATATAAAATAACACATATTTATGATCAAACTGTAAACTGTATATGTGTAAATGTATACATTGTATATTTGTTTAAAATTTTTTCAGCCTGTAAAAACGTATGGTACCTAATTGAATTTATACTTGCGCTATAAGTTTACAAGTGTTAAATATATATACATATACATCATATACATATATATATTTATTTATTTTATTTGTAAATTATACTTTACGTCTTTATCGGATTTTAACGGTTTCTGAGCAAATTTTTTTTAAAAATCTAGGTTTTATTTTATTTAGGTGTAATTACCTAAGTTACATAAATGAGTAGATAAGAGTAATTTTTATTTTTGCGCACCAATATCAACATGGTCATTGAGAATAATTATAATTATTTAAATGAATCATTGAATTGCACACCTAGAAGTATGTTATTGAACTTTTTGTTTATGGAATTGTTAATACCTACGGTAAAACCATTAAAGTAAATTATGAAACCCGATAAAAATGGCATTATTATAAACGGTGTTTGATAAAAATAATTTATTTAACCCTTTTGTCCCAACTTCCGAGCGTTACCAAATTGTCCTTCCGTTAATTCCACATATATTTATGTGAAATATAAATTATGCATTTACTTGCAGTTAAAAACATTGGTCAGAATGCCCTTGATGGGTTCAATGGCCAGTGTCTATTTAGTACTCGCTCACTAAATCAACAAATCATAATTATTAACCTTTAAATGAGTTTGTTGCTCAATTCCCATTGTAATTAGATTTATTTCTAGGGTGACCTAATCGTAGGTTATAGCTTATACGCTAGTTTCGTGAAATTTTTTAATAACAATTTACAACTTTATTTAAAAATTAAATTATGTTTTAATTAAAACGTTTTGAAGACTAAAATTTGCATAATTATTTTCATTTTTTTTTTTCAGAATTGAATGTTATTTTGTTAGTAAATAATTTAATGTTTCTATATATTATTATAAAAATTAATTATTTGACGATTTATTAAAATAAATTTAGAATAAGTATACGTCAATAATTGTAATCATGTAATCATGTAAGCTACACAACAAATCAAATTTCCTTTTTGTCATTTTTAATAAAGGAATGTACCTACAACATTATATTATGTTAAATTACATTAATGACGATAAAAATTTAAAAACCGATAATTTAAGTTTTAACTTAAAGTATAGATAGTAATTATAGTGCATTTGAATTGAACAAAACTAGTACTGATAGTAAATATAAATTCAACTAATTTTAAGCAACATTAATTTAATAGTCCTCCCAACTAATTAATTTAGCTGAAATGTTTCAAATAATTTAAACTCGTGTCCATTCTTTAACATTTAAACCATCAAATAAGTAATCTACTATTGTACCTAATGTTATTTTGCACAACTATTGGTCACATAATGCTTTTATCTGAAAATTCAACAGCAATATGTTGTACAAGTCAAAGGAAATTTATACAAGCTATATTTCAATTATTTTATAATTTTATACAAACTGAATAAAAGTTTTTTCAATTTGTTGACTAGTCAACATTTTTTATAGTATTAGTATTTTTAATTAGTTTGTTCAATTATTCTGAATAGTTGATACTAGAAATGCACTTAATGTCATACGGTACTAATGAAAACATTTAAGTTATAACTAAAATACCTACTTGTACAACTATAACCATCATCATGTAACGTGAATCCTGTTTTGCAATCGCATTCAAACATACCGTCGTGAAGCTCGTAACACAGTTGTTGGCATGGGCTATCATGGCCACAACGTCCTGTAAAAATAATAAATATTTATGTATACCGTATATTATTCATTAAAAAGGTCTCCATGACTAAACCGAATAGTTAACTTGCAAATTGACAATTGTTTGGCAAAAGAGATAACAACAATAATCTTTTTAAATTATCTAATGACCTTTTAAAATTACTATATTTAGCTTAAAAACGTTTGAAATAATTTAAGAATTGCATTAGACGTGTATGAGGCCTTTTTAATCATTAATTTGGTAGTTATAATCAAAAAGCAAAATACGTTTTGTCAAACACACGTTTACCGTAACTTTAAGCGTTTTATCACAAGTTTTTTTTTATTATTTTTAGTAATAACTTTTTAGAAATTGATAGTTTTATAAAAAATGATAGTATAATGCATCAAGTATGTATGTTGGACTACCAAAAAATGGGTTTATACGAATTATACGTTAAGATCGGAGCAATTATCTATAGGAATTATGAGTAAAAAAAAAAAAAATTTAAAAAAAAACACATCTTTGTTAAATTAATATCTTTTTCGCGATTTGCTATGTTCATAATCTAAAACTATACTAACAAATGTATATTTTCTTTTTATCATATATTCAAAGAAAAAACGTTAATTTTGCAAAAAAAAAATTAAATTCAAAGTTCGCGATAAGCTAAAAACTATTTTCTGTTGTGTAGTTTTGTTCTGAAAACTGCTCTAAGTTATATTGCAGTAAAAATGTAATACAACAAGTACTTCAAATGTGTACATTTACTAATGAAACAAATTTGTACACCAAGTGATTTAATTATTGACAATTTAAAAAATTACAAATTCGCTATAATTAAATAACTATACCAATTAAAAAAGTTATTAAATCGAACATAAATATACAACTATAAAATTTTTAAGTTTTTGGATGAAAAAAATTATCAAATTATAAATATTTGTAAAATACCCGAATCACAAAATAATACACTTTTTTGATTGCGTATACGTATTTCGACAACCATGTTGTCATCAGAAAATCACAATATGGTTATCGAAATACATAAACGCAATTAAAAAAGTGTATTATTTTGTCACTCAGGTATTTTATTTTTAATATAAATAGTCACAAGTACTCAAGTATAATTTAGAATAAATACTTGAGTTAATAATCATGTTAAAACCCATCCTATTCGAGAATAATACATTGATCTTTTTATTTTATGAAAACCTCGTAAAAACCACATGCGTTTGGGATAATGTGTGCAGCCTGCAGAAAAAACCCCATTTTATTTTACATATTTTTTGTTCCAGTGTAGGTGGATATAAGGATGGAATAAGCTTGGTTTTTTAGGATTAAGCATTACTTTTTTTTTTACAAAAGGCTTTCGATTTAAGTTAATAAATAATTGTTCATTAAAATATGATAATCTTTTGAAAAACACAAAACATTTTAAGTAAAATAACTGTTTAAAAAGTTAAATTATAAAGTTTATCATTTAATGAATAATCCTGCTTATTTATAATGATTTTTAAACTAACTAACCATTCTAATATAATAGTATGGTTGTGATGATTGGTGGGGAGAAAAAAAATAATAAGATTTATTATTTAGAATAATTAACATTTTTCATTTAATTTCCTCAACTTTGATATACGAGTACAATTTATTTATTAATTGTCACCAAAGACGTGAGTTATTAATATAATAAATATCGTAAGAAATTTTAGGAAATTTGACAGTTCAAGCGGTACAACTCAAAAATTTTCTCTTCACATAATATATTGTACATCCGTTTTATGCTTTTGTTACTTAAAAGCACTACTACTTTAACTATAAATAAATGTAAGTAAATTTTTAATTTCTAAATGAAACATAATAATATTGTAAGATGAGTGCAATTCTTATCCAGTGTGTAGTTAATTTAAGAATTTTATTTTCTAATTAATCAAGGCCGTAATTGGATACAATCGTGGATATTTTAATTTTGGTCCTTTTGGACGACATTTATTAAAATATTATATTTCAATAAATATCATTGCAAAAATAATACGCTAAACAATAGGAAATACTCAGAAAAACTAATTAATTTTATATTTTTAATATATTAGATTTAAGAGCGTTTAAAATCATTAATTAAAATTTAATAGTTTGTAAAAAGTTAATGAACCTATCGGGAATTGTAACAATAATTTTTATACACTTTCGGAAACCATAATAATGAGTAAATTTTTTTGAAAATGTTGAACATATAGTAAATTTTGTTTTACATAATGTATTAAATTTAAAAATCTGAAATCGTGAATGTATCTAATTATAAATCATATATACAATCAATTTTTTACTTATTTTCCAACTTTAAAAGACAATAAAAAAATACATATTTTTAAGCTTGTGTTTTAACTTTTCAGGTTTTGGTAAAAAAAATTAATGAATTACACAAAAAATACGAAAAACGCAAATTTGTCAAATTTCAAATGAATCGCTCAAAATTGATTGGAAAACTTTGAATTTGGAATTAAACATGTATGATATACACAAGTTCAAAATTTATTATTAATAACATAAAACTATCAGAACTAAAATATACAATATCAACACAGTTTAATGTTAGTTATATTTTTCCCACGGAAATTAAAGATCTCAAAAACCTTTTAAAATAAAATAATGTTTTTTAGCAGGAAATTAAGCGACAAAAAGATTTATTTGCTGCCATTTTTAAATAATTGAATTATAGATGACGGTAATCGTGTGTCTTGGCACAAATCTTAACTTGTAAACAAACGAATAAGTTCGAAAGGTCGTAAAATAACGATGGTGACAGCGATTGCGACTATGACAAAATTAAATGGTTTTGGATGGAATCCATTTTCATTAAAATCTCTACGTCTCCCCCGCGGCTACTAAGGTCTCCTATATATTTTTTTTCTTTATCTCACACTACACGCTTCACATATCCCCCACAACCCAACAAATTCAATTATTGACTTTGATATAAAAAAAGTAACGATCTTAGTAATATGGAGTAGGTCACTGATTTGGGTGGGTGGTTGATTGTTCTGGATAACACAGACCACGGTACCTAAAAACTGTTTTACATTAAATTTGAAACAAAATGTTAAATCACTGTTTACGAAAAACGATTTTGAAAAAACTCAGGGCTTATCAAATAAATAGGTATGTACAATAAAAGGAATACAATTTTTAGTTTTACCCTTATAGGTTAATGAACGATGTAAATTTTTAATGTAAAAAGGGTGAGAACAAAACTTCGAAATTTTCAGTCATATATAGAAAAATGTGCTCGAGTAAAAGTTTCGCGTGTCTTAACTGAAATTGTTTCATAAGGTTTTATTGTGCAAAAACTGGAGAAAAAAAAAAACGTATCAAACTTAAAATTCCGTACTACATTTGATTAAAAAAAATCATCGAGATCAATGTAAATTTCTTTACGAATCACATTTTACTCTTCCTTATTTTGTGTGTGATTTTTGAGTGATTCATTGAGACGCATTTTGAACTTTTGGAATTTGGCGTACCTATAATATACATACATCTTAAAAAAATTGGGTAAGTTTAAAAAAAATATCTAAAAAATTCTATCTACATCTTTTGGGTCAATGTTAAGAATGTATGACTTAGTCGATGAGGTATATTATTTATATATATAGTTCGGGTTTGTTTAAAATTTAAAAAAAATTCCGTTATGGAAAAATGCGACTTGACGTTTTTAAGAGACGTGCGAATGAAAAGAAAACGTGTGATAAAAAGCCTCGAGTGAGTATTTAGCCGACAACAAAATTTAGGGACTCAAAAAACTAGATGTGCAACATAATAATATAATGTTTGGTGCGCCGAACGACCACAGCCGGAGCGATTGTTGTTAATCAATACACAAGCCAGTTCCGTCTGCGCCACCTTCACTATATACGGCGACTGTATAGATAGGAAATGCGGAGGGTAACAGTATACAGGATGAATTTTCTTCAGCTGAATCACGAATCGTTTAACGCATTTTTTAAACGTTTTATCATATTTATTTAGTTTTTGTACAATAAATCTGCTAACTAAAATGATGAGGTATGGCATGGTATAATTATTTCTTTTTTTCTTCGTTTTTTTCTTTTTCAAACATGTCAAATATGTAATATTTTTAAAAAGCAATACCAAATGTTGGCAGTTCAGTGTGCAATCTACTGATCTCGTTAATAATGAATGAATGCGTAAGATATTACTACACGAACAATTAAGTCTTGAGGAACGATACAATATATAATAAAACATAAAAACACTTTCAGAAAGAAAATAAGAGTCTCGTGTCAGAGAACGATTCATGTAGATTAGTATTTTCTTCATTCCCTAAAAAAAGCTATTAAAAAAAGCGGTACTTCATACTTATAGCCTTTGTTTTTGTTCGTATTTCTGCCTAGATATAAACGCGACAAATTTAATCATTTTTAACTGTCCGTTTTTTCTGAATTATTCTGCAACAATCTATCCGTGCATCGTAAAATCATGAATTACTCGAACTGAAATACGTATTGTACGACAAAATGTTTTTAATTTTTTACTTCAATTATAATAACTGTATTTTTCGGAAAAAATAAAAAAATGAAGCGAAACGTATTAAAAATGTCGTATTAGTTTTTTAAATCGCACTCTCGTTCACATTTTTAAATAATCATACTCCACACTTTAAGTTTAGATAAATTGTATTGAAAGAAAAACCGGATATTACACAACATTACTCTTCGGGGTACAAAAATTACAAAATAGCAAATTGTAAGTCATTAAGTTTCAAAAGCATTATACGTACAAATTGCTTAACATTACCCGAGTGGCTGAAAAAAATAAAAACGAATCACTCTGTATGTAATATAAACCTAAATATACCATTTTATGTTGGATACACACCTCTAAGTTTACAACTACCCTCTTATTCGATTCGGTACGTATAGCTGCCACCACCGCGCCACTTCTAAGAGCATATTTCTCGAACCCTCTTCATTACACTACTCTTACGTCTATCCGCCCATGTTTGTTCGTTTCAACGCCAATTTTTAAAATGTGTACATAATTTATGCGGACCTGTTGCTGCTTGAGAAAAGGAATTGTATCTCGTGTGACTAATTCCAGCCCCGAACATTTGTGATCGAGAAAGCAAAAGCGTACGCCAGACAATACATTACATAGTACAAATCTAGCTGATAAATACTGAACATAATAAAACACTGAGTGTCTTCTAAACAAAACGTCAAAAAAAAAAAAACCGAATCATGTCATTCAATTTGAAAAATCTTATCATCTAATGTTCGGTGTGCCAAGTGTAGTAGCCGAATCAATGAAAAGTCAAAACAAATAACTAACCAAATAATCCATTATATTTTTGTAAAATACATAATTTTTGTTTGCTATAAAAATAACTTGTTTATTCACTGTAAGTCGTCCTCTAAATCAATACTTGATAATCCTAAATTAAAATTATATTTTATTCAAAGCGTGTGCTTTAAGAACTATTCGGTTTTATATTAGTTACCGTTATTAGGAAGATAAAAAATCATTAATTGTTAAAAGTTTGAATTTATTTTTGGAAAATATAATATGGTCTCTAAATCTAAGCGTTACATAAATAAAAGACCAAAGTATTTGAAATATTTTATTATTGAAACAAGCCACATTTAAACCTCCAAGGACCTATTTTTTGTAGGTACTGAAACCGTTTCGCAATTCAGAAAAATAAAATTTGAACAAGTACTAAAAATAATATACACACAGTAAAAACATTACATGCAGGAGCATTAAATTAACAATTTTAATTACTGTTTTTGGCTGTCGGTTAAGTTATAATGATCGAAAATTGGCGAGATTGTTGAAAGTTTCATGTCAAAACTCGAACCGGGTGGATAATAATTAGTTATTCACAATAGGTATTATGTTTCTTGCATTAAATTTCTTATTCAACGCACAATGATTCAACATAAATTAATTAACGATTTACGCAGATACCTGAGAAAGCGTGTTTTACTAATAAATAATACACGTAAACATAATGTGAACATTTAAAATTCTTAGTTGATGATTTATAGAGAAAAAAAAGCACTTTATAGACGATTTATTTTACAACATATTATAGAATATGTTTATGTAGTCAAAATAAAAACCATAACGCACAATTTAGACTTCAGAAATTAGTTGCCACCTATAAAACAAAAATTTACTACACTTTTATTGTTATTTAACACTAACACTATTTCCTGTAAATTCCAATCTATGTACATAGCTTTTTTCCCGCTCATAAAATCGTTATTTTTGTAGGCAATGATTTATCTGTTTTTTCAAATTTAATAAAAAAACTTTTATACTACACCTTCCAAAACAGTAATCCACGAAAACAATGACCTACTTTTTTACTTGACTTGGGGGGGATACAAAAGGGACAGTGTTCCCCTTCTTGGAAAATAATGTTTTATCTTTAGGTGCTCCTCTATTAGTAAATTTTTGTATTCTTAATGGCTTGAAGGTAAAAGTCTCATCAAAACAAGATTCATTTTTTTATTTTATTGCGTCGTTCTACTATTTTTTTTTTTCTTAGTCATGTACGAAAACTTTGCAATCGGTTAATAACTGGTAACTACAATATTTATGTAAATTCATTATGTAATTATTTTTGTGAACTCACTAAACACTGAGGTAAATTTAAATTAATTCGATTTGTCTATCTAACATTTTCCAGGTTATTAAAATGAGATTTAAGAAAATAGCTGAAAATTTAAAAATAATACACATTTTACATCAAGCAGAAAAATAATTTAAAATGTATACCAATCAGCATTATAGTTTAACAACAACTATAACAACGCAACATATAATCTTATTAAGTTAGCTGTAGTTATACTTTTTAAATCTCGAAGGTTTTAAACAATGTATTTAATTTAGAAAATTTAAATACAGATTATAAACGCACTAAAAAAATAAATTGATTTTACGAAAAATGTTTTTAATAAGCCACAAGGAGAGTTAAATTTACACAAATTATTACAAAAGTAGTGACAAAATACTAAGAGTTTCGTTCGGATGGTCCTCATAATAAATTTTGTATGGATTTGTACTTAAAAATTTGTATTTATTTTACCTACAACTGAAAAACTGCGCAAAAAGAAAGTATGGTTATGAATTCGGCTAAATTAAATTTTTTTTTTTTTAGAAATAATTCTTTAAAAAATTTATGAAGCGACTTAAAATTTTTATAAACTATGAAGTTAAGTAAAATAGAAATGCGTTATAAATTTCAATTAAATTATGACGTTGATAGTGCAGGTAAATGTATATAGGTATACTTACTGCATAGACTCTATAATGTATGTAGAAGTATATGTTTTTCAAAAACAATTTTCGTAAAATAAATTCATAAAGTAGGTGTAAAGAAAATTAATAACAGACAGTTTTTAAAAGAATATTACGATCTGACAGCACACATTTTGAAACCGTTTACAAATACGGCTGAAAACTTCACTAATTGTAGTCTGTGGGCACCTCCTAATGAACTGGGTAAATTTGTTTTAAAATTGTTTTAGGTTGTGTAATCTACATAAAATACGCACCAGAAATAAATCAACGGTTTCAAGATTGTACTGTTTTGTAGTACAATAATACCAATGACAAATTGACAAAATATTATGTTACCAGCCATTATGAACATTACAAGTATGTATTAATTTTGCATACACAAAGCGCCTTGCGATAGCAATTTTACACCACAGTTTCTTTGCACAAAAATATTATACTGTTATAGAGTAAAACGAACTAATAAATGATACATTTATTTAATCTTTATATACATGTGTAAAGTTTACCGGTAAAATTTTTTCGGTATTTATGGTAAATTGGTGAATTTTCAATAACAAAAATAAAAGTGATTGGGCTACAGTGAATACAATTTAAATTTCGATTTTAAAAGAGGGAAAAAAATGTAACCGGAATCACATCTCTAACGACGTATGATTAACAAATTACAGAGTGAATTTCTATACGTCACACCTTGAATTCCGTTGACACCTATACATTATACACGGCACTGATATTGTTCCCGGAGGTCACTCGACACGTTTAAGCGTCAATTTCCATGTAGTTTTAATGGGGTGTTGTTTCACGGGTGAATCATATTAAATAATTAAATAAATAGTTCTTTGAACGATTTTTACATTCAACCATAATATTTATGCATAAAGAATCGAAAGTAATGATCATAATAATACGACGCAAAATTAAAAGACAATTTTTTAAAGGCCAAAGAAAATCACGTGGCAACGGAATAATTTCGTCCTCAAATTTTTCGGCGTATTTACGTTGCTCAATATGGTTATTAATTGTTTGATACAGAGCAGTATCGCAAAGTCACAAATCTAACAGTTCATAGAAACGCGAAAACAAAACGTAGCCAGTAAGAACAAGTGCAGCATTTTTTAAATTGATAAATCGCACTGCTTTTTGGGAAAAAAAGCGATTATTCTTACGTCAAACACAAAATTCGTTTTAACCATTTTGATTTACGTCGAAACTCGACGATCAACAGAATCGGCAGACGACAATATCATTGAAAAGTACGGATCCCCTTCATCGAGAAAAAGGATACGAAAAAAGGGAATTCCGAGGGGAATACCTACTTCGCACGAGGCCATTATAGAAAAGTTACCTTTATTGTGGATCAAATTTCACCAAAAAACGCATTTTTTTCGCCGCTGTACAATTTTTTTTTCACCCCCAGACAAAACACTCGTATATTAATGTTAAAAAGTAGAACCGCCGGGAGTAGAACCACTCCTCCACCCCGAGTGTTTTTTTAGCAAACTTGTAGAAGTTATAACCATCCATTAAAAACACCGAACACACAATACAGAGTAAATACCTACGAAAAAATTAAAAAATTTATGAATAACGCGAATTCTAGCATTCCAGATCGTATACCTATTTCAGATTTTTTTGTTTTTTTTTAAATTTCCTTTCCCCGCAGTAGTGTTCCGGCTCTTGATGCCAGGTATCGTTAAAACCGCGTCACGAAGGCGTTTTATCGACACCGCAACTTGAGTCAAACATACGGGAGGGATTAAAGCCGAAAAATCGTGCGACAATAAGAGCTACTTGCGAGAAGAACACTGAAAACGACACTTAAGGGCGGACATTTTACGGCTCCAGGGCGTTTCGCAGTCCAGTCGAGTCTGCCTCTACTCGTGTACCGAGTTAAAAATTCAGAACTTTTGAGTCGTAGCTCACCTTGAAACGCCGCCTCGAACTGCAGCGATTTGTCAGCGGCCGACAACGGTTCGCCGGTCGCCTGCGGCGCGCCGATCGCGACGGCCATCGCGACGCAGGTGCAGGCCGTCAACAGCGGCAACCGAAAGTCGTACATGGTTGCGCGCGTAATCATCGAGAACACTGCGGGACGGGAACGGGGACAGGCGATCTCGATCACGGCAAATGATCTGAAATCGCGAAATCGACTCGCAAAAACGCGTTCACCGTCGTCCCTTCCGTTTCTTCGGCATCGCGCGTCCCGTCATCGTCGCCGGTTTGGCAGCGGACAGCGTCACTGCGTCCGTCACGTGCCGCGGGCCGAACGGACGGACGTCGTCATGCCGGATCGAAGTGCGATTGACGATGATGATGAGTTTTTTAAAAAAAAAAAACTACCCCTGCACGGGCGGAGCGAAGGAGCGCGGACAGCGACGTACGCGTTACGACACGCGACCCCTTCTCGAGCGCGACTACGGGCGACCGTGGGGGTGCCCTCGGAACCCACGGAACGCCGCCGTGGCGCCATCTGTGGGCCGTGCGCACCACGCGACGTCCGTCTTGTCCCTGATCGCCGGGATCCCTTTGGACGCGTCAAAGACGTTGTAAACGCCGTTTCGACGCAACGCGCGAAATTTGAAACCACGTGGCGCGCACGTCCTCGGTGCCTCTGCCATCGCCGACAACCACCGATAGAATTGAGACGCGTACGCATAGATGCTTCGTGTTACGTTTTTCAAAACACGTCCTCTGTTTACAAAACTTTTTGTTCCGGAACGGCGGGATTGTGACTCTTTAAGACTCATCGTTGTCTACAATTTTCTGCCTGAAACGACATTGCTGTATCAAGTTTTGTGTTTAAAATTTTTTTAAAAAACAAATTTCGTGCCTGGGGTATCATTTCACCGTAAAAAGGAGGGCAAGGAATCGGTTCAACACGATTTTTCGGGACGGTGATGTACCGTTAATATGTTTATTATTTATCCCGGATTGGACAATCGTTGAATGTTATTCTCAATAGGCACTAATCCTGCATGGTTTTCGTTTTTCATTGATCAAAATGCCTCAAGGTTGGTTATATAATCAAAAACCGAGGTCTCCGTACAGTTTTTAAATAAATTAAATGGAAAACATTTCCCAAATCCAGGCGTACCTCCAAAACATAAAGGTTCTTTTACATTTTAACTCATTACCGTGATGTTTAAAGTACCTATAGTTAATATGCATAAAAGAAAGTTCCTTTAGTTTATAAGTTATTACTGTAATGTTTGAGAGAAAGTATAAATTCTAACAAAATGATTTGAACTAAATGACATAAATTTGTTGCGTCTGTTATAACTTTTTTTTTTTTTAAACTTTTTCTTGCTGGTAAAATACTTTTTTTGGCAGAACATTTTTTTTTAATGTGTTTTTACAGGTTATTGGTGCATTTTCTATTGTTCCAGTTGCGAAATTGGTGGCTCCAGAGGGAGGATGCCCCTTCGGACCAATGAAAAAAATCACAGATCACACAGAGTGTGCAAAATAACTATTTTCTTTAAATAAATAAATAGCTGACCATAATAACATCCGTGTTACTGGTTTTATAACCAAAATGTAGAAGGATAGAACTGATGGGGTAAAAATATGTTTATTTAGTAAACGTTCACATTTTTCTGAAGACTAAAAGTGGACTATGGCTCCCCAAGACTTATTTCTGAAGCCACCCCTGATTAAGTTTATTTATTTATGTTAAAATTTCAAACGGGCAAGGCCCAAGTACACAAGAAAACATAAGGATAATAATATAACATAACATAATGATAGTAAAACTAAATCTAAAAAATAAATACAGAACACACACTTGTATAAATTATGAAGAACAAAATTACAATTATTTTTTAATGGCATTTTTTTTTTTAGTGGCATAATTAGTCTCTTGGGGAGGTTCAAATAAAATAACTTTTTAGAACGCGTGTTACGAGCAGGAACGTAAAAGGTTAAGCGACCTAAAGGATCAGGACAATCAATAATTCCGACAAGTTAACTTAATTTTTTTTTTAATATTTAATAACACAAGGAATACACAAGGGCAGCGGGGGCGCGGGGCCAGTGGCACTGAGTACGTATTAGGCGACACAATTAATAAATATAACACAATTTTGGTTTATATAAGCGTTTTTACATAAAAATTTTGTTTCAATTATTTGTTTTTGGCAATAAATCCTACAAAAATTATTCAGATTTATTGAAATTTTCTCGTACTGTTGAAATAAATGAAGTTGTCCTAAAAGTCATAATAAGTAACGATTTTAAAAATTTTTTTGAGTTAAAATCAAACTATAAATTTTCAACACATTTTTATAATGGTATAATGGTAAACGTCATTTTCATAATTTAGAGTCGAATCGTTAACACGAGCCTCACTTATATTATCCTGTATATATGCTCTTACAAATGTTGATAGTTGGAAAACTTTTTTTTTTTAGACATTTGTCCAAAATATAATACATATCGTTATATTATTGATTAATTTTCTTTTTTTTTTTTTTTTGGTGGTAATATCATAACTACCCAGAAATTGGTTCAAATTATTTATTCAAATGTATAAAAATGCAAATGTCGTAGAAATTACAAACAAAATTAAGTGCATAAAGGCTGAATACCTATAGAACTATAAAATTTACAAGTATACGTCCTGAAACATTTTTCAAGAATTTTAAATAGTTCTATAATGATACTTAGTTCAAACATTTTTGAAATCACTTGAAATATTTAACTAACCTTTATCATACCACAGAGGTACTGACTTTAAAAATATGAGCATTTTTACTACCCTTAAAGTTGTTTACAGAAAATCAAAAAGAAAACGTCCTGGTAAATATTTCGAGAATTTCAAAGTTTTATACTTAGCTCAAAAATATTCAAAATCATTTGAAACTTTTATCGAACTTGTACCTTACCTATTTCAATATTAAGTAAAAGTTTTAGATTGTTCCGATTATTATTTTAGATGTTATGGCCAAAAGTAACTAGTTCGATGTACAAAAAACACGTCCGCCGTAATGTTTCTCCTAACTTTCTACGAGGTTTCAAGGCACTAACTTTTTCAAATTTTAGACCCCTCAAAGTAAAATCAGAGGTCAAAGACTTTTCATTAGAGGTACTGACTTTAAAAATCGGAACGTTCTTGATACCCTTAAAGTTGTTCACATAAAAACAAAAACATCGTTGTAAAAACTATACATTCTTTGCTAATGCTCAGAATTTAAAAGCTTTAAGTAAGGTAGATACCATCTAAGTCTATTTTCAAACTCTTTAGTAGTAGGTACTTTGACGTATTGCGTTGGGCGCTTCTTCTGGCCATCAGTGTTATCAAAAAAAATACACCATTGTAAAAACAATAGGTACATTCTTTGCTACACTTAAAATTTAAAATCCGGAAATATCTAGGCCGCGCGGATAGTTTGAAGGAGTAACGACTACCTACAATTCGGCAGTGGGTTACTGTTGTGGCTTAATGTCGGTAGGTATATTAAATTGTTCTTCATTTATTAGTCTAATAGGATATCGTGAGTCTGCCATCTTAGTTACAAGAATTTAAAGTTCAAAAATGTATTTTACTACCTATCTAAATAAAAAAAAAACACTACCAGGTGAACGATGTTGGGTCAATTTCTCGTAGCTTACTCAATCGTTCCAAAAAGGTCAAAACTTGATTGCAATATCGAAATTGAGCTTAAAATTTTCAAAAAATTTACAAATTAGATATTGATTTTTTTTTAATTTTATACTGTTATTTGTTATATTTAATATTTATTCATCCTCGGAAACAAGCTTTCGAATTTCAAACACAAAAATTGTGGATAAAACTTTACTCAGGTACCTATACATATTTACGAGCACTTTGTTAATTACATAACTATTTATAAATGTACAAAATAAGGTCACAACAAGCTGTACTCGTCGAATGGCTTATCAAATTTTTCTTTGCAATGGTTGACTTGGGAGGGAGTAAACAAAAGAATAAAATATAATTTCTTTAAAAAAATAATACGTCAGCGTATCATTTCTAATTTGGTACCCTTAGGGGTCTATCATAATAGACAAATTATTATGATTTTAGTTTTTGTTTGACTAAGTATCCTACTAATTTGTCTTTTCTAAGTCAAGTACTAAATATTTGCAGTAACGTATTTGTATTTGAGTACCTACTTTTAAAAGAAAACGTTCAAAATAATATTTAGAATACTAATTAAAATATATTGTACTCAAAACACACAAAAATAAAAGAGAGTTTGGTACATTTTGATACCAGTAAGAATGTCAGACAGAAAATTTTTACATGTAGACTTTAAAACTATAAAAACCTGTCTTTGAATTTGGGTAAACGCACAACTGACAAAACTTCAATAAAATACATATTTGGGTTAGCTGATTGGCAGATAAAGAGGTTTTTGAGAAGGTAATATTTAAGCTAATAATTAACAATGATCATGCTTAGTTGTTGATGTAGTTTTAATAATAGTTAACTGATGTCACCCGGATACATTATTTTTATTTATAATCAATCAGTTTCCATCATTGCTTTGTAATAAAATATTTTATGTTTATACTGTTAGTTAAAAAAAGTGAATATTTAGTCTGACAAAAGTCAAAACCAGTAACCTATTCTAAACTACTAAGCTGGTGAGTAACAAAGATTGAATTTTAAAATATTGAAACAAATTTTACAAAGATGGTTGTTTATGTACGATCAACCGGAAGGGCAAAAATAATCCGGTGTTTACAAAAACACCGCTAACATAATAATACATGGACATAAATGATACTTTATTTGAAATAAAACAGATTGTCTAACGTTTAATGTAACTGTTAGATAGAACCAAGTACAATAATTTAATCACAACTAAATTTGATTTTGTTTTTTAATAATAATTCAATCAAAACACATTATAATAAATTATAAAGATAACGATGTCCAACGTTGTATTCAGACAATTTTTTTTTTATTAATATAAGTAGTAATTATTATTATTATTATTTTATAATATTTAGTAATAATTATTTAATTATAAACTTCTATGACTAGAACAGAATTTGTTTACAAGATTTTTATTTAATCATTTGTACAAAATAACCTATAATTATAATATATTACTAAAATCAAACAATAAAAATAATAAACAAAAATAAATAATAAAAGAAACAAAAACTGGTAAATGTTTACCAAAACAAAACTTTATAAGTAATTTTGCACTCAATACAAGAACCAACAACATTAAATGTAAATTAATACAATAATAATGATAATAATATATACGATTGTTTTCTTCTGGCACTAATATAATCCTTATTTTTGAAGAAGAAATAAAATTTTTACAAAATGATAATGGATTAATATTGTATCGATTATTTAGCATCAAAAAACTGTATTTACATTAAAAAAAAAAGAAAAAGAAAAGAATTTCACACATTTTTTTAAAATGGCATTTTCGTTAGTGTTTTGCCTAGCCTCAGTAACAATGTATTTGTTTTTTTATCTGTCAATGACTATTCTTAAAATTTAACTTTAATATAAACAATTTGAAATAAAATTGGTTTGAATAAAAATCACTGTGCCATAATACAATTATCAGTAGTTATAGTATAATAATAATAATAATAATAATTAATTATATAATGCATAACTTTTTGTATACTCACATTCATTGTACTGACCTAAATTACATGTTGGTATATAATTAAATTTAAGTGATTAAAAGCTAAACAAATCTATTCTACGCTTCATTTATATTTTTCAAACAAATATATACATCAGGAATAAAATTTGTCTATATTATTGTATTTTTGTTGTATTTTACTGAGTTCCAACGTTATAAAACATTTTTACATAGTTTAGTATAATCAGCGTTAAAATGTTTAACAATTATCAATTTGAATTTTCATGAAGAAAGTACAAATAGTAGGCACTGAAGAATTTTCGTTCAAGTGGTCAACAAATAATATTTTAACAACCAAGACATAATATCTTTCTGTTTGATTAAAAATTACAAATTAGTATTGAGATAAATCATATTATTGGTGGATAATAAGAAATTGTGCGTTTTTAATAACACAAAAGTTAAATTTTGTACGCGTGATAATTTGTAAAAAAAAAAAAAAAAAACTGTTTTTGATTGGTCCTCTTTTATTTTTTCGTCATAGCCTATACCTACATTATTTGTGTAATAGTTTAAACATCAAACTCCAAACAAATTCAGGTTAACTACTATGTGCGCTTATAAATTTGTTTATCATTTATACATAATTTTTTTTATTATTCAATCAATACAAAAAAATTTGTTTTTATGAGAAACCAAAAATAATGGTGGTATTTTTTTTTTTTTGTTATTTGACAGTTTTAAATTGAGAAAAATAAAATTTTACAAAACGTCACTAAATCATAATCTTTTTAAAAACATATGATATATCAGATAATACATATTTATACAAAGCTAGATAATTTAACTCGGTTCACAAATTAAACATTTTAATGAATAGGAAACAGGTAACAAACGTTTATGGTACAATTGATTTTTTAGGTAAATAGATGTGCGTTTGAATGTTTTTATATTGTACGATGCGTCTTCTTAAATTAACACATGAACACCGAACTGGCCATTTTTTTTTTTTTTTTTTTTTTTTGGTAATGTGTGCATTGAATTGTTGAGTACATAAAATAATCAAATCTGTAAACATACAAAAAAAAAAATAAATAAATAAAAACCATGTTATTTACACTAATTACCATACTAAAATCAAGCATTTAAAAATAATAAAAAGTATAAACATAAAAAATTGTAAATTATTTTAAACTTAAAAACTTAATTTAGAAATTAATTATTGTTCGGAATTCAAAATTCAAAAAACAATTAATGCTTTATATTATTTGGTTAGTCATAACACAGAAATCCACAAGAACATGAAGATGTTTAGGAACTTAGTGGTACATATTACATGTATTGAGGACCACTTTGGTAGAACAAATTTTTGAAATTTAAAAAAATTTGAGTTCTTTAAATTTTGAGCAAACAGCAATAAATATTGTTAAATCTGGAAAATGTTTGATGGGTTGGTCCTTGATTGGGCAGTTATTTATTTCAGCAATTTAGCATCTACATAATTTATCAAATTTTTTTCTTCAAAATGTGTGTTTTCGTTATTTATTAATTTGACAAATTTTTAAAAAAATGTCAGTTAAACTTTCTTAAGAAGTTAAGATAAAAAACTAATTTTATTGAAAAGTCATGTTTTTAAGTTCGAAAAATTAAAAATTCTTATTTTTGAGTAATTTTTGTTTTTTCAAAGTGCATTTTTTGCTTAACATATTGATGAAATTAGTAAACACTTACTATCTTTACATTTTATGTTGTTGTAAATAAAATAAATTACGAAAAACTCAAATAGTAAGTTAATTTTAAAATGTGTACATAAAAATAACAAAAAAAATTTTCTCTAGCTGCCACTTTTTTTTTTTATGAATTGTACTTTTTATAATGATTACAAATCAGCAAAACTTTTACAATAGTCTTTTAGGTTTAGACGTTAAGTAGTATGGAAGGTCCAAGTAAAAATTTAATTTATATTTAAGTAGATTTGCACCAACTAGATTTATATACCTCACTGTACTTACTTAATATAAACGTTTTACATGGTTTATCAACAAAAACATAAATAGTTAGTAGGTGATTTTTGATTTCATTTATGTAACATATGTTGGCAAAAAAACTTACATTTAAAACAAATATTTACTCAAAAATGATTTTTTGGCATTTGAAACTTGAAACACAATTTTTTAAAAAAAATCTTTCCTATTTAATCGTCTTTGATTTAAAGTGCTGTCAATTCAGCTTATAAAAATATACATAAAAAAATTTTTTTTAACATTCACGTGGAAGCTAAATTGCATTTCCCTATTGCAATTTTTTAAGATCCTATTGTTGATGATTAACATAAACTTATGAAGTTTAATAGTTATAAAGGGGGGAGAGTTGTCTCCCTAGACGCCTCACTGTTTCAAATTGCATTTATGATATTGAAATGCTTTGAATTAAAAAAAAAAAATTGGGATTGATAATTATTTAGGTAAAAGCAAAATATTGAAATGTTGAAAAGAGTAAAACCACAAACCTAAGCGGTTAAAAAACAAACCTTTAACACGTGTCAACTAACACGTGGTGCGCACTTATGGTGGCACAACCAGCCGTCTAATACAGTCCACATCCTCTGAGGTTATTGGCAATGATCACGTCGGTGACGGCGTCAAATACAAACTGAATGTTGTTTGTGTCAGTGGCGCATGTCATGTGGCAGTAAATCTCTTTGGTGGTAGATTTGTTCTTGGCCTCAAATTGCGCCTGAATGTAAGCGGCTGCTTCCCCGTATTCTTGGGCTCCTAAGGGTTAATAAAAAAAGTAGTGAAAATTGTAGTCGATGAATATCTTATCAGACATTGTTATAGTTAGGTAATAATATAGGTAATAGATTTTTGTAAATTAATAAGCCAATTTTAATTTATCTATTTTTACTAAAATTTTATTATAATATGGAAACTGTATAAGTTTTTGTAAAACAATATTTTACAACCCATTTGGGAGGACTCAACAAAGTTTTTCATAGCAAATTGATACAAAAAAATGTATGATCAAAATGATAAAATAACAAATGAAATTTTTATGTAACATACATACCTGCATATTCTGGGAAACAAATCGTG
Source organism: Hormaphis cornu (assembly GCA_017140985.1). Lineage (NCBI taxonomy): Eukaryota > Metazoa > Arthropoda > Insecta > Hemiptera > Hormaphididae > Hormaphis > Hormaphis cornu. Next base: position 32,687,719 of record CM029358.1, read on the forward strand.
AGCGGCGATTTTTTGATCTTCTCTTCAAACAAGTCCTTCTTGTTCAGAAACAATATAATGGAGGTATCGGTGAACCATTTGTTGTTACAAATTGAATCAAACAACTTCAAACTCTCTTGCATACGATTCTGAAATGTAATAAATATATATTTCACAAAAATTAATATAATTTGTACCAACTGTTGTTAGTTCAATTCTAGGTATTTTGTTTGCCTACGATCCTTGTGCCAGAGAGGAGATACAGTTTAGAAAACATTTAATACAAACGTTATAAGTAAATCATAAGTCACACAACTCACAACATACATCAGACACAGAACAAAATGGACAGTTCAAATGAATTACCTGCATTCTAAAATGCACTACACATCTATTTCCTTCAAAATAAATTAAGAATTTAATTTGAGATTTACCAATAATTGTAATCAGTTGGACTAAGTAAACACTTTATTTTAATGATTCAGAATCAATCAAACTAGCAAAAAGTACCTACTGATATTAATAATAAGAAACGTTGATCTTAGCAAAAAATTTGGAAAAGATCCAGTGATGATTCCTCTGTAAATATACGCACTGTGTGTAAAGTGTTTACGGAACTTCACAAACCGGTTAAACGATTATAATATAACCCTTTTGAAAACTACATACTTACATTGTTATAATTTAATTTTATGTTTTGGGGGAGGAGGGAGCAAGTATCTATTTAGTTGAATATTGGTTGAGTATATCTACTACATAAAATTAAGATGAAAGTTAAATAAGTATATTGCCATAAAAAAAATTTTTTTTCAACTAAATAACTTGTTGGGGGTAATATTCGTTTTTTTTTTTCATTATATTATTTTGTTAAATTTAATTGATTTTGAATGCATTGTCAAAACACTTAAAATATTTGAAGAAACTCCAAACAGTTGCAATAATATTTTTTTAAAAATGATTCCACAAGCTAGGTACTCAAGGCGTCAATTTTGACAGTTAAAACGGCGAGCACCATAATATTATTATATTGACTGTGTTGCAGATTGCAGTGTTTGTAGGTCAGTAATTGTAAGTAAAACAAAATACAAGGTTGACGAAAAACAATGACGTTTGATTTTATTTTTAAAACATTGTATACATTGATTTTATGTTTGCGTTTTTGTTACACATATTGAAAACGAGTCCAAGTATTTATATAAATCCAGATTCAAAGGGTTTATTACACAAAATTAAATGAATTCGAATCTATTTCTTATTACTAACAGACAAAGCGAATGTATCAACCAAAACTATAAAGGATCTCTAATAATATGTAAAGAAAAAGTTATTTTCAATAACTAAAAATCCAGTTTGTAGTGGGGTTTTACTGGTTTGGAACATGTTAGCAGTTATGTATGAAAACTGTAAGAAATGATAAAATAATATCTTTCAAAAATTACGATTCTGAGCTCAGTGAATCAAATACTCAAAAAAATACAATTTGTACAAAAGTTGTCGAAATTCAGCCCGAATATTGAAATCATTTGAAAATTTAACCATGGTTAAAGTACAACTACTTTACTTTTTTTAAATCATAAATAAACATTTTAATTATTTTAGCTCCGATTTGGAGGAGTCACTGCCGGAAAAGAAAAAGAAAAGTATAAATCTGACACTTAAAGACTATTATAATAGAGTCGGAAATTTCAAAGTTAAGCGGAAGGCTCGAAAGAGTAGCGATTACGACTTAGGTTGGTCTCTAGTTTGGAATGTTTTATTAAAAATTCTCTATTAAATTTGTAAGCAATTATTAATTTATAAATTGCTTACAAAAATAACGATTTGAGTGAGCTCAGTTTACTTAATAAATATTGAGTCGTAATAATCATGATTTTATTAAAAAATACTCTACACCTCGATTTTTGCTCTATGGTGGTCACACGTAAATCATAGGACTTTAGACGGTTTTTAGTTCCAACATATCGATAAATATTTCCGATAAGGAATCTGTAAACTGATTTGATTCCTTCAAGACGTCTACTTTGGATCCTTCGAGGCACGTTTTCGATTTTATTTCCTAAATTTTAGCAAAATTTAAAATTAAAAAAAAAAATAAATTTGAATTTTTTAAATTGTTTATTCTTAAAAAAAAAGGTGTGACGAGAAAATAAAAAATGTAGCTCCAAAGCAGACGTCGAGAAGGCTTCAAATCGGTTTACAGATTCCTTGTCGCGTTAACAGATTGATCGGTACGTTGAAATTAAAAAACCGTCCTATGATTTAACGTGTGACAAACAGAGAAAAAAATCTAGGCCCAATATAAGAACACAACGTTTAAATTTTCACTCATTTTTGCTATTTTTACAACTTTATACGACTAAAAAGATGAAAAAAAAAATGTACATAACGATTTTTGAAAATGTAATTAATCACAGATAGAACAATAATAATAATACGTTGCCGATATCGTATATTAGACTTTCAAATCTTTTCTAGAAAATTAAGGTTTTTTTTTTTGTAAACTAAGAACCCAAATTAGTACATATTATAAAAGTCAATTGTATCATCATATACAATAGGTATGATAACTATGATTACTACTGGCTAACCAAATAAACTATTACAATTAATTAATTTTAGTTTCACTTAATTACTAATAATCCGTGCCTATTAGCTGATTATCCGTGCCTATTAGCTAATTTCGGACCATATCCACGATCATTATTGTAATTACTATTTAACTACTGTGTGAAACACTTCATCAATCTATTCTTTTTCACATTTCACACACGGACACAAGCTATACTGACAATATATTCCAGCATTTATATTAATAATATGTATGTGTAGGTACGCCGTGTGTGTGTGTGTGTGGTTCAAGGGTTGACCGTTATTGGGGAGAGAAGGTGTGTAGATATTACACGGTGAGGGGTGGTAGTATCGATCGGGAGTGGAGTGTTGCCTTGACGACGACCAGCGCCAGAATCGGAGATAAGATCTTCATGCGCATGTATGTGTATTAGTTTTCACATGTTCACACAGTTACGCTTACGCATTATACTTTGGTATAAACCTAGGTTATAGTGGTTACCGGTGCAAGTAACATAACTACCGTTTTTTTTTTTTTTTTTTCATTTTTTAGCAGGTATTTGAAATCGATCAAAATGTGTGATGAAAACTAGATGGAACACAATGATGGTACTTTCAACATTATGATGGTGTATAACAGTTTTCATCTTCAAACAGCCTCCGTTCTGTATAGTTTTTTTAAAAATTTTGTTTCAAAAACCGCAAAGTAAACAAGTGTAAAAACTGCTTGTCGTATATTGTAGCAAGGCCGGAACGTTGTAATTTGATATTCCATAAAAAGAATTAAAAAAAAAGTTTTTTCGCTTAATCGCATTCCTCCTATTATTATGAATTATGATCTTCAACTAGGTATCATTCGACTGACGAATTCACTATTCTTCTTCCTTTTTACGAACTATTTACACGCGTTTAAAATTATGAATGATTGATGATGGTTCTTGAGTAGACAAAAAAACTATGCTGTTAAAGCACTTGATTCGCCCGATAAAAGTACAAAAGGTATATTGAATATTCACTCATGTAAGGACAAAAGCTCAACAGGTAACTAATAGTTTATAATGTCACACAAAATACGTCATATTTAACGAGTTTATAAAAAATGATGAATTAATTCGTAAGATTATCGAATTATATCACGTGGGTAATTATAAATAAAATCATGTTAGATAATGAATAACACGGCTAATATATACCTGAATAAAGAAAATGTAAACAATAGCAAAAGCCCGATTGCTATTTGTTAAAAGTACAAAAAAGTCAAAGAAATAATGAAAAACACAAGTTTAGTGTTATTTTTAATCAAACTTTTCTAAAAACTATTGTACACACGTAATTAATATGGGTAGAATACACGTGTAATGATATCGTATAAAAATTAAAAACAATTTGGTTTTGAAATTGAATGAGTCATTTTTAGTTTCTGAAAAAGCGAAGAATGTATATTAGTTTTAAAATTTTGTTTTTTTCCTGTCATCACTTTTTTAGGTAGTAGAATTATTGCTTTGATCTTTTAATACAACCCCTCGAATAGTTTAAATGGGGATTTTATTCAAGCATTTTTTGAAATTATGTTTATTGCTAATTTGTGATTCAAAAATGGAAAAGACAAATTTTTCGAAATATATTGAATAAATATACTACAAACTGTTCTGGACAAAAACACGTGACATTCGTTTAACGCACCCAAGAGTGCTAAAACTAAATTACATTTTTGAAAACCGTATCAGAATAAGATAATAGACCGATTTTAGTATCTTCATTGTAATTATCTTAACTCGGCATAATAAAGTATGTATAATCAACGGCACAAAAACTAACGGATGATCTACCAAGGGAACAATATATTATTAAGTTATCTAGATAATCTTCAATTAAATATAATAATTCACCGAGATATGCATACACCTACCCTGTCCAAACTGCAGCTGATAAATGTTGACGTTGTTTGCATTAAAGGAACGAATAATCTGAATATGTTCATGTGTGTTAAAGGGGTACATTTCTGTAGTAACTATATGTGTTTATAACCGACAGACTTTATTGGACCAAAATATCTTAGGACGGACGATGGTAACAACGAATATGGTTAATAAGAATGGGCCAGAGTTCAATTAATGCTAATACACAAATTAGTAATATACGTAATGATAATTAGTGGTTTTTTAAGAGCATGTGTCATACATAAACAGTGTGCCATGTAGACGGTGGTGTCACCATAAAGTACAAGAAAAAATAGATTTTTGATACAGAATTCGATATTTCTAAAAGTTAGAACGTAATTTTAATATTCTAAGTCAACAAAACTTGTACACGATAATATGAGATTCATAAAAACAACAATCACAAATCAAAACCAAAATTTTACCACACGTTCTACAATTAATACTTGAATTTTTATATCGGATTGTTTCTGGAAAATAGTCGATCAAAACCATTAATTTTAAAAACTCTATACTGACAGCTGACATTACATATCAAGATATCCTGATCCTATAATAAGAGCGAGGTAAGACATTAGGTACTGCTTTGGATAAAATTATGAAATAGAATAAACATTATGGATCAATGGAAAGGATTATTTAATTTATTACCTAAACGAAACGTACATAATGCCTACTAAAATTATTTTATATCAATGCTTAGAGCTACGACAAAATTTATACAGTTTTTACTCGTAATCTCAATCAAAATACAATAAATTACAATAAAATACACTAAATTCAGAGAAATTTTTGTTCATACTTCAGTAATTAGTTGACGACAGTATAAAATTTTGATTGGGTCTCTCGACTTTTTTTCTCTGTCTATCACACACAATTCATAGAAATTTAGACGAAACTCTCTTGCACCGATTAATCTAATGATGCGACAAGGATTCTGAAAACTGATTTAAATTCATCATGACGTTTGAATGAAAACGATTTTTCCACATTTTTGATTTCATCACCATAATTTATTATACAAACTAAATTTCAATTTTTTTTTTTTTTGAATTTTTGTAAAAATTACTAGACACAAAGAAATGTTGGAAATTTATGGAAAATTCAAATCGGTTTTCAGAATCCTTATCGCATCATTAGATGATTTTGTACCTTTAGCAAGCAAAACGTAAAACAATATTATTTGAACTCTTGTTATTAGTAAACATTTTATAATACTAGGACCTCGGTAGGTATGATAAAGATTTTATTAGGGCAAAGGGTCAAGGGTTCAATAATATATATAAAAAATTCACGTGAAACTACTCACGCCACCCAAATCATCGACCCACTCATACGTAACGGATTATTATACAATCGAGCTTATTTATTCTTTGATATTTACCGTTGTTTCGTCTTCATGAAGAACTTGGTCATATTCCGACATGGCCACGCAAAAAATTATCGCCGTAACGTCTTCGAAGCAATGAATCCATTTTTTTCGCTCCGATCGTTGACCACCGACGTCAAACAATCTATCGAAAATCGGAAATTAAATTTTTTTCTATTACAATCCAAATTAAATGTCAAAAGTATCACTCACTTGAAATTTAGATTTTTAAACGAAAAATGTACTTCAACGATACCAGTAGTTTTTACCCTGGTCCGCAGTATATCTTGTTCGGTGGGTTGGTAATCTTTGGACCCTAACCTATCCAAATCGTCCAGAAAACTAAAGGAAAAGAACAAAAATTAGATTAAAAAAAATATCATAAAAAAAAAATAGACGAATATTCTATATTTTCAAGCTAAATTTAGAAGTACGTTTGTTACCCTATGTACCAGGAGCACTAAAATATGTTGATTTACTACTAGATAACCCAGTTAGTTCATATACTGACATTTAGTTAAAATCGTTTTGATAACCTAGTTCTTATAAATTGTACAGTATAACAACTCTAACATCAAACAGAACATGAGAAACTTTTATTTGACATCGTAAAATGTTACACAATTATAAACAACTTTAACGAAATATATAGATAACTCGAAATACGAGAAAACTTAATTCAATAAATTCAAAATATTCAATAATTATTATTCTAGATACTAATTCGATTGTTTACATTGCGCATGCAAATTTCACGGGCCACAGGAATTCGTTTGATTTTTACGTATTAATTTTATACATTTAGAATAACACGAACAATCGGGGAATTCAAACAGTTTTTTTTTGCAGTTCGTAAGTTTTCCGATTCATACGACCGATTTTGATAAAAGTCTGGTCTTGGCTATAAGTAATACATGTTATATTATATTATTATGTATAACTTAGTGAGAATTTTTGAAAAATGTTTTTGGTACGAAATTAAACTGGAAACGATTCTCGCCCGAATCTAACAAAGGGTTAACTATGAATTATACACGTTTTCTCAAATCCCTTATAATGGGTATATGCTAGATAGGCGAGATTGAGATAATATTTAATTCGGATTCCGTGTCGAGTGCAGTTTAGGAATTCCGTAGAAAACAAAACGATATCCGCAAGACAGGGTTCGGTTTTTTTTTTCCGGTATTTTTTGTCAATACAAACCCATAGTACGCGCATTTATTACACGGGCGGCTCCAGAGATATGTCTGGGGGAGGGTGTCACAGTTCACTTACGGTCTTCAGAAAAATGTGAAAATTTAAAAAAACATATTTTTACACCATCAGATCACAATCCTTCTTTCTATTCCTTTTGGTTATAAAACCAGTAACCATAATATTGGTAATGGGAATTAATCTTCTTCTTCTTCTTTCTTGGTTTCGGCCAATCAAGACCATACCTTGAAATAAACGTACTGCCACCCATCTCTATCTCCTGCTCATTCCTGCCAACGACCATTCGGGCCCACTGTCTCAGCATCTTTTTTGACGCCGCAATCTTCCCACCTCAACCGTGGTCTTCTTCCAAGAGGTCTCCTCCCTATTGGGTGTTCCTCTACTACTCTTCTTATCAGCGACTCGTCCTCCAGGCATATTCTGCCCAAACCGGTCTTTTTTTATAAATCTTTTTCCGTGTATTTGGTCGTTGAAAACGGGATTGCAGCTCTTCGTTGTGTAATTTCTTCCGTTCATTTGCCCGAGCATCAAAGTGTGCCCCATACATTTTCCCTAGTACTTTCCTCTCAAACACCGCCATCCTTTGTTCTTCAGTTTTTCTCAAAGGCCACGTTTCTGCTCCATAATGGACATAATGGTCTTAACAACGTTGAGTGCATCCAGACTTTTAAGTTCTTAGATTGCTCTTGATCTGAAAGTTTTACATAGAAACATTTATTTGCTGATTGTAATCCCATTGATATTTTTGCTCTTTATGTTGTTATCTTGGGTTATAATTGACCCTAGGTAATTGAATCACAATTTTAAATATATGTATTCATCCACTTCAACGACTTCTTCTTGTACCCGATTCCCATTTTTCAGGATCATCCGCATACGCCAGAACATTAACTGTCGATCGACCTTAATGGGACACAATATCCGGAGAAAACATACCCAAAGAAAAAATGTTTTCTTCGACATTTTTTCATGGGGTATTTCTTCCTGGATTCATACGATATTGTGATTGTCAGCTATAAAATAAATAGCTGTTATTTCGTACACCTATCTATGATCTATGCTTTCCCCCCATCCCCAGATGGATTGTAATTAAATGATAGTACAAATTATAATGATCAATGGTATTACGGCGGCGTTTCCCAGACGCGCGCGGCCGCGACCGTGGCGGCAGGCAGCTCGACATCCGCTGTACGCGCGGCGGCGGTATCGATCCTACGTGACGTCATCGAGGACCACGCCCGACCGGCAACTAAACTAAACCGTGCACCCCTATTATAGCCGCGAGGAGCTGGCACGGATAAGCGGCAGCTGCGGCCGTCGTGGCACATCCGAAAAGAATCACGTTTTAACGGGTTTTTTCCCCCATCTTTTTTCTAATAATTGCCATGTTCTGAACACGAGGAATCAAAAAACAGGAATGGACGAAATAAATTCAATTTAGTCGTATTACACTTCAAATCGTTTATGGAAGAAAAAAACCATTTCTATACATCTGGTACCTATCGTAAACAGGGCAACGAAACGTAACGAATATCCTATAAATAAAACGTTTCGATATATTATTACTGAACAGTTACGTCCAGCGGTAAAAACCTTGTAAAACATAAACAATCAGTCTTTAGAACAAAAATACCGCGTTTGGTTGGTACCGACGGCCGCGTTGTTTGCCACTTTTCAATACGAGCATTTCATAAATTTTAAGTCCAAACGAAATTTGAAAGTATAATACACAATGACGGTGAAAATATTTTTTAGGCGCTTAAACGAGGTTTTTTTTTATTTTTTTAAATGCGAGAAAAGTTTAAAAACGTATAAAAATTCTAGACAGCATTAAGTTATTAACAAACCATTTATCACAATACTAAATATAGATAACACTGTAAATATTAGACGACAACAATTTCGTAAGTATTTGTTCGTGTACCTATTCAAATAATATAATAACCAGCATTTTTATGCTCGTACTGTTGTATTGTTTTTTTTTTGTTATCGTTATTTAAAAAAAACAAAAACATTTGAAATATGATTTACGTTATTTACATATACTATTCAAATACATTTTAACACTAATTTATGACATTTTAAAAGTGTTACAACTGTGAAATGTGAATTATCAAATACTTTGAAAAATCGAAATAATATCAGACGAATATAGTTCATTAAAAGATACACTCAACTCCGGCCATGAAAACTAAACCAATTCGAAAAATGATATTGACTGTGTGTTATTAATTAAATACTCGTGTAAATACTAAATTCGTTATTTAAATTTACGAGCGTACACATTTTATGATAATTATTATAAAACTAAACGTTTGGCCAATTAAATCTATCTACATTTTATTGATCATTTTACTAACAAAAGTAGAGCTAATGATGTAACTCTGTTAATAGAGATATACGAGTATGACCAACGATCACATATTTCAGTCTTGAAACCTCTAAACTACACATAAAGTTTATAAAAATTTACAAACCAATACTGGTACGTGTTCCAATTCTGTTTAAATTGTAATTAAACGTGTTAAAAAAACTACAGTTTATAACTAGGTCGGCGTTTTTTTAAACAAAACATTCGTTATAAACAATAACACAACAGATTAGTTAAAATATCAAAATAATATTTTATATTACTATTTAGCGGAATCGTTGAGCTGATATTCATTTGATCGTGAAAAGCACATTTGGACACCAGGATCGGACCAAAGTCTCTTCATAGCGGTTAGTAATTCTTCAGAGAACGGTTCGGTGTCTTCCATTCTTTGAATCACGTCCAACACCATTTTAGCATCAGTCTGCGAAAAGGAGAAAAACATATTAAGATACACGCGCGAGGAATTAATTAATTGAGATAAAACACATATAGGTGCCATATTATCGTATATTATATACTATCATCAGTCATTCTATCACCTTCCCTTTCAAAGCCCAGTAAAAGCATCATCTCATCAAAATGTAAAAAAAACCACTACGAAATTTATGATAGAAATCATAAACAATGAACGCCGATAACTGACAGCGAAATGGTTTATACTTATCGCGCATACAAGCCAATGGCAACCGTACTCAGCAAACATATTATTACCTAAATTAATTTAGGTTAATAGAATAAACCGCATATTTTTTTAATTTAAAATAAAATACAATAGTAAAAAAAAATTTTTATAGATAGGTAACTCATCGCAAATGATGAATAGGTACATTGCGCCCAATATAAATGCAACATTATTGAATTACTGTTTGACATACAATAAAAGAATACCATTATTCCATAAGTAACCTACATCAATCATAATGAACTTTTACGTTAGTTAATTTTATTTTAACTTGGAAAGTTAATTAGAATAGTAAAGAAAATACATATTATGTGTTGATACCTAGGATAAGCATTGATATATTTATAAACAATTATTATACACAAATTGTATTTTATATTGGACTCAAAAAAACAAAAATGAAACTAAAAATATATTTAGATGTAATAAGACCGGACAAGAGCGAGTCGTCACACACCGAGAGTTCTGTACAGTTTGATTGATAATAATTTTTCGGCGGATCTCGTACACGAGAAATCTACAAAATTACAATGAATGATAAAATGTTAAATGAATAAACGTATATATAGACTGATCAATCATTTATTAATGACAAATCATTAATTTATGAGATCAAAATGTACCGGAAACGTTTACTATGGCCATACCAAGCAGTACCAAGATTACGAGTCCATTGTTTTACAAGCCATTTTGAATTTCAAAGACGAAATAATGTTTGTTAATAACTATAATAATTATTGTAATCATTTCGATGGTCAGTTTTGCTCGTATAAAATTTCTGCTATATCATTTTAGTATTACTATGTAAGTAGAACAGTAGAATACGGTATGAACAGTTTACTGTTGTTTTCAAAGATGTATTATAAAAACTTTTCATTAAACTTTAAAGAAATAGTAAATTGTTGCTTACGAAAATAACAATTTATTGAGTAATTTCTGTGAAATAAATGCTTAAAAATGCTGTGAAACCCAACTTTCAATATTTTTTAATTAAAATTAAAGGCTTAGTAAAACAAAAAACTGCGAAAATGAACTAATTTAGAAATTTTAAATTTCCATATTTCTGCAGTTAAAAGTTGGCAAAGTCGACTGAAATTTTAATACAAAATACGTTTTACCCGATTTTTTATTATGTTTGACAATTTCAAGTGATTTGAAGCTTATTTAAAAACTTGAACACTATACCTATACATTTTTAAATGATAATTAAAAAAAATCTTAAAAATAGTACAACTTTCGTTTAGTTACCTAACTTTGGAAGGATTTTTACAAAAAGGGATTCTACGATTTAAAAGAGTTTTTTAAAAAAAAGAAATAAGTATAGCGAATTTTTTTCGAGTGTGTCGCTAGTTTAATAGATGCTAAGTTGGGTTGTTTACGTCAATCACGATTTTAAACGAGCTTAGTGAGTCAAAAACACTCAACTAGTTGTAAATTAAAAAAATCTATTCTTGGCTGAATCATTTTTGAAATATTTGTTATACTTTAAAGTTATCCATACAAAAATATGCGAAAATTGAATATTTTTTGAAAGAGTTATTTCCAAAACAAAAACGACATAATAACGATAAGACGATAAATAAATAAGAGTAAAAAAAAAAAGTAACCAATTGTTTACATTTTTTGACAGCTTATCGAAAAATGTTTTGCAGCTAGGTAGTGTAAATATTTTAATGTTAAAAAATAAAAACTGTATATTTTAACAACCGATAAAATTATGAAAATTCTACATCTGACTCCAAAATGATTGAAATTGTTGGAAATATTTATACCGTTTGTACTTAATTTACTATAATAATGTGTGATTTTTGAGTTTGAAAAATTTCTAGAGAAGTTATAGCTAAAAGCACATAATGATACAAACAAAAAACAACAGTATAAAATACTCTATAAACCGAAATTGCGTCAACCAGATTTTAAAATATTCCATTTAAAGGTACTTTTATCAAACCTTAAACCGAAATCGTTCGAAAACTGTCAAAATTGGTTCCAATTTCACATACAAATGTCTTTAACTCTTCCTAATAATGTAGCATCCTAATGATGATCGGAGCACTTTTAAAAATGTTGGACTTTTTAGTCAAATCAGCGAGATCACTTCATTTTGTTTATGACAAATTATACACGAGTATTGCGCAATGTTGTACGTCGATTGATAATGTAGAACCAAGGTAATTTATTTTGTTAGTTTGGAATTTTAAATATCTGCAGAGGTTATAACATAATATAATTTTGATAAAAATGGAAACCAGAAATTTAATAAATTTATCCTTAGCTGATTACATCTCACGAATTCAAGTATTATTATTTCCTATCTAAAATTTGTAAATTAAACACGACAAATATCAACACAATAATTTTTAGCGATGAATTAAGTCTTTAGTCATTACTCATTACAATCTTTAGTATAGGTACTAACCTAAGTTTATATTTGTGGGAAAATTTATGTCATTCACTTTAACTTAACATAAAAAAAAAATGAAAAACTTGATCTCATAGTTTGCGTTTTCTTTGTGTATTGTACTTAGAAGAGAGTTTTTATGCTTGTTTTCTAAACAAATAAATTAATTTGTTTTAAAAATTATAAGATTATTTTTTTTTTTTTACAGTACCTGATAAAAACTGATTAACACGAAACAAGGCTTGATTAAGGCTAACGATGAAACTTCCTTGTTCAAATTTTATAAAGTAAAAAAAACCAATAAGGCAAAATACTGTAACTATGAAGAGAATAAAAAAAAATTAACTGTAACTAAATAAAAATGAAACACCCAAGACATAAAAGAAATATGTGAAATTCAATGTAATACTAAAAAAATAAATATAAGTGAACCATAACGATATCATAGATACCTCAATAAATAATTTATATAAACTAAAATTTTTTTTATGTTATAATACTGTTTTATTAAACGTTCTCTGTAATTAAAATATAAAACGTGTCTTTTTTTTTTATTTATCTACATTCCAACCTTAATTCAAAAAAATTTAAATATTGCTGATCTATAGATTGAGTATAAATGAGTAAGAAATGATTGTATTACCTAATATTTTTACTATACTATTTGACAAGCACAGTTATTTTTATAATACAATTAAGTTGAAAGACTATTTTATCAAATATTTAACATATTAACATTAATGCATAATTGCACATGTAAAACATGTTGACACAATTTAACTGATTTAGTTTGGTGATAATTTGAATATGACTTAGAAAATTTCAGAAAGTCCATAAATCATGATGTAAATTTTTATTACAAAGTTTAAAACTTTAGAGCATAAAAAAAAAAAATAAAAACTATGTATAAAAAGCTATGACTATATTGAAAATAAAATTTTCTATAAATAAGCATATTGTTAGCAAAAAAAAAAAAAAAAACTTTAGTTTAGTTGCAATTAAACAGCTTTTGAACATGTTTTCTTTTTTAAAAAAAATAACATAAGTAATATATTACATTTTGTTGTATTTCAATAAACAGTTATTAGTGTTGTACGATTGAATACAAATTTTACACACACTTAAAACTGTTGATTTATTGCCCAGTATAGGTTACAAATTACAATAATATGTTAATAGTTTAAATATATATTTTGTAACAACATTTTTAGATTCAGGCTATACATAGAAATACACGGAGAAAATGTTTGTTAAACGTATGATCACCATCCTTATCGCTCGTTTTCTTATACGTTTATGACTTTTTACAGTCTTAATTACATTTTATTAACTATACTTTATCTAGGTACACGTAGACAGATATATTTATTGTTTCATGATAAAAAAAAGTGGCAGTTACTATTACAAATAAGAATGACTAGGTAAATATTCTATGCAATAAAATAAAAGTTAATACTGTAGACCAAAATTATAACAAAATATTTAACGAAATTATTCATGGAATATAATATAAGCTTTCCTGTAAATATTACCAAATACTTCTTTAATCATAATATTCTATACCATGTACTATACTAATTAATACACTAACAAATAACTATAGTATGTCCCAATGAAGCTAAAGATAAGTTTTACAGGAGTATGGTGAAACCAATTATGTTATAATATAAATAAATATGGTTTGGAATGATTATATGGATGAGTGGAGTGACGAGAGATTAGGCATGCGTGATGAAAAGAGAGAAAACTCGAGCAATAAAAGCGATCATGAAGACAGAAGGTAGAATGAATAAGTAAGAATAAGTAAATTGGTGTCGCATCAATAGTGGATAAGATGAGCAAGAATGGACTGAGGTCATGCGGTTCGAGAATGTGATGAGAAGAGAGCAAACACACGGAAACAGTAAAAAATGGTTATGGAAACGAACGTTAAAAAAAATAGGGAGACGAAAACCAAAAATGAGATGGTTGGATACGATTGAAAACAACAGAGGACTGCTAGTACATGCGTAGGAAATATGAAAAATCTAAACACTTGGAGTTCTAGGACAAGGATGGCTAGCCCTTAATAGTTGTTAGGAAAGCAAAGAAAATATATTTCTAAGCAAGACTTTTTAAAGTGAATAAAAGTAAACGAGTGATAATGAATCACAAAAAACGTATATAACCTATAAAACGTCAGATACTATAATTACATAAGAGCATGAAAAAAAAGAAGTGTAAAATTCAAGAACCATATAGAAAAATAAATTAAGTCAATAAGTGAGTGATTTTAAAAAGTTCATTTTGATCTGTCTAATAAGTACTATACTAGTACTATACTACAAATTAATGTTTCACGTATACACTATACGCGATTCGTCATAAAATTAGCTACTTATACATGTATAAAACATATACTTATTATGGAATAGATAGTAAAAAACAAGAACATCGGAATATTTAAATGCACAAATTAATGAATAATTAAAAACGCAGACTAAAACAAAGCATTTCGATGTAACTTGAATGATTGAATAAAAGTCTGAGATCATCAAATGTTCAATCGGAATAATAATAATTGTTGTGCTCCATTTACAATGTTGCCATTAAGAACGTAAAACAAGAAAGTAAAGACTACGATGCCATATTGATTTTTGTTTTTATACACTTGGAAATGATTAAACTATCGTCTAAATTGTGAAATTGTTCGTCATGCTATACATTTAAAGCCCTCATATACCGCCGTGGTTATGACGTCATTACACGTCGTGTGCAGTGTTCGTTCGTTCAGCGAGCGAGAAATAATTGTTTTTATTTTATTGTTGTTCACCACAAACTATGCAAAAATTTCTTATCGTCTAACCAAACCAATCAAATAAAAGAACTCAGTAGCATACTATAATAATAATTATATCGATAGGCAATACCATATTATTCATATACAAACGTCTAAAAAAAAAAAATTAACCATAATGCCTGTGGGTTTGAAAAAAACGATTTATTGTTATTATTCATAATATGAACGGATTTATTATTGAGGAATGAATTTGATTTTTAAAACTAGTGAACGAGTCGTCGATGAACATTGAAAAGAATCAAAGTGTACATGAACGCGAAAACTCAATAAAATTTGTACTTGAAATATATTTGAATGTTTTTATACAGGTACAAATATTATAATTTATTAGAATAGTTCCGAATAACTTTTAGAAAGACGAGCAATAATTAATTCAAAAGAAAATTTCAATACACTAACAATGTTAAGTCGATCGCTATAAACGTTATAAAAACAAAACTACTGAATATTCTGAGTATCGTGTAATTATATTTAAACTACCTACATTATTAACTATGCACAACAATACAAATTAATTTGTACATATCATTTAACTTTATTAGAATAAAATACAGTAAACTATTACGAAAAAAAAAGACGTTCTATTAAAAAAATTTTTTTTTTTTAGTCAATTAAGCAAAAAAAAAATTAAAAACGACAAACAATGACTCAAAAACAATGGTTTCTTTTATTTCATTAACATTATGTTGTTTGATTTAACCCATATAAAATCCTCTAAGCACAACATTGTGTATTGAAAGTACTGCGACAAACACGGATTATAAAAATAGAAAAAATATGAAAAAAAATGTTTCTCTTCACTGACGATTATTCGATATGACCCGTTATTCCGAATTTTGTTTCCACTCGCCTCTTTTCCGTGCGTGCGTTATAGCTATTAATTGCTAATTTTTTTATCACTAGCGAATGATATGAAGGCAAAAATTAGGACAAAACGTAGTCGTCGTCTATACACGGTAGGTCAAATTAATTCGATGTATTATCACAAACGACGACGATATCCCCACGCGTAATGTGATCACATATAAACCTAATAGAATATTATTATTTCACACCACAAGCGGAAATTCACTGAACGTACGAGGGGAGCTAAATCGTTGGAGATAAAAACAAGGTGCGAATTCTACAAGATCCATTCTACAGAAGTAAAATGTTTTTTAATTATTTGGGGGCGTTATTAGAAATTTTTCGGAGTCAAGTCCCCCGGCCTATTTTCGGTTATACAATATAGTATAACATCAGTGGCGTATATAGAAACTATTTTCACTATATAGGCCAATTTTGACTAGATTATCCAAAACTAAAAATTCTAGGGATGCTTCAGCTCGATTCTTATGGAAGAGCTTTTAGAGGGATTTTTTAAAATATGTTTACATCGCCTAAATTCTTAATTTTAACCTAGATTATTATTACCTAACTAAAACAACGATGGTGTAAAAAATGCATTCTAAATTCTATAGTTTTTCTTCATTCCTGACATTTCACCCTCTAGGTACGCCACTGAGTAACACTGATATATTATCAGTTTGACATTACAGACGCTATATGAAAAGTTGTATTTCATATTTTACTCCGCGCCAATTCAGGAATATTTACGGGATTGGTGTCCTGGTTGAAAGCTTTCGTGGAATACAGATTATTTAAAAAAAAAGCACGTTATAATAAATAAACTAACTAAAAATGTTTTTAAATAAAATACCAAAACAAGTCGGTAAAGGACAAATTTTTGTCAGTGTCACCAATACATATATTGAATTGGTAAAATGTTTATTAGCAATAATTATGTATATGTTATTTTACAATACAGTTCAAAGCCAATTTAAAATTTAAAACACCCATGACTCAGATCAACGTAAATGTTAAACAGAAAGAAAATAATTGTCAGTTGAGTCAAAACTCACGGAAATTATTTTTAAATTCAAGAATCGATTTACATATGACAATGCGAGTTAATTTTGCTGAAACCGATTTAGTAATTTGGAAGCAAATCATAAGGCCCTCGAAATTGCACTATTTTTATCAAGTATCATTATTTTGTATAGGTAATTAAAAAATAAAATAAAAACACGATCGTCGTGTTTCAACTAACTAATGTACTTATCTTATAAGCCAAGTTTTCAAACAAGGATACTTTTTTGATCACGGAACATTTTTCGGGTTATCTGTTTACTCAGCAATTCCTATCAGTTGAGTGTAACCATTATTATAATTTGATATCGATTGGCTAAAAAACGGTACAATATTTTATATTTTTTACATTATTATTCATCGGTTTACATAAAACACAGATTTTTATAAGGATATGCAACTATAAAGTTTTCTAGTGGGTGATTTTTACATTTTTAATTTGTTTAAGCTTTCATTACCTATTTAAACGTCAAAAGGCGTAAGTACTGAAGTACCTAATTAAAATTGTACTCGATGTCACAGGAAGTCCTACCAAGAGGAAAATCGTAAAAGTATTTACAAAAGTCAAAAAGTTAATCAAAATATCAAGCAACTTTATTATCTAATGTAGTTTAATCATGCATGCCTCATTAATATTAATGTTCAAATTGTACTGTAATATCGAAGAAAACACTAGCGATTTCTCCAGAGCAGAATTAATGCATTTCATACTGAAAACAATTGAAATAAATTAAATGACATTCATTAAAAGCACAAAATTTATTTTGTTTATTCAAAACAATAACCTTTATAGTAAATATGTATCACATTTAAATTTTACTTGTTCTAGAATTTCTAATCGTGTATTTTAATTTTAAATAATCTGAACAAACTAATGAGGAAGTTATACAGTACGAAAACTTAGCAAAATTTCAAAATCTATTTTCATCTACAATGCAATAATTTTATGGTGGTACTTTTGTAAACATTGAATTATTCGTATAGTTACATGTTGTTTATACAGAAAAAAACAAACATATCTTAAAATTACAACACATTTTTTACAACGCTCAGAACTTTATGTCATTAAACCAAACCTAACCTATTTCATACGTAATTATGTATGGCGCCAATCAATATACCAGCACATTATAAGTGCTCTATCTTAACATAATTGCCAGTTATAAATTAAAGTATATAGGTTGGAATTTTTTTTTTTTTCTACGATTTGCATGAGTTGCTCATTTGAGGATCGCGTGCTTTGCGAAACAAAACATTAACATTATTAAACTTT
This sequence comes from Hormaphis cornu, assembly GCA_017140985.1. Classification (NCBI taxonomy): domain Eukaryota; kingdom Metazoa; phylum Arthropoda; class Insecta; order Hemiptera; family Hormaphididae; genus Hormaphis; species Hormaphis cornu. The sequence goes on from CM029358.1 coordinate 32,706,267, forward strand.
TTACCATTATACTGTAATAGCGTAAATATATCGTACGATATAAACAGTTTGATTTTAATACCACCAACATTTTTCAGTATAATCGAACAACGTCTGAATGAAACTATACTTTAAATAGAACGCCTAAATTGCACAATTGTTTTACAAAAATGTAAATAACTATTGAAAATACCAGTTAGGAGTAGTGAGTAGGGAATCAAAATAACTCGACAAATACTTATATTAAAGTTTGAATTCAGTTGTTAACAAAAAAAAGTTTGCATCGGCGGTGCACTCAACATTGTGATTCAATACGAATTAACAGGAAAAACTGGTTGAGCGCTGTACCGACGTCCCGTGTCAAGTAGATCACACTAAATAATTATGATATCTATGTGTTATAAACGTACGTAATAAAAGTTGGCCAGAAAGCTATTACGTGGTAAGTACTCAAAGAAAACACATATTCGATGATAATGAAAGGATTAGTGGAAGATTAATCACACATTTTTTAACAATGCTGAACCGTCGAGTGGTTCATAACAATGAAAAACACTGAACGACATAAAAATATTAAATTCAAGGGTGATTTGAACACGATCGGCTGGTCAATAAACAAGTATTCCGTATTCACATGTTTCAAATATATCAAATCATAAAAGATAATCAGTTAAACTAATTATCAATGAGACGGGTTTATATATTATGTTATACTCAAATATTACTAATATGTATCACACCGTTGTTCAACAAGTTACAAAACTAACAGAAAAAACTTTTTTCGACTGAATTAAAGCATATTTTGCTTTTCTTACCTCCCGTTCGTTGGTGCCGAATCCTATTCCCAGATTTGGCATTGCTCTTAAAATGGCAACCAGCGATTGAACTGTGTTGCTGAACACCACGGGCCTATATTGTTTGAAGTCTTCTGACGTAAAACCACTTTCATGAATAATTCTAAAAATAAAACACACACACAATAAAATATAGTATAGAGTTGAATAGCGAAAACTAAAGCAGAATTATTGCTTTGAAAAATAGAAATCTAAAATATCATAACAAACGTCGCGAGTCATGACGGAAGAATAAATGAAAACCGTTAACTATATACACTTTCAAAAGTCGGTATCTAATATGAAATAAAAGGAATTAATAACTATAACCTAATACTATGTTTTTTTTAAGTTTTAAAAATCATCAGACACAAAATGAGAATAGAACTACATGACATACGCAAAAAATAAAATAGTTTGTATAAAGGTAATGTTGTTTGATTGTGTTCAATGAAGAAGTATGTCCATTGTTTTGTGATTAATATAATGTTCTATCTCTATCATTATTTATTCATTGTCTATTAGTTTTAACTAAGTTATTGTGAATTAAAATAAAAATATAGGAAGTAACAAGCCATGGGAGGAGTATATCACAGCGTTGGATTGACTGATATATAAAAATAAGGTGTAGTGTAACGTTTTATATTAATTTCAAAAACAATAATAAATCAATATATTTATTTATTTTTTTGTTTTATATAAATAACTATCCTGAGCGAGCTCGTGTTAGTTAAATGTGGTCATATGCTTATTCAGTTAGAAAATAGTCAAAATCTATAATAATTTAAAAGACAAACGCATTTTACAATTTTCTACTTTTCTAATTTAAAATTCAAATATCGCGTGTTTTATTGAGAGAACGCGACAGAAAATGAAAAATTTGAAGTTTTGCATTTAGCTCGAAAATCGTTGAAATTTTTGTGACATTAGAACTTTATCTAATTCAATAATTTTATTAAAATCTCAATTAATTTGAACACGTTTTGAAGGAATTATTGAAAAAATAAAAATGAAAATAACGAAATAGTAACGATGTATCGCGACGTGTAAAAAGTTTACCAATAACTGTTCGAAATAAATTATATTATTTTCATATAAATTCCAGTATAACAAAAACGGAAGGACGAAAATGATACTCAATGTGAGCTCAAGTACTTTGACTCAATAATGGCTACGCGTAGAATATTGCACAATATAAATTCTACAACGATTAAAAACTGAAGATCGTAAAAAATTCGATACTTAAATCATAAATAAAATGTGAAATGTTTTCAATGTTTTTTTTTTTTTTTTTTTACAAATGTCTTATCGTAAGAAAATAAATACGGCCGAATATTTATGTAATGATATATATTCTATAACAAGACGCTTTGCTGTTTTCGGAATCTAAAAATACTATACCACACCACTGTGCATACGAGAACAATCTAGTGCAGGCTCATTTTTTCCCACAACATTACGACTTCTACAAGTAAATTCTCAGTTTCTCAAAAAACACAAATTATAAATGAAAATATGATATAACAGGTACTAAATGGTTTTTTTTCATAATTTTTTTTAAAAAAAATTTAAATACTTGATCGCCTATTTACTTAAAGATTTTTCTGTAACTTTGAAACTTTTTGAACTGGCTTGATGTTTATTTTAAATTTGTGAGCAATGGATCTTGTGAATCTAAAAATTTACTCTCGTAATTTTAAAACAGTTACTTTGTTCATGGCATAAATATTAGAGAACTCAAAGAAACAAATGTACTCAAATGAAACTCAATACTAAATCAATATCAAATTTAAACGTTTGTTTTAAAAACAGAATTATGTTAAATATCTTCTTTATAAGTACTGATCGTTCAATTTTAAAAGTTAGATGTGAACGTATAGAACCAAACATACATTGATAGTAAGTAAATGTTTTTTTAACATGAAAAAATGTGTCCAATAAACTTCGACCTACAAATTCTTCATGCAAATTATTCTACAGCTGGTACTTAACTACCTACGTATGTTTATGTTTTATGCATACACACGTGTTTAATACCCAAATGATATAGAAACACATGTGATACCTTAAAAGTTATTATTGTAGGTATTTAGAACAAAAAGTGTTCAGGATCTGGTAATTGTTAGTAAACTGAATAGTTCTTTGTCAAATTGAAAATAAACATAATATAAACCTGTTTCTACTGTAACTTCTATTTTGAAGGGTAATAGTGTAATACCGACAAATTTAAATGCAAAACAGTTCATTGATGTTTTCAAAATAAATATTATACAATTTAGGAAGTTAAGTTAAAAATTGATTTAGGTGTGCTAACTGAATACAATATACAGATAAAGCCTGTCTGATCGACCACAAATGACGGGTAATGTCAAAATACAAACAGTATAGATATTTATTTATTTTGAAATTAGAGTAAAAAAAGTATTGAACAAATTTCAAATTAATCACGATAAATACTAAAAAATTATAACACAAACGTTACGATTTCTAGCGTATGTAATAAACCGTCAATTCTGAATTAAAAGACAATAATCTTTAAAATCGGTTTTTGCCATTTTTTTACACCGTAATTTTTTTTTTTTTTTTTCTATACTTTTTTACATAAATATTATTCAAATTTAAATTTTACCCACTATTAGAATTAGTTAAGCCCAAGTTGAGCGTTAAAAATTACAAACAATTTCTTGAGGTAAGTATAAAAATACAACTTGGCTAATTTCAATTGTATGATTAAATATTTGATTCGTCGAACTTGCCCGGAACCGTTGTTTTTCGTTCAAATTAAGTGTAATACGTTTATACAACACCATCGACCCAAAGCTGTGACCAACTCCACACCACTTTTCATAATTTTTTTTTCGCAAAGTCCAAAAGAATACCCTTTCTTATTTCTCACAGTGCGGTAAGAGAAAATTTATTGACTCATCAGTATATTATGTAGGTTAAGAGTATTATGATAATAATATACAAAATCAAAACGATTGCCTGAATTCACAACAGAATTCAATAGATCTTTGGATTATGAACCCCTAAAAATGTGCCGTATTCCCTAAAACCAACCTAAAACACAACTAAGGCTCTTAACTTGGCAGTAAACATAATAGCTAATCCTAACATAATACTATACAGTATAAAGTACAAACACTAATCGATTACATTAAATATTTACTTGACATTAAGTACTTGAAAATAATATATTGTACACATTTGCATGTGTTTTTATAATTTTGTTATTTAGATACGTTTGTACTATAATATAATCGTCTCATAGATTGCAAACTGAACACCTATTTACTATGAATATGTGTCTGTAAATACTTATGGATAAAATGTTCATTACGTTTATTAATCTATATTATGCCAACGTTTTTTTTTTTTTTTTTTTTGGGCGGGAGGAGGGGGCAAATTACAGAAAATTTAAATTCTCTTATATGTTAAACTTTTACATGGTTTTTTTATTTTTAAAAAAAAAGTTTAATAATAAAAATTATAGTTAAAGAAGTTTAATATATTGCACCGAATAGGTTAAGGGGTTAGGTATATAGGGGTTATTGCTTTTTCAAACAATTTTCTGGGGGACAGTTGACGCCTATGTACTATTCTATACGATGAGACCGTAAAACTCTGATGAAAAATATTATGTAAAGAAATTAATGAATGGAGAACTGAGTATTGGCCAACTACCAATAATTAATCAATACGTTTAAACGCTAGTATAAAAACGTTTATGTAGGTACCTAAGTTTTTCTTTTTTTAAATAATTTTTCATTTTCCAACTACCTACTTCGATTTTCTCCTACTCGTGCATCAATAACGTTGATCTCGGATGAACTATAATTTTTAAACTGTTCTTTCTTTGCAACTGCATGTTTATAAATGACGAACAGACGTCGGACGGGTGATGAACAGAATCATCAGTTATATTCGAGATGCATATACAAACAAAACGTATTCAATGAAGTATTTACCAAAGTATACGATTATAATGATACCAACAAACCAGTTTAAAAGGATCAAATTATTTATATTTACACACTATCATCATTCAAAGTATAAATTGAAATTTCAAACCTATTCATTAAGTCAGATTTATGTGACCGTTTATTTTTCGTTTTTCATATTATTTAGAATACAAATGTTATTTAAGTGTAAAAATATTGGTTATAAAAACAAAGCTAAAAAGAAATGAGAGCCAATATTCGAGTAACACGGGTTTAGGTAAATTACTGTAATGTACCAATGGGAAACTATGGACAATTTTAGATTTGAAAAACACATTACATAACATTTAAAAATATTGTTCTGAAAAAAACGTAGTAATTACAAATGACAATATAGTTAAATTTTTGAAATAAAAATCGACCATAAAACAAACAAAAAGAATACGAGTTAATCTAAGAACAAAAAACAGGATGCAAGGGGGAAAATGTTTATTAACCAAAATACTTACAATATACTTAATTATGTGTAGTGCGAGGTGCGGTGTGTACAATACTTATACCTAGCTAAAATACGAAAACTGCAACGCAATTCTAACCTAGATTACCCCTATTATAGATTCTACCCTTATTTTTATTATAATTACCTACTTATTGTTCAAAACCGAGACCAAAACTGTAATTTTCAACATTGTACAGCTTAAAAAAGTTGAAGATTATAATTTTATAAATAAAATATATAATTTTTAATAACGTATAGAATTTTCAAATTTAATGTATAAAATAACAAAACATTTGTAACAGGTATCTAAATTTAAACTCAAAAACAATTTTTAAACAAAATACTAACATACAAATTTACTACAAACCAATAAAAAAATAGTAGATACGTCAATATTTCAACTTAACTATTAAGTAAGTACACGACGAAATTCTAAAACTTCAAATTCGCCAAAAATTAAAAACTAGCTTACATTTTAAATTTAAGTTCTCATTTTTATCTTTTTTATTTGTCATTAGAACATTCGAATTGACTCCCTATACAATACACACTTATCACACGTTTGAATAAAAGATAATACTTAAAATACCTAATATCTGAAAGAGGTTAATTTCAAATTGATGATTACGAATTAGAAAAATTATTTAGCTTTTAGGTGTGAGAGAAAATCATTATTGAAATATATTTACAAAAATGTGTGACAACCAAAAGTTCAGGCAATAAACGTTAAAACTATTTTGTGTGAAATTTTTCAAAATATAAAAGTGGAAAAAATACAAACGTTTTCCATAAATGTCTATTTCATCCGCCACTAATTGAAAAAAAAAACTTGAACGGGACGAATTTACGATGGAAGGAAAACAAAAATCTCGATAGCAATGTTGACTTCTCAAACGAACATTAAACAACAGTTAAGAAATTAAACATAATTTATACATCTAAACACTAATTATTAGTTTATCAGAGCCTAGTTCAAGCTCTAGGTATTTTGTTGATAACCCAAATACTTATAGTTTGTAAAAACACGGAAATATAAAATATAAATAAGAAGTAACTCACTTCATCTGTTTGACTATTGTACTTTTCCCTGATTCTCCAGCACCTGAAAATTATAAGACATCAATTATTGTAACCAATTGTTTTAATTTTTTTTTTTTTTCGTAAATTTTAACAAGTTAATAGGTATTAAACGTAAGCAAAAATGAGATGGAGATAAAAGAAACCATGTAACTATTTATTCATGCCGACAAAATAGATAAAAAGACAATAGAGAATAAACGTCTTATAAATTATTTTAACTATTGAAGTTGAAATACGAAGTTTGATCGTAGTACACGCAGTGTTGACGACTTAGATGTTGTTGACCTACGTGAAATAATCAACATTTGATGAACTTTTTGCTCGAAAACTCTATAATTAAAATGTAAACAAATCTTATTTCGCCGTGGGTTAAGGAAAACAAGTTGAAAACGTGAATTTGAGCAAAACATTTCTGAAGTAAAGTTATCATACATAATAACCAAATAAGTATAGTACAACCGAAAGTATAAAGTACGTGCAACACATTATTATGTCGATGAAGGTTATGAAGATTGAAAAATATCATTATCAAAAATACTTGTAGCGTGACAATAAAGTATAATTGAAGACACATAGTGTCAACAGAGTACCTAACTATTGGTGGTAGTATTTAATCGTAGCGTGCAGAGATTTTTAGAAGTTTTTTAGACAATAATTCAAAACTAAGTACGTCTACTCGAGTATTCTTGATCATTTTTAACTTTGAGTATGTAGGAACCAAAATGTTGTCAAATTTTTAATTCACAAAGCATTTATTTTAGGTGCCCGAGGCTTAAGTACGAAAATAGCGTTTACACGAATTATTTTTGTAGAACGTTATAAGGGACCGTAAAAAACATGATTTCGGGCCAACCAAGTACTGATCGAGAGCCCGAAAAAATAAATACGGACGAGGGCCCGCGGCGAGGTTTTGATTTATGTCAGTCCTGTTCCCGCGCGGTTATAAAAATTAAAAAAAGAAAAGGAGTAAATTTTAGATCGGGTGAGAAATAGATTGGCGTTTTGGTGCACGTCACTGGTTTGACGTAGTAGTGTACTAAGTGTATTATTTAATTTCGACAAAACGGAGCGAGCTTGGTAATCCATAAATGCGTTCTGGCCAAAAAGAAAATGGCAGGCCTCTACCCAAATGAGCAGACGATTTCTTTGATTTTACCGACGACCTAAAAAAAAGTTCCGTACACGGGGTTGTTGATCGATGTGACCCGGTGGTGTCGAAATAATATCGAAAAAAAAAATGGATATTTTCCGGTTGTTTTTTTCCCTACCGTCCGTATCGAATGTACTTGTGATCTGCAGCTTATTATCTCGTCATATCGTGTACCGTAACCTAACCTCGACAGTGATCGCGGAGGTGCTTGGAACGAAAACGGTAGGGAGACGGACGCAAATAAAAATAAACATATTTTGCGTCTAAACTAATAATTCGGTTCAACACGAATTATTAGAAGAAAAAAATGGTTTTTTTTTCATCAAAGTTCCCTCCGGGTGGTCAAGCAGCACTAGAAGAGGTGCGGGATACAGTTTTATAACGCGAGTTTAAGTACAGTTGACGGTTACACAATATTAAAACAACTCCCCGTCGGCGAGCTGTAAAATTGCGTAAAGGTGCCATCCGCGTCGTTGCAGCTTGTACTCACGATCAGCTGAATAATACGTGGGTGTAATGCGCTTTATTTTTAAAAGTTACACCCCCGGTTACAAGTTTATAAACGTGCGCGCGTACTTTTATTTTACACCCGTTATCTTAGAACAAAAAAAAAAATCGAGTGTTTATACGAGAATCTCGCGGATGTTTAACGCGCCGGGCACGTTTAAAATGCGAAATTTACGATATTGTAATAACACGTAATTTTTGTACAGATACGTCAAGATATATATAAGAGTATTATTATTAAGAGACATGGCCGTTGTGTTATACCGGCGGTGGTGTGTAAAAGCGCGCGCTCGAGGGTCGGCGGCGAATCGATTTCTGGCGCGTGACCGGGCGGCGGCGGCATGGCAGGGTGAGTATCATATATTGTATCATACACTATCAAAACGCGGGAGCGCCACTTCTCTGACGGAAACCTGTGTTCCACAAACTTTTCAACGTCGTGTATGCGACGACGCAAGACGAGAAAACGACCGTTTTTTTGTAACCCCGGTAGTTTTCTCTAACGGCCCAGGGGGTTGTTCGCGAACCATCGGTGTACAACAAAACGTATGTTGTGAATTATTATACTCTTGGTCAGGTGCAGCACAACGATATTATGTCGACTATAAAATTATGGCCGTCAGGCTCGCCCCGTCTTCCGCGCGTCCATTTCGTCCGGCCACCTCGTGCTTTTTGGATCGGTCGAACCTACCCCTACTGACACGCGCGCGCGGAGCGAAAAATCACGTGCGCCCTGGCTGCGGCGACACACTTAAGCGGAGAGTGCGCGCAATGTACGACGTGGTACGGCGGTTTTGAAAAAAAATACGTTTTCTTTCGTGTAGTTATCGAACGTTTTTAACGTCGACCGTAACACAGGTCGTTGGTAAAACGCACGCGAAATAGTACGTGGACAGCTCGAAAAAAAAAAAATGTCCATATATACCGGTCGACTAAGTATGATAGACCTGCGGATAAAGGCGGTTAAAATCTCGTAGTTTTTCAAAATGGTTTTTGTGAGCTTTTTTTTATCACGGAGGGCGAATGAAAAATGTGTACTTTAAAAACCGCGATTTCTTTTCCCTCTCCTTACGGCTAGAAAATAAAAGGTATGTTTTTGGGAGACGGCTGGCCGAATAACCGGGGTTTACTGACGGAGAACGTAAAATAGGTAAAGGGGTAGTTCGATAAAACTGTAAGTAACACCGGTTCTAGAAGTCGAAACGGTTCGACTTTTGGGAACAAGACGACGACGACGGACACGACTAGGAATATCGTTCGCCGGACCGTTGAAACGAACGAGCGCACAACGAGGTCCGAAAAAGAACTTTTTTAGACCGTCTACAGCTGCAGATCGTTTCGCAAATACGCATTACCCGCGACGTGCTTCGACGAGTGGGAAAAAATCAAAAAACAATACGAAATTGTAAAATTTAACTGACCGTTCGTAATAACGCACAAAAATCAACAATACGAAAAAATTTCAAACGTGCTATAGACTACCCCCCCAGCAACAACGGTATCGGTGCTAGGAAGGGCGAGCAGTGCCAGCTGTTGTGCTCGAACCGAGGGGTAATAACCCATTCGTAGTATTCCACCCCTTTTAATTTTTACTTCCTAATCGCTGTAATTGAAAATACACACAGTTTCCCTTGTGTTCTCCTCTGTGGCGCGTTCGTAAACTGAACAACGGAACTTGCTACTCACCTAAAAGCAGCAGCTTGATATCCTTGGCCGCCTGCAGCCCGTCCTCCCTGAGGTTCCTCTCTATCTGCCGGCTTCGGGCCAACGCGGCCCGCTCTTCCGCCGACATGGCGCAGCCCATCTTCCGGCCGACCTTCGCTAGGGCTGAAATTTTTACGCACGCGGCTATTATAGACTGGTTGGGGTCGCACTACGCGACGACGACGACGAAGCAGCAGCAGCAGCACCGACCGTCAACCGTTAACCGCACCGGTGTCGTGCCGGTCATCGGGACCATCTTCCGCGGCAGTGCGCGCGGTCGCAGCGATACATGTCCCGACGAACGCTTCCACGCGCGCGCTTTTCGCGGTTCGCACTATCGGTCACGCGGGCCCCGCCGTCGAGCTGCGAACGACTCCGCGCCCGGTCGCCGCGCGAACACCCACCCGGCTACCCTTACACACGAGCACTCTACGGGCACCGTAACGCACCACCTGCGCGGATCCACGGATCACCGGCGCGCGCGCGAATAAACATCAAACATCGTCGTTCGAACGAAACACGGAACTATCACACGAATTCGTCGTACACCGCCGCGCGTTTACGACGATATTATTATTTATTGTGTAATACGAATGTAAAATATTTAGATTAAATATATTGTGGAAGCCAACGCGGTGGTGTCGTACGGGCGGGGGACGACCGCTGTGCGATTCTGAACGGCGGCGACTGCGACCGGCACGGAGCAAGCGCAAAACGCAGACTGACGCCCGTCCGTGTGCGCGCGCGCGCTATCGACTATCGAGTGCGTGCAGCAGCTGCTGGCCGCTGTGCGCGCGTGACCACGAATGCGGGCGCGTCTGCGTGCGGGCGCTACACGGCGAGTGGCAGTCGTGCGTGTGGACACCGGGTGGGTGGACACCGCCGTCGCTTCGGGTGTGACCAACCTGACGGCCACCGAGGTCGCATCGCCGTGTAATCAGCTCGACGTCTGCAGCGCGCGGTTCAATCCCACGAGGCGCGCGAGCTTCTCGGTACCCGCTGGACCTGTGAGGAGTTCAGCGCTCGAATTGGGGAGAACCTTTTTTTATATTTTGTTGATAGGACCCCTTCAAATTATCGGGTGGGTTAGGTCGAAGTTCGATCGCTGTGTAAAGGACGCAAATTTTTTTTGAAGTCTTGGAGTCCCCTTTCATTTATTTTTCCTGGCACTGCCCGTGATCGTACTGAGAGAGCTGATCTTTGGCGACAAGATGAATACAACGTGTAACGCAGGTCTGACGCTAATTACGTGCAACTAGTGGCGAACACAGGTTGGGGGGTTTAGGGGTTCAAACCACTCCGGAAATATAAAGTACACTCAAATTTGTATACACATTTTAAAACCAAATCGTTTGACAATTTTTTTAGATTTTTTTCCAAAACGTCCCCCGAAATTTTTTCCTGCGTACGCCGCTGTGCAGTCTTATTTATTACTCATCTACTCGTTAGGTCTTATCTGTAAAGGGTCTCAGATCCTATAAGGGGTACCAGGTGGTACCCAGTACATTCTGTCCCCCAGAAACCTTTAAAACCGTAGGCATAGTTTAAGGTGTCAAAATCAGGTTTAATGTAAGAGCTTATTAGTTGTTAATTATTAAAATTGACCGAATATGTAAGATAACGTACAGCCCGCGGTTCCGGGCTAACGCGGAAATTTTTCCGCGCGCCTGACTTTTCATAAAGATACTGACAATTTACACGATTGAATAGTCCATTGAGCTGTTAAAGGTAAAATTTAGATGTGTCTACAATATGTTCTACACAATCTTTAAAATTGTCTTTCGTAAAAATTTGAACGTAGGTACACATTATATTTTCGACGGACGTAATAAAGTACTTTTATTACCAGTCGAGGTAAAACCGTTAGGTATAAATAATATAGGTACCTACCTAACTACTGCGAACGTTTTAAAAAGCGACGAAATTCAGAGTTTAATCAAGCTTAATATTTTGTGTTTTAGTTCGGAAATAAAAAATCATAAAGCCCCGAAATTTTAACGTTTTTACTGAACACGTTTCATTCGATCATTGTATTCAGTACGCGCAGAAGACAGTCAAATTTCACGAGTATATAATAGTATTGTATAAATTCAATTGCTATTTTAACGTTTTAAAACATATGCTTGTTTCAGTCATTTATTTTTCCATACATTCAGAATCCCGTTTTTTTGAAATGTTGACCATCATATGCATCGATGTCGTAAAATTAATTTCGTTCAAATTATGGTCGATTAGTTCTTCCTTCTATTACAGAAAAAAAATACATATTGGCCATTATTAGTTATTTCTAAAATAAACGTTTCAATTTAAAAATGTATACATACGTACACTACCTATTTAGTGTTTCTCTTTTATACACTTATGTATACCATACTTTTTTTATCACCTGTATAAAACATCGCGGGAAAAGTTTTATCTTAATATAGCTATAATACTTCGGTATAGGTATATACTATTTTTAAACTGTTTTAGGGTGGAAAACTACGTGTTTGAGAAGATCCAAGTATCTATAGTAGTTATATGACCGCTGCATAGCAACGATGAATTGGAGTGCTGAAATAGCCGGTCGTCTGCTCAAAGCGGAATTAGTTTACACCGAATACGTCAAATCAAAATTATTAAATACAAAAGTACGCCTATATATATATATATATACACAGCCTAAACGCCATTCCATTGAACACCTGCAGCCAGCCATACATATTTATTTATAATATTGTAAAATAACTGTACACACTTATTTTATAAAAATATATGTTCGGCTTTGTTCCTATACACGAACGGGGGTAGTTAACACAGACTGTAAAGCGCCTAAATTTCAAAATTTTAAATTCACACTAGGTAAGTAACCGCGGTACCTACAGCCACCAACCACTAGCACAGCTCATACGCGAAAGTGCTTTCTTTCAGATGTAAGAAGAAAAACAAAAACCATTGCGTTCGTCTAACAGATAGCGTGGCGTATTTGCAGGCTGCAAGAAAACTGAACTGTAGAACGTTACTAGGCGCGGCTAAAGTAACTCCCTACAGTTCGATTGGGTTGTAATTTATGTCAAGATTTAGATAAACTGATGGAACTCAAACCGATAGACGGCTTTATTTATTATATCGTGGCTCGGTCGGGAGAACATCGCGCGTTTGTCGTCAAGGAATTTCACGGCGGTTCGTCGAACGTGCGTTTTGCGTTCGCGCTTGGTCGACATGATTTCGTCGCCCGAAACTATTTTGAAATCGAGTTTCAAATTTCAGACGGACAGACATATGGCTGCTGTGATAGCTTCAATCGATCAATCACCGCAGCGTCCTGCAGCGCGGATTTGAGCCGGTGCGATTTTTTCTCTGCAGGGGCTATCTCAAAAGCAAACTGTATCCACAACACCGATCGTTCGCAAACTGCGAGAGCACCGAAGGAGGTAATAACCCTGCGGGAAGATGCTGCCATCCCGCAACAAAAAAAAGGCTCAATCGGTGTGTTGAAAAAGAGAGCCGTCAATAATTCTTAAATGAAATGAAATGGCATTATATCGTGTGCCTACAACTTATAAATAAAACATACTCTTTTACATTATACTTGGTAGTATTTAGAAGTCTTGCAGCAAATCAGGGAGGTATTTTTGCCGCACCTGTATAAAAAAATAATAGGCACAAAATGTGTACAACACCGCAACGGCGCGTTCGACGTCTTTGTTTGATCGATGACAAGTCCTGCAGTTTCTTAGCCCAGTTTGGGTGTAATAATTATATTCGTAACTAACCGCCGAGACGTTGAAACTTGTGTACACGTTGGCGGCGGGAAGGTGCAGATCGGGTTGCTTGTTCATACAATCGCGTAGAAAACAAGACGAACGTTTAAAACCGAAATAGTACGACGACTATATAATTATATGACTTTGAAGTAGCTGGTCTGCACTGTAACTCGTAGTTTGGACGATTGACGTTTTGTGTCCGAATCTCTATAAGTAAAAAATGTTAACAATTCGGATTTAGTTTTTCCGTGAAAACTTGTACGACTTTTAAGAATTATATCTAGAAATTCGCTGAACAAAGTCATGATTTAAAATCGAAATTCCGAAATTTATCCCGTTAGTGTAGAACATAGGTTATATTAAAAGGGAGAGAGAAGGTAAAAATAAAAACGGTGAATGGAAAATGATTTACGATAGATTTGATTGTCAAAAATAGCGAGTATTAATTAGTATATAAATCCTATTATACACGCGGTAAACTCGGGCGACGAAAGCCACTATATTTATACACAACTTTTGTATCGAATTTTGTATTTTTTATAGAAAATTTTAGATAATTGAAGCTGTATTTACATCTACAACTCTGTGTCGAATTAGTTATTTATTACTAGTATAGTATTAATTATGCAATATAATTATTATTAATTAAGACGTATTGATGACACTGAAATTTAACAACAGTTTCAAACATTTAATTGTATAGTTATTCAAGTTATTTGAACTTTCTCAGTATATCTATTGTTGGCAAACGTGTGAAAACATTCATATAAAGTTTCAATTATTTATTTACGTAAATAAACATAAATTGTTGTTTTACATACGTTTAGTATTGTTTTTATTTTTTGCATTATACTTTCGAATCTCGATAAAAAAAATTAAAATAAATATTATGTACCGTAATTTAAATTATAGTTTGAGTAAAATGTTTTTCGACGTTGATAATCCAAGTAGAGGAAATTTATATCATACATTTGAAAACTATATATAATTGTTTATTTTTTTTCGTTTCAATTCTTCGATAAAAAATTTGAAATTCACGGTTTTTAGACCCGAACGATTTGTGTGAAGCAGGGGCGTCATATTTAAGTATCTGCTAGGGCAAAAAAATTACCGGCCCAATTCAAACTATTCGTGTATTAAAAAAAATAATCATCATTTCCTATAACCTAACGGCCAACACTCAGCGATGTTTTCGCAAAATTTTTTCTAGGCTATACGCTTCGTTTACTAAAAAAAAACCCCTAAAAAAAAATTTGCTCGCTCACCTCAGACATACATTCAATTTACGTATCAATAACATGTACTCCAAACATTTTTTTTTCACTGTAATCAATTCCCAAGCGTATTAACAAAAACACATCTAAATTTGTGTGTTTTTGGATCATTATGGAGGTGTACTCGAAAAAAAATAATCAAAAAAAATTTCAATACTTTCAAATAAAATACTTCAAATTTCTCTACAGCCACTTGTTGAGCAGTATATGTATACGGTCCGGCGGCTTGAACAATGCTGAACTGTCAAACTGTGTCGGCCCATTATTATTACTATCGGACCGGCCCATATTGACCCCTAAGCCCATTTTTAACAAAACAAGGCGACTTTTTTTCAAAGCTAGGGATGGGCAAACGCACACCCCTGTTCAATATTTAACGCGTCAAACGTTTACAAGGGCGCGGGGGGGTAGTAGGCACCCAATAACACTGGTACCCTAAAATAAAACTCGTCGGACAGTTTAAAACTAATCAGTTTAAATTCGTTTGTCAAAAGTTTTTTACATCTATTTCAATTATCCAGTCTGAATCAAAAACGTACGATTTAAAACGTTCGTCGTTGGTGAGTGGGGCTGTCGGGGAGTCCGTTGCCCGTATAGGTGGCAGCACCCGACTGCGTGTCACGTGGCTCGTTTTATTAAATAAAACGGAAATCAATAGTTTTTCCGGGATCCGGGGACGCCACCGTAGTCGCATATCGTTGCCGCCATTCTACCTACCGAAACGCGGGTGTAGCACTTCCGTTGGAGCCCGCGACGAACGCATATTACTAATTACTTTTCTATTATTTTAGCATTCTTCTCCTAATTCCTATGCATCTTATTTGTCCGATTCTCGAAATCATCGATAGGTATATACATACATACGAAAAACATCGTACCATATTAGTTTCCATATGTGACATTTACATTTTGAACGATGCCTCTGGCGCATCCAAGTACGTTTCTAACTCAAATGACGATTTGAAAGTTGAAACAGTGATCTAATCAGCTATCGTACATTAGTTACGTAAAATTCTCTTCTATAATCTTCAATACCAGATATTGTCAATACAATATCCTATTGTCACGGCGAATGCGGATCGAACCGGCGCTACAAGTGTGTAGCGAGGCCTCGGGGCGAAATATGTTTTTCTAGTCACGTGGCCGTTTTTTTTTGTAAAATTTTCCACCAACGATTATATTTATAAAGCGGATATACCGTACATCGATAATTTTCCACGATTGCTATCTTCTAATATTTTTTCAAAAACTTTTGGTTTATATTAATAATCGTTTTAGAAGTACGTATTTTATAACACGTAAGCAATAGTTATTATTGTAATAGCCAGGGCCCGAAAATTTGTTCGACACTACGCGGACGAGAGGGTGAGCCTGACCTTAAATCCGAACCCGTCACCGGACGAACAAATTTTAAATTAAAAGCGTTTGTGACAAGACGACTCGCGATTAATGTACAGCAGTTTATTCACGTGTGCGGAGCTTCGTGTGTCAGTGGCGTATTTATAGCTATAAGGGTTGCAGCCCCCCCGCAAAAAAAAAAATGTCAGGAAAGTTAAATATTTCCAATAAGTATCATCAAAAACATTTAATCTTTCGTTTCTCTATACCAGCTATTATGATATTTACTCTTTGCAGCAGCTGCACGGGTGTCGTTCTCCATCGTTCAGCTACTGTAATATATTTTGTATTTTAGACGCAGGTATACTACACTATGTATTTCTAGAGTATATAGAAATTTGTGATTTAAGAATATTATAAGATTTATTATCATTTTTTTTATATTGTTATCGATAAGAATATTTACAATCAACCGTACTTATAGCACAATAACAAGTATAAATTAGATCACAATAATGACGTGTACCAACATTTTTTTTTCGATTCGATTTTCACTATTGAGAAGAGAAACTCTCATTTGTCATGATATTAATTGATGGAACTTAAAATGAAAATTTTCTCTGTTTAGTTCAAATGACTGTATTTTAACCGTGTACAAGATTAAAGTTTTAATGTCGTATAGTATAGGTATCACGACGTGTACCGTTTCCCGGGGCAGAATTTGAAGAAACTATAGAATGTATCGAGTGGGAATTGAAGATTATAGAAAAGAATTGTACGTACCTAATGTATGGTAGTAAGTATGAATGTATAAATCGGACTTGAGTTAGGAACGTACTTGGATGCGCAGAGGATTTGGAGATGGACGTTCTCATTAGAATAGAAGAGTGGCGTTCAGATTTGGTTGAAACAAAATCGACTTTGTTCGATTTTTCTGGGTTTATTTCAATTTTTCACTCAGATGACCAATAAGATGATAACGCTGTTATATCTACGTCTCAATAAAGAACATAATACTTATGATTATTGTACTTATAAGCTATATTGTATAGGCTTGTGGGTTTTAGGCAATAAAAAATCACTCACAATTTAATTTAATTTAAAATAACACTATATTACACAAATACGTATGAATTATATAAATGTGAAAAAACAAATATCAATATACGTTGACGGAGGAATCGCGGAGAATGTCGCGGAGTGTAGTTGATGGTGTGTCGCGGAGTGTACTCACGGACCGACTGAGCGTGTGAACGTCTGACCAGCCGGTATATATAAGCGTCGATTGTTCTAGAACTTTTTCCAAATTACCCTAACGAGATAATTATAGTGTATTCTAGTACATGGGGTTTCCCATTATTTACTGACAATATTGTAAACAACTTGGACGACTCGTGGTGCACAGGCTATTTATACTGCCTACATCAGACCATCGGCAGTCTGGTAAACAAAGACTGACTATAACAATTTATGCAGGTGTATGTCTATACTTAATTTTGTAGTGAGATTCAAAATTTAACTATACTAGTTATCTTTGGCTTATGGAAACATAAGGAATTCATTGAGTAGGCGTGTTTAATGTTACTAATTGTGGTCTGATTATTATTTTTTTCCAGTATAATGTATCAAAATTCGCTGGTAGGTCTACACTGAAAATACCCGTATTTGCAGTTTTGCACAATTTACGACTTTGGTATTTATCAGGGCGTTTTTTAAGTAAATTTTGTGTGGCCAAAAGGCCACGTAGTGGCCTTGTTTGGCCACCCACTTTGAAAATTTTGGCCACAAAATTCCAGTTGTCAGAGGGGCGATAAAAACATGTACACAGTGCACAGTGTTTGTTAAAAATTGAGCATTGGCCACGTAGTGCAATTTCCTTAAAAAACGGCCTGGTATTTATCCGTTTTACGTCTCTCTACGTATACTCTGTACCTTATATAGTGTCAACTTTATATCATTGTCTTAATTGCCTGGTCCTCAGCTCGTCGTGTCGCGTCGGTTCGTGTGAAATACTCTTTTCCGATTGGCCCAAATCATTCACGGTAGACACATTTTGATCGTGTCTACCGAGACCAAGACCGTATTACCGCTTAGGCTGTGTAGGCTAAAGCCTAGGGCGGCAAATTTTTTTTTGGTGTGACGCAAAAACTACGTTGAGATATTAATTTTAAATATCAAAACCTATGAAAATTAGGCGGTAAAGTTATTTCAGCCTATGGGCGGCAAAAACCTTAATCCGGCGTTGACCAAGACGTTACCGGGGTTACCGCAGAGCGGAATGGATTCAACTTTTGGACGTGCCGGTCATAGCCGGCTTAGGTAACCCCGGTAACGTCTTGGTAGACACGATCAAAATTCATCTACCACGACGTATTAAGCCAATCGGAAAAGAGTATTTCACACGAACCGACGCGACACGACGGATCAGGCTTTTACTCCGCACGTCTCTACCATAAACGTATTTTATTAATCATTGTCGAATGTTAAAAACAGTCAAATCTTTTATGTATTATGAGGTGTACGTATGTATGATTAAACGATTGTATAGACATGAATGCGTTTCGCGGGTAAAGACGATATAGGAAGAATACGGAACTGCCAAAGGATTAGAAATTTGAACAACGTCGTCGTGACTCGCGGTAAGGCGTATAACATTCAGTATAGGATACGTGGGTATTCACTTATTAGTTGGCAGGTATAATAGACTGTGGAATGTACATAGAATATCGTGTCCCTCGTGGGCTTGAAAAATTAATACGTTTTGTTAAACGCGGTTTCTGCAGCGCTCTCCCGTGAGATGGATGTACCTACCTAGCATCGGTTAAGTCAATTTAATCGATGCAAATAATAAACAGGTTCATATTATTTTCTTTGTACCTATAATACGCGTGTTTCCTACACAGGAAAAAGTAACCGACAGTTATATCCGTTAAAAAAAAATGTGTCCTATAATTTGACCAAGTACGAGAAAAACAAAAGAAACCGTCGCTGCACCCCCCCAAAAAAAAGGGTGCGCCTGAATCAAACACGGGACGTACATGGGTGTCGTGTTTGCTAGTAAACCGGACTGTTTGACCTGCAGCCGATGAACGTCGCAATACAGATCGCCCGCTCGCGGATGATATAAACCGGTGCCAGTAACTTTCAGGTGACTTTTCGATTTTTTTCGGCACTTATCTTGTGAAAAACGGCATTTTTACCGGCCCCGATCGCCGCGGGAAACGAATTTCTCGATTTTGATCTAAGAGAGATCGTATCGTAAAATATATGTACGTATTGGATCTAAATAGCAACCGCCGTGTCGAGAAAAAAAAAAATGAATATTTTAGTCGCTGCAATTTTCTCGGCTTAGTTGTACTACAGTTCCCCGCGTACCATCGCGAGTCCTCCATACGACACTCGATGAATTCAGAGGAGTCCTCACTACACTAGACCTACACTAACTATTCGGACTAAACTCGACCGAATTCGTGCAACTGTTGTTGTGAGTAATTTTTTCGTCCTGCAATTACTGAAACCACCCCCGCGTCGATCATGAAAAAAAAAAGCAATATCGCCGCAGTAGCGGGTAATTTTAATTAATTAAACGATACGGAAAAATTAAAAAACGACGGACGGAGCCGTCGCGGATGTCGGTCACCACGACACTGATAGCCGGAGCCCCACTGATGATCGGCCACCCACAGAAGCGCGTTTCGGACTTTGGTGCGGTTTGCGCCCGCGCGAGTGCGTGCGCGACGCGCGTTATCTTCCGTGTGCGTTGCCCGCAGCCAGCAGCTGCCGCCGCCGCCGCCGACGACGATTTTCCCCGTCGACGACGGTATTGTTGTTGATTATTATTATAACGACGAGCTGTCGTCGAAATAATATCGTATTACTTACGGTAGTACAAAAGGTCTCGCCAGGTATCCATTTTATATCATCATCATCATCTCGGCGCAGCGTAATAACGCGTAATCGTGCAGGCGTACCCGTCGTCCGGTGAGCTGCGACGCCGAGACGAGACATTTGTAATAATACACGGTGTTCGGTGGAGAGCGGTGTCGACACGAGAAGGTGAGCGAATTTCGGTCGTTTTCGGCTCGTGCGAGACGGGACGGAAGTGGCGCGCGACGCCGTCTTTTGACGCGATTTCGCCGCATTTTTATTATTACGGCGTGCGTCTCTCGTGACGTGCCGCCGTCAAGGACGCGATCGCCCGCCGCCGCCGCCGCCGCCGTATGGGCCCGTGTCGTCGTTTCGCCCACGGTTTTTTGGAAACGATTCCTGCTTGTACAGTCTAGTTGACATACGCCGCGTTTTTCCTCATAACTTTCGTTCTTGCCGCAGTAGGAACGATGAGCGCTGCCGACGGCGCGGATCCCAAGCACACCGTGCCCGACGAGCTGCGGGAGATGCTCCTGGAGTTCACCATCGGGTACCTGCTGGAGCAGCCGAGCGACATCGTGGACTACGCTATCGAGTACTTCGACAAGCTGAAAAAGTCCAGGTCGTCGGCGTCTTGCGGCAAGCCGCAGAGCGCCGGTGACGTGAGCGGAGACGAAGACGACGACGACGACGCTTCGGACATTGGTGCGTTGGTTGCGATAAATCGTGTACCGTATCGGCGGTACTGTACTGTGGCGTGTGCGCGCGTCGTACTCGAGGAGCTCTGGTTTGAACGGTTTAAAAATGTATTCGACGGTTGGTTTTTTTACAAGCGTTAGGTTAGAAATAATGAACGTGAAAACCAACGGACAGAAGACCTAACCAATTGTGTTACCTACCTGGAGGAACGTAAAAAAAATGACAAAATAAAAGTAAAAAAAAAGTCTAGGTCGCCTACGTGTACAGGTTTTTAAAACTTGTACAAGTTAAAGTAAAAATTATGCACGTACCCAAATTCTGTATAAGATACGAAAACGTTTACTTGTGTGAAATACTTGATGCGTTTGAATAACTTCTAAAATAAAATCGGAATTAAATAAACCTGCGGACCATTTCTAAAAGTTTGCCGAGTGGGAGAAATCGGCAAAACAATGTGAATTTCTTCTCGTAAAAAGATATTTTTACCAAAAATTGCCTATATAGATTTGACAGTTAAAAATTTTGTTTAGGCTGGCCGTAATCATCAGTAGGTATATAATTTCAGTAAGTTTCCTTCTTATTGTGATACTCTCATCAATGGTTATACATTTCAGAAAACTAAAAAATGTGCATGCCCAGAAATTTAGAATCAAGCGTTAGGTATTCAAGCAAAATAAGTATTCTGTACCATACTTTTTCCTCTTATTCTTCAGGTTTTATTGTACTTATCTCGTGTATATTGGTAGATACCTATATTTCTTTGTGTATGTGTACACTACCCCTGTGTACAACGCGTATTTTTAGGGGATTGGTACCGGCCATTTATTAAAGCGCTAAATTTGACAAAACACTTTTAAATCAATGATAACGGTCGGTATCACATTGCACCCGCAAATAATAATTGTACCTATGTTATTGAAACTATTTTTTTAAAATTCATCAGCTATACACTTGACTGCCCTAAAAATACCTTTGTTTGATCAATAATGATAAAAATTGTGTAGAATTCACTTTTTGAGCTAACCAATACATACGTGTTTTTTTTTTTGTTTTTCTTAGACTGAGATATATTATAGGATGTGTGTCCGTTTGATTTTGAATTAAATGTTTTAGAAGTCAAATTATTATTCATTATGCAATTAAAATATTTCACAAGTTTTATCTTTTCAACTTTATTTGGAGAACGTATCTAGTCGCGTACAATTCAAAAATTGGATTTACGAGAGTGCCTTAGGAGAATACTTGAAAAAGCAAAAAGGTGCTTAAATAAATTTGTTGGGAAAGTATCGCGCGATTCGGCGTTTTATCACATAATTTTAAGCATGCACCGTTCCCCTTAATAAACATATTCTATCTGTTCAGTTAAACCCCATAGCTAAATATGTAAACTCTTAACGAATTCTATTCATAGTGAACCTACTTAAACAATATACATCAGTTAGCTTATTAGTTTTTGTTTTGTTACTCGTGAACCATCAAGTAAAAGGAAGAAATGTTCCAAGATAATTTTGTATTTGTTTTGCTACTCGGGGTGGCAGGTATTACCTGTTGGTGTTGGCCAAGTTATTCGGATTTCTTCGAGGAATTCTTGATCTACGGTTAATTTAACCGTCTACTCACTTTATAACATTGTTTACCTGGAGGTATATCAATCGGTATATGACTAATACACAGTTAGGCCTAGACAATTACTTCAAAAGATTTATTGATAACACTAATAACCTAATAAACGTGCATGCATGTTTAATGATTATGTTTACTAACATACCCGCATATTTTTTATTGTTGAAATCAAATGATTTACGTGGGTAGGTAATACATTTCATTACTTGTTTCATTATTATCATTACCTACTTCTACCTATCTAGCCATTACTTTACAGTGCCTAACACTATTAAGTATTATTACTAATACTGTTAGAAATGAAATGCTTAGGTAATTAAAACAACACATAATTTTCATTTCATTCATATAGTGAACGCTTTACAGTTATTAACATACCATAATAATAATAGCCTATTCAAATAATATTTTCTTACTTATCCGCTTTTCTACTCACCGTAGTCATTTGATGTTGAGTTGTCACCATGAGTTGTATGCGAATATTTAGACTAAACAAAAAAGGTTGTTATAATCTAATAAACGCACAAAATGATCAGTTTGTTTTTGAAGTGGACGAAAATTTTGTTGAAACTTCCAAGTGTTCAAAAGTGGCGTCCTTTAAAATTCGATCTAAATCCGTTGATTCTTTTTTAGTGCCTTGGTGGTTAAACATAGGTATTGTAGTACAGTATTAAGTAGTATATTTAATACGTTTGTACATTTATTTGTTGGTTATTTGAAGTTACTTAAGTAGAGGAAATTTTAAATTTATTTTATTTTTCGTGTAGAAGAACCACCAGCACGTTATTGTTCGAGACGAAAATCAGTTTTTGCAGAAACGTACAACCCGGAGGAGGACGAAGAGGAAGAAGGACCAAACGTAGTGGCTATAACTTACTTAAACTTACGTACTTGTTTATTTTATTGAATGTATATATATATTTATGTTTTATGTTTAGGTCGTGTTCCCTAAATCTGATGATCAACGTCAAGCACTTGCAACAAGTGTTAAAAACATATTCATATTCAGGGCCTTGGATCCCGTAAGTCAAATATTTTATTTTTATTGTTTTACCTAAACTAACATTATCTAATAATCAAATGAAGTGGTTATTTGCAAGGGAATCGAGTAAACCGGTACACTTTTTTTTTTTTTTTTGTACAAATATTTCAGCGTGCCTATTCTAATTTACTTGTACTCCTGTAGTTTGCTACAGGTAATTTGGAACTATTATAATGGTGTACTCTGCAACGTCTCTATCCATTAGTAGGTATGCCAATTCGAGCACTGTTAATTTTCTCAAAAATATCCAAATGAAAGAATTAGTATTTCTTATACAGTCAAAAACCTAGTTTTGTTATAGAATTCGACATTGATAAAATTTTGATTTATATATATATATAATATTGATACAATATCAACTAGACAAAATCTAGACCTATCTATAACAATAATCAATAATCATGATTTCCATTTTTTTTTTACCATTAAGTTAGTTTAGGTACACTTAAATTAAGGTTTTTTTTTTTGTTATAGAAACTTATAATTTAAAGTGCTCGATAATTATATGTTTAAAAAAACTTAGACATTACATCAGTTACGTTCTGAATAGTTTGCTTAGATTTTTTCATTTAATTTAATTTTCATTTAAATATTGTATTATTTATTTATTTACTTAATTGTTTTATTTATAAGTTATAACTATTTCATAGTTTATTACTATTATTATAACTATCATGATTTACAATTTGTTAGTATGGGTTGTAATTGTTCATTTGAGTTGGTTAATACACATTGTACTGGAAAGATGTCATACCTATGTTCTATATCATTAGGTTTTGAGCACAGTTTTTAAATTATTCGTACATACTAAATATTGTTGTGGTTTTTTTTTAGGAACAAATGAATAATGTGATTGATGCAATGTTTGATCGTAAAGTGCATGCCGGAGATTATATAATAAAACAGGGTGATGATGGTGATAACTTTTATGTCATTGATCGGTAAATAAAAACAAAATACTAAATATAAGATTATATAATTGTTTTTAAAATACGACAGTTAATTGTGAAATAAATGTATTTCAGTGGTACATTTGAAGCCTATGTCACAGATGCAGATGGTAATGATCATTTGGTGCATACGTACGAAGATAACGGTAGTTTTGGAGAACTTGCACTATTGTATAATATGCCTCGAGCAGCAACTATTAAAGCCAAGTCAGATGGCCTTTTGTGGGCTATGGATCGTCAAATATTTAGACGTATTGTATTGAAGAGTGCATTTAAAAAGCGCAAAATGTACGAAGAACTTATAGAAGTTGTTCCTATGTTAAAAGCATTACAAGTAAATCAAGAAACAAAATCTTTTATTTCAACTGTGTTAATCAAATTTATTGACGGTTGGATTAATTAAATTCTTTCAGTCATATGAACGTATGAACTTGGCCGATGCTCTAGTCCCCAAATACTATCAACACAATGATTGCATAATTAATCAAGGTGATCCTGGAGATGGCATGTATTTTGTCGAGGAAGGCATTGTTAATGTCTTAGTTACTAGTGAAACTGGTGAACAAATCAAGGTCTGTTTAAACCAAAATTTTATTTTTGATATTCTTGAATTTATTTTGTTTATTTTTTAACCATAGGTCAATCAAATTGAAAAAGGTGGTTATTTTGGTGAACTTGCACTCGTCACTCATAAAGGTCGTGCTGCATCTGTATTTGCTGAAGGCAAAGTCAAACTAGCATGTATGTAAATTATATTTTGATAAACACGTTTATTAGTTTCAATCTCGAGAATTTTGAATTTTATGTACTTATATAAATTTTATACTTTTCACTTTTTACGCATGTCGTATGAAGTAACAATTCAATTTTGTCATACTTTTTTGTAACCTACAACAACAAGTTATAAAATTACACCAGGCTAAATTTTATTCTCTTAAATTTGATTATTAGTTTTAGTCTTTTAAATAGTTATTATATCAAACATTCTCTGGGTAGTAATGTGATATTTGGTGTATCTTAGAAGTGAATCAAGTTCTTTACTTTGTCCTGTGTGAGCCAAAATTACTCTCAATCAAATACAATTACATATACCTATAGTAATATTTAAATATTTTAATTAAAATTAATTTTTCAATGGGTTTTTCAGTTTAAAATACGTTTTTTATCCTTTCCCAACATTTGTTTTTTTTTTTTGTATAAATAAATAAGTGCATTTGTATAAGATAACCTCAAGCATGCGATAGATTTAATCCAATTGTTTTTGTTACTTACAGTGTGATTATAATAACTAACCAAGTATATAGTTAAAAACCTAAATGAACACGAATTTTTCGCAAACACATTTTTGTGTAATCATAATTAATAACACTATTCAGTATTATTGCAATTTTTAAATAATTTTGTTCTTTTCTCCCTTAGTTTTGGACGTGGACGCGTTTGAACGGTTGCTTGGACCATGCATGAACATAATGAAACGAAACATCGAAGATTACGAAAATCAGCTGGTGAAAATCTTTGGCTCTAAGCAAAACATGACAGACGTGCGATGAATAGTCACAATAGTCGCGCAGTCTGCTGACTGGTTACCTTGATTCCGTGTCGTTTGTACTATAAATATTAATATTGTTTCTTTGTGTGTGTGTGTTTGCGCGCGTGTGTAGTCTTGAGTTGTTACTTTTTTTGTTCTTCAAAAATGTTTGGTAAATTATGTAATTTATTTTATTTATTATTAGAGGAAATAAATGTTATACGTGTATGTGTGCGGGAAGAAATATCGTCTTGCCATATTCATATACTGTAACTTAAAGTGTATTTGTAGATATAGTCTCATTACTAAAAGAAAAAAAACAATCATCTTCAATTAAGATCGTTTCAATTGTATACAATACATTACTGTACATAATGTAACTTGATATGTTTATTATTTACATTCGTACGTTTAATGAGTAGTTGTACTGTACTTTGTGTAACAACGTAGTATTATATTATTATTTTATAACGCAAGACCATGCACTGTGGTTTTTACACACGTGCAAGTTCATCATTGCAATCAGTATGATTCAACACTTAAAAAATGAACTGTGTATACTAAGAGCATATTTAATTTAATATCGATGTTTCTTTTTGTTTAAAATTAGTTTAAACACAACATTTCTTACGATCCTTGATATTATTTATTTACAACGTCTGTAATATTAATGATGCGTTTAAACAACACATCTATCTTGTGATCCTCGGGGTAAATTTTTCTATTTCTTTATACAGAAAAACTATAATTATAACGATATACTTTTCTACAATATTAATGGTAACAAATGTTCTTGATTGTTATAATAAAGCCAACTCAGATTTTTACAAACGGTACTGACTTATTATTTTGTTCAACAATCGTCTCGCTAGGAAAATTATTGTTGTCAATAATAAGATTCGTTGCTGAACGATTATGCAATTTCTTTTGTATTTAGGGCTATTTTGCGTAAAATATTTTTGAACGATAACAGTAACAAGTCAATGGATTACTAATTTTGCACGTGTACATAACATTGGAATTTTTTACTTCCAATTTAAAGTTTGATTCGGGCAAGTTTGGGCAAGTTTGATCAAAGTACTGTTCAATAAAAATTGTGTTTGAATATTCTGCGGCCTTAATTGTGTATTTTTCTCAAACTTTTGAAGATCGCGTAATTTGTTTTCTAACATTCTTAATTTGTTTTAAAAATTAATATTGTCAAGTTCATTTAGCTTTCGGTTACAAAAATTATTTTAATCGCGCCTCGCTCTATTTTTATACTCAAATTTAATATAATCGGTTTATAAGACCCCTAACAAAATCATTCTTCAAACATAGCCGCCCTTTCCCCCATTTCTTCCCGATATAACTCACTGCCCACCGCTAACCCTCTTGTATGTAATATATATTAGAAATTATTCTAAAGTTTTCTGTTTGGCAATAGGCAATCGATAAATACATTGTAAGACAATTTTGACTTAAAAAAAACATAGTTTTAAAAAAAAAAAAATATTAAAATAGCCATGTATACAAAGACTTAATCTAGACATTTAATTCTTATGTAGGTTAGTTGCGTTAGTCATAATAATTAATAAGGAAAAAAAAAGTTTTTTAAAAACAACTTTATATTATCTGGGTGCAATAATAATAATAATAATAATTAATATTTTATAGTTAATGTTAATAATGTGTCTAATCCAATCAAATTTTATTATAATTTTTTTGTTTTTTTGTGTTTGTTTTTATTTTGTATTGTTACGATTTTGAATTAGTCTTTTCATAAGTACAAAACTATTGCTAATACACTTCTGAGATTGTCTTTGTAATCGATGTTATTTTAATTTTTTGTTTTTTTTAATTGTGCGTTAGTCAAATACAATTAGTACTATATACTTTTAGTCAAAATATTTTTTCGTGTATTGTACATCTAGTTTTGTTTTTATTTTAATAGATATTAGATAGTATAATTTATTTTTGTTGTTTTTGTTTTGTTTTTTTTTTTCTTTGGTGGTTGCGATTGTTTATTATTATTTGTTATCACTTGTGCAAACGTTTATATATCATTCTCCTAGACTCTAGAGTATCGATTTAATGAATATTGTGTTTTTTTTTTTTTCATTTTCTATTGTTTATTATTTTGTTTTAGTATAAATATTTTTAATTGCAAAGTTAATTATGACTAGGCTATTCCAGCGTAATAAATATTTATAAGAAATAATAATACAAACATTGTATTTACCATTTTTTAAATTATACCTACTACAAATATAATATTAAAAAAAAATCGTAGATTTTCCACCTCTTATAGTAGTTTTTATTCAGTGTCGATACTTGATCGAGTGGGAAAAAGTATCACGATAACGTTTTATTTACTATAGTCCGTACGACTCTTACGTGCAAATTATTGGGGGAATGATGGGTGGGTACAGTATCTGGTACACGAATCGACGCGCTGTTCATTATTTTGTTAAAATGTGAGATTGAATTGAAGCGGAGGCAGAGAGTGTAGTTGCTCCTGTCATTTTATTTTTCATTTTGACGCACGAAATTTCAAAAGTCTAGGGGAAATCTTAAAAAAGAAAATAACGCTACACGACATAGAAAATGTTGAGACATCCGATCAACAATAAATCTTGATTTCTAAGTTGGGGGGGAAATTTACCAATTTCACAGTAATGTTTTTTTTTTTTCTACGGACATATTGTTGCGCAGTAGATTCGCTCCAAACTTTACACGACATTACCTACCTGTAGCAGTTAAACGGTTAAAAATTATGATCGTAATATTGCACAAAAATATTTGATAGGTACACATATCGACACAATCCGATGTAACATTCTGTTCATACCTACCTACGAATTTCAGCTATGCGCAATACAATTTTTCATGATGGACACAGGTATATATCGGCTGTTGTGCAATTAAATTCTTTAGTATGGGCAGCGTTTTTTTTTTATATAATACCATAGATACAAATTGTTTGGTTCGCTAAGACCCAAATGATTGTGAAACACGGAAATCGTCCAGCTTCAAATGAGTTAGGAAAAGAAGATGTACAACCCAACACTATCTTGGGGAACTCGTATGACGTTATGGATAAGAACGAATAACTCAACGATTTTACATACCTTATCCGTACGTAGAAATGTTTGTTTGTACAATTTCGTCAATGGTTTCTAGTAGGTATTTATTAATCGCCCAGCTGAACGTTCATTTTGAGTCGTGAAACGAATCAAAACTTACTTGCACTATATGAGTGAAGAACATAATATAAAGATCTTATAGATCATCTATGATTGATGTAAACGTGTTATATAGATATCATTATTATTAGAACTTTACCGCTGATACATTTCAGGCGTGAGAAAAACGTTATACCTTGGCATCCTTCAAAAACTCTGAAATTGGCGGCCCCTGTGCACCCAGAAGATGTCTGCACCGGTTAGAGTAAAACAAACAACTCGTCTGGGTTAATTAATTAATTAATACGGGCACAATAGACGTGGATAGTACGTTTTGAAGTGACCGGTGAAAGTTTTTCGATTATTATTTTTAGGCGGATACGTAACGCGACCATAATTTCTTTTCTTCAAAGCGGGACAACAACCTGTACGTTAGGAAAAATCACAGTATGATTTTGCGTAAAGCGCTATAGAAATATGATGAATTGCGCGTTTTTATCATAAAAAAAAAATACATTAATTATTTATATTATAAAAAATGACAACGGAAAATCGCGGATAACACGTTAATACCTAATACCTACAATAATGCAATAATAATAATATTACACAATAATATTCGGCGGGTTTTCAATATTTTTCGGAACCGCAAAAATCCGCTTTAAAACTTGGTTTTTACGTACGAACGTAAAACCGTTGACGTTTGTGTAACTTCGGGCGAAAGCTACGATTTTCCCGCAGTATGACAAGCCCCCTCTGCCGCAGCAACTTCGAAATCCTTCGAAGTAGGCGAGT
The DNA here is from genome assembly GCA_017140985.1 of Hormaphis cornu. NCBI lineage: Eukaryota > Metazoa > Arthropoda > Insecta > Hemiptera > Hormaphididae > Hormaphis > Hormaphis cornu. The sequence continues at coordinate 32,735,986 of CM029358.1, forward strand.
CCGTTTTAAAAAATTAAGCATTGATGAACTCGAAGGGGCAGACGTGTTGTTGTATAAATGTTTCTCTCTCAACGTCACTACCGCCATGTGCAGCAAAACACTAAATCGATCTGTACGACACTTTTCACAAGTGACGTCGGCGGGATCACTTCTTTACTTCACAAACGGATCGCTATACTTGGCGTGCGACTTTTATTATTAAATGTGCGCGCTTGCACCGTTCGGGCATTTTAAAAGCCGAATAACCGCGTAAAGTCGTGTAAGGGGAACGTCGTCAGAGGTGCAGCACGAGTGAATCATTGAATTTACTTATGCCACGGGAACGACTGATTGTGACAGTATTGTGCACTCTGTTTGTTGCCGATTCCCGCAGTCGACTCGATGGCAGCGATAACAAGGTTTTCGTATCACATCTATGGTTTTATAACATTAATATTAATTAATTATCTACCCGCATTTCGGTCGTGACGAACGAATGAATACCACAGGTCTCCAGTTTCTCAAAGCGGGACATTTTTAGGTTCTTTGGAGACAGCCGGACAGAAAAAGCTCGAAAGCGCACGGTCGCGTTACGCGCTCTATATACAGGTACCTATTATTTCTGTCCGCAATTTACGGTCGCTCGGCAAAACAAACGGACCATTCATAACAAAAACAAATAAGAGTGGAAAATGAAAAAATATATCGGCGGAAAGAAATGTGTTTGGACACCTGCGAGGCGACAACGCGACCACACGAAAATACACCGTTAAAACAATTTCGGCTGACGCGCAACGGACGTCTCGAAGAAATCTCGTGTGTAAACGTTCTTGTATTCGTAGATAGGTGCTTTTTTAATAGCTGTTCACGATTTTGTAAGAAAAAAGCAGACGTAAACGGTTAATTTAAGGCCGATCGAAGTTGTGTAAGGACTACAGACGAACGTATTTATACGTCGAACTCGTTTCGCACCGTAAATTATACGCGTAGGAAAAGATTAACTTGCGTGTGTTTGACTGTATGGCAATTATGCGTTGTTGCTACACGAACGACGTGATTTATTGTAGTCGGTCCGTTTGACTCGAAGAAATTATTATTTAAAAGCTCAAAGTTAAATTTCCCGTCGACAAGTATTCGGCAAAAAAAAGTCTCGTTCTGCAATGACCGAGGGAAAAGAATAAAAAAACACGTGTTTCATTATTTCGAGTGGCTCTTTTTTGTAACTTTGTGCCACACAGCAAAACCGATTCACAAACAGCCATAAAAAGTCCGTTCGAGTTTTTAAACAGGTACTGTTATTAATACATTTTCAAGAGGATAGAGTGGACGTCTTTTTCTTATTCGAACAAAACTACACAAAGAACGAATGAAATGATACAAAAACGTGCCAATTGCTTAATTTTTTTTTTTGCGCTTTCGTAAAACGGCCCATTCAAAATACATATATATATATATACTTAACATTTGAATAAGATATTAAACATTTTTTCGAGTGTAATACAGCCGTCTCAGGGTTCGAAAAACGCGAGTGGCTTCGGTGACTATAAAGTTTTGTCCCGTTTTATAAAGTAAACTTATTACCCGGCGACGTACGATGTGTAATAGCCGGGTGGCGAATTTCGGGTCGTTATTGGCGAAAATATTCGTACGTTTTCTGGTTTTTGGATCGTGAACAAAAATGCTTCGACAAACACATTCCAAACGTGTTTTTACACGCGCGGAATCTAACGATCTGAAAACTTCTTCCGTATCCGAACAGTTGACGAGGTAAAAAAAAAAACTATTTTAAATACATTCATCGCGCTACGCTCAGAATCTAAATGCTACATTGAACACTGAACCGGGCCATTTTTAAAGTATTGGTTCATATTTTAGACACTCGGCTGTGGTCTAAAATGTTGGTTATCGTGTGTGTTTATTAAAAAAAGAAATTTTTTGTGGATTATTTAAAATAAATAATACCGAGTGTAATTACAAACGATGTATTCGTTTTGGTGTCGATAGACTTTGTTTGTTACTTACTGTTATGGAAACTCGGGTACAGACGAAATGAACGTGTTACATCAACTAAAACACGTTTTTTAGGGCGTTTGGTCCCAACGAGTATCGAGTACCGTTATAAAATAATACGCGGTTAACCGAAGAATGATTTGCGCACAGCCTCACAGAAATGTTCACAAGGATGTCCGCTAAAAAAAAAATTGCCGTGTAAAAATAATTTTCCGCGTTTCGTCTCCTCGCAAAAGTTATACCACCATAACACATACACACGTACCATAATAACGCGTAATAACGACCACGTTTTACGACCTTAAACACTGCACGGTCTTATATATATTCCAGTCACGTGTTTATACGGCGATTGCGTGAGGAACAATAACTCCGTGTGTACGTATAATTTCTGATATCGCGATTCGACTGTACTTGTGATTATTCTGATTCGGAGCAGGGCGGGGCGGCGCTGGAATACCGCAGGGTTGGACCGGGGTCGAATGGCAGGGGTTCGTTCGGGTGGTTCGGTTATGAAAATATCGCAATGAGTACTACTACCTGTATGGTTAGTCTTTTTTTTTCGTGCACAAACGACTCTATTGTGGATTGCATATTTCTGTAAAATAGTCGTGTTTTTTCAAATAGAGATATGTTTTTTCAAATAGACATGTGTTTTATTTTTAATAATTTACTCGGATTTTTTCCTTTTTGACTATGCGAGGCCACCCGCCTTACAGTTAGTTTTTAAAACACTATCAATGAGGAAATCGTCGTTTTTATTGTTTTATTCTTGTGCGCGTGGTTTTTGAATATTTTTGAATTTTCGTACGCGTGTTCATTTTTTTTGCATAGGTAGGTGAAAATTCGTGCTCTAATTGTATTACTTGTACACATTACGCGATAACCGTGTAACAATAATACGGTTTTTAGTGTCTAGTATTAATTTAGGTGGTGATTGTCCCAGCGCTTTACGTGGGACAATTTTTCGCAGGAGGGACGCTTGTATCAAAAGATTTTGGAGCCTACCCTTGATAAAGTACACGTTCTCTTTTTGCAGTGTTCTACCGTTAGGTCTCATTTTCAGTATTTATAGGATCTGAGCGCGGTTTTGATCTTTTCACTGCGGGTGGTATACCTCCTCGTGTGACCGAATTTTGGCCGCACAATATATTGATCACTTTGTTTGAAGTTTTTTTTTTTTTATTTTTGAGACACGATCCGAAAACGAAAAAATCAAACTCTTCAAAAACGCTTCACAAACGACTTGAAATGTTCATTAAGAAAACGAGTTGTTGCGTGAAACCGTAGTACTCAATGTTTTACCGAGTTTCGAAGTCTGTAGATTTATTACCCGTCTCATATCAATTACAGTCTCGTAAGACCTTTTCATTTTCAGTCGAGAAACTTCAACGCGAACAATATGCACGAATACGTTTGGAAATTTATGTAAATTCGGTAATAAGGTATTGTTTTGTTTTTGTCACTACGCGATAACCCGCGTTTAAAAGATACTTAAAACGTACTCGCATTCTTTATCAAGAACTATTTTAATCAATCCAATTATTCTCCGTGGTCGACGCAAGTCTGTCACGTGTGGAAAAATGAATGTAGATCTTAAAAAGTAATTTTTTACTCCTTAACGAGTCCTATCTTTTGGTGTTTTCGCGTTTCTTCTCAACAATCACGGTTAAACAGGACGCTTTTGAACAGTGGTCAGAGAGTCCCCCCACGACCCCCCTTTACAATTCTAACCCCTGATGGTACCTACAGACGAGACAAGAAGCAATTAATGTGCGGTATGTACCAATCGTCACCGCGGGTCGATATACCTCTGGTTATACCCATTTCTTCTGCGCGACAGTCATCGAAAAAGATCGTAGCCGCGATACACGGCGAAACTGTTCCGTTGCACGCGATGACGACGTGTGCACAGTGTTTTTCAGCGATAATTATACACCGCGCGGAACCTCAAGACAAGAATAAAATAAAGGGAAATATGTGTATAAAAACACATTTATTTGAATTGTATTATTATTATTATTACCTGTACGTACGTACACATCGTCATAATATTTTTTCAGATTTAAACCTGAACACGGGTTTCGTTTGGTCAATACGTTAATAATTATTTAATTTTTATAAAACTCGAATGAATTCGATTAGGTGCATCTCGACGTATTTTTTCTCGTCATGACACAGGCACGTGGAAAAGCGTTCAAATCGTTATCGCGCTACTATCATACACGTATATAATACTGTATCGTTGTCGGTGATGTACAGCCTTTAAAATTGTTTTTAAACAATTTTCGCGCAAACTGCTGACCGATTTTGAGTTTAGCGGCCGCACGTTAATTGTACGTTTAAACAGTTTAACGAAAATTGCAAACATTTCACAAGTACGTAGGTATTTGAACGATTCAGATAGTGCTATATTTCAAAGACGTTTGAAAATATTTTTATCGTCGTGTATTATGGTACCTACTTTCCCAGCTCTATACACTAAGTTCAAAAATGTCAAGTAATAAAAAAAAAAAAAAGGTTTTACGGAGTCATTGGGGGGGGAATACCAAGATTAACAAAATAAACAGTTTGTCCTGGTTTTTCACATTTTTTTTTTTTGCAGTGTTGTGTAAAAAGCCTAAATTGGAGGTTTTCTTGTAATGTATGAAAAAAATTTTCTTTTACAGAATATTTACAGAAGTTTGATGTTTAGCAAGCCAAAGAAAAAATGTCTGATACTGCGCGTTTTTGAAATTGTTGATATCGTGAAGTTTTTTCATTGTTTGCCAGCTGAAGAACGTTAATTTAAACATGTATTTTACCATCGCGAGCAACAAGGAATTTATCACGCTCGCATAAAATGGAATTTGTCTTTTATGTTTTATACCGGGTGATTTCAGATAATTTTACAAACCGTTAACGCAAGTGAAAAATTACCTTCTTGTATCCGCTGCCTCTGGAATTATTTCTGGCTCCACGCCAGTCTTATAAAATAAAATTATTTCTGTGCACGGTAACAAGATAAGCTATTAAGATTATGTAGAGGTACCCATAATATGTTTACGGGAAATACATATTGTAAGCCTAGAAAATACCGCGTTTAAAATGTTTTTCAAAAATATCCGTATTAAACCGATTTTTTTCCATTTTACTGCCTCTTTCGAAAGAAAATATCGTCACCGTTGTATATTATATGCTAGACCCGCATAAAACATAAACATATCAAACAGCAACAGTAATTTTCAATAAAAATATCAAATGGGAAGCTCGTTGGAGTAGTGACTACGCATTTTTGGAGTAGGTAGTTTACATTATTGGACGGGTCGTTGGTTTGAAAGTTGTTGTATAATATTTAAAAGCAACGATTGTCTACGAAAAAACGGCTCCGAGTGAGCTCAGTAATCTAGTATATGTACCGAAAACGATTTATTTTACAAAAATATATACAGACCTACTAACTAGTAGAAATATTTAAAACTTGTGTTATGTTCCTTTTTGACTTACAAAAATAAACCAGCTACCTATTCGAAAATTTGAAACAAATCACTTTGATACGCATGAAAAATATTTGAAAACAATACGTTTAAGATTTATCCAGGATAAATTAGAATAATGTTTAATATTTTAGTGCGTACACAAAACTTTAATTCTATACATTTAAAAATATTATTACCGTACGTTTGTATAGCATGGTGTACCTATAATTATTGAACACGTTTTACGAACAATAATTGTACAGTACAAGAAACCCACTTATTTGTTTGTTTTCGAACTTTATATAACACAGGCCAAACCCTACTTTCTTATTATTCAAGTAATTACACGGGTGCATATTTATTTTTATTTGTAAATTATCTTTGACCTAAAATTGGTTGTCGTTATAGACATTTAATAAATTTTTAAAGAGATAAATGGTAGCTACGAATCAAAATGGCATTTTAAGTCACAATGGAACAACTATAGGTAGGTACCTAATTTGGCAAATGTCTAAATTTTTTTTTGTACGCTATAGAATAATAAAATAAAATGAACATTTTAACAACGCATTGATATGGCCTTATTTACAAATAACGTAGTATAAAGTGTTGCATGATCAGCGTAATATTATGCATAAATTTAAATGTTAAATAATGTTTATACATAGTGCAGCATATTACTCCGTCGAATTTTTGTTTTTAATAATCAATATTCTTCTCGTTTGTAGGTAGATGTTTAGTATCGTGCACAATATAAATAATATTTACTCGCCTCTTGCGTACAGTTTTTACAAAACAATACAGTATATATTTTTAATCAACGTTTAAAATGTTTGCGTTTTACTTGCATAATATATACATCAATCATTTTTCTATAACACTGGTTTCGCTATACCAAAAATATGACTATAGTAAATTGATGAAATGCTGAACGGTTATAAACAATAGTGATAAAAAAATCGTTTTTTTTTTTTTTTTACCGTGGTACGGTAGCGAAACTAAAAATCGTCCTCCGAGATAAGAAATTAATTTTTAAAACAATTAGCAACTGTACATGGCTAAACTATGAAAGTACGGATAAAATATTGTAACAAACTACCTATACTATGTATGAAAGAAAATAGAGAAAAGAAAAGGGATCATCGCGTCAAATAGTGAATGTAGTTAGTTACTCTTAAATCCGCCGCCGGGTAAATAATATTTTATACGTCTACGTCGTATAAATCGTCATGATTTTCACAAATAATCTACAAAGACACACACAAACGGCTCTTTGATAAACCAACGTAATTTTCCTGCCGGGACTGAAAATCCTGCGAACGACTGACATAAAACCCTTACGTACAATATTACGCGAATATTTATAGGTATAACATTTAAAAAAAAAAAAAAAAAACCGTTACCAGAAATACAAAAAAAAAAAACGTTTCGGTTCCTTTTTATTCGTAACGGGATGCGATTAATTTTGGTTTTATGTCTTGATTGCATGACGGCCGATAGTATACGAGTGTGTGTGTGTGTGTGGGTGTGTGGGCTCAGTGGTGAATAGGAAATAAAAAAAAACTATTCTAATGTAATTCAGTACCTATTACTACTAACATAAATAAAGAATTGGAATACAGCGCAGTCATCGGTTTGTTGCGTTTCTGAACGTAATTAAACGTTTGAAATGTCGATTTTTTTTTACCCACGCGAAACGGTAACAGTATTACAGACGAAAGAAAAGCGACCGAATATCAGCGATAGAATTATACTTATAAAATAACACAACGACACCACGATAAACAAAAAATTAGTTACAATTATTTTTTAATCGACCGCGTGTTACGGAAAACCATAAACGCGTATTTCATTTCACCGATGTATGCATCATATTTTCCCATTGATAAAATCTCTAAAAAGCGATCGAAATGAACAAAAACCACTGATATTTTAACATACACTTACTGTATAATTTAAAAACTATTTCGTGTAAGTACATATATCTACCTTTAAATTCCACGTCAGAACACAATAGTATACAATATTATGTATTATTCTCTCATTTTTAGATTCTGAGCGCAGCGTATAATGTATTGTTTTTAAAATGATGTTTTTTTTGTTTTTCTGTCGACACTTTTTTGGGTAGAAGGAGTGATGCGATTTTTAAAGTCAGTAACTTTTCTGATAGAAACTCATAATATCACGAAAAATTGGAAAGTACCTTATATACAACACAGTAAACGCAGTGTTTCGTAAAAAAAAAAAAAAAAGGAAGGAAGGAAAGAATAAGGGAGTGAACTTCGGTGTGTCGGTGAGAATTTATTTGACGTAGCGATTAACTAAAAAAGTCGTATTTCAAGTAGTTATGTATAAAACTGAGTTTTTTCGTTAAATTCGGTTTCTATCAGGACGTATACTAGATAACTGAGCTCGCTCAGAATCGTTTTTTTGAAATGAAAGAATAATACTATAACTTTAAACTTTCTTACTAGTAATAAAGTAATATTCCTGAAACTTTAAATTTCCTTCGTTGTAATGATGGAGTAGGGTGGTGTTGTCTTAGCATTTCACCGTTTTTTCCTGGATAAGTGCGTGTAAGGAACCTCTTTTTTGATATTGTTTCATTCTTTTTAGTTCTTTTTAAGTGGCGATACCAGATTTTTTTTTAAAAAATTTTTGTTTTGAATAGTGTTTAGTGTCTGTTATCATGAAGAATTTACGCGGTTTGACAGAATCCGAATTCGCGGGAAAACTTAAAATACGAACCTCATAGTACATCAAGTATACTAAGCGTTCGATTTACGATCTCAGGTATACCATAGGCCTATGGTTTCGGACTTTTCCACATTGTGTTTTCGTCATTAACAAAATCGTGTGCCGAGTTTCAGCTAGATAGGAAAAGTCGGTTAAATTAAAAAGGCGCCTAGTAGGTAAATTTTTAAATGGTGGTGCATTATTTCGCAAATCTATAGATTCTAATAGGAAAAAAAGTAGGCCTCTAGCTCCATTGTGAAGCGAGGAAAATATGTTGGATGGACCGGAAAAAAAAAAATTAAAATAAAATAGAATGTCAAACATGTACCAACTGGTGGTGTGTAACGTCACCAGAAAAAGGTAAAATTATGATACTTTATTGTAACTGTACTAAAATGACGAGTTTTCAATTTTTGGTGCGACTGTGCGAGCAAATGATTAATTTCGGGCGACAAAACACCCTAACTGTCATTTTCGTTGTATGACATATTTAAACAAAACATACACACGTATAATATATTAAACATTTTATTTTTGCTTTCCCGTTTTTATCCATACTGGGGGAAAAAACAATAATTTTGGAAACAACCCTATGAGATCATGTACGGATTTCACGGTCCACTTACGCGGTCTACTTTTACGGTCTACTACATTTGACACTATCCAATTTCGACAGACTTAGTAAACAAATATGAATGACACACGGAATTCACATTATAGCTCAATTCGTGTATTAATAGTTGACAAATTGCAGTTGTATAACTAGGGATAAAAATCTTTACTATAAAATGGCCACTAAAAAAAGGATACTATCGATATTGCATATACTTTCTGCGTGTTATGATTTTTTAAAATAAAGAAGTAACCACGCCCCGTCCTGTAGAGTAAATATCACTAATAACGTGGTACCTACATAATTATATTTTATTCTCGCAGTAAATAATATTATAATTATTAATCAATATTATACAGCTCAGAATATGTATATTGTTTTTACAAAGATGTTTTTTTTTTCTTTTTCTGTAATCAAAAGTTCTAGTAGAAAGACTGCTCCGATTTTAAAGTATGATACTTTAAAAGATATATTATAATTGATCCGAGATACTTTATTTGAAGCGTTTTTTTTAAAAATTTTGATTATTTTTTAAGTTCCGAGGAAAAAAACAAAAACGTCCCAATTTTCGAAATTGCCCCTTTATAAATTATATATATTAGTGGCATATTTAGGGGGTAAATTTAGAGCGTGTTTAGAGGGATCACATTCCAAAATCGCTTTTTTTTTTTTTTTTTTTTAGCTATTCATAAATTAATTTCAGAAGAGTAACAGAATATGATGATTTTAGATCCCGAGTGAAATGAAAATGTGGTACATTTTCACTGGTTTTTACCTGCAGGTTTTATTTCGAGAGTAGGTAACGAAAAATTGTTTCCGAATTCAAATAGACGTATTGAATATGTTCTATGATACTTATGCGTATCATATCGCATGTCATTGAAAAGTAACTTGAATATTGATCGATAATAATTAATACTGTATGACTAATATGAACAAAAAATAAAAAACACTGCACCGTAATTTATAAATTTTACGCCGAGAGACCGATGGTTTCTTCCCTCTATTGTCAGCGATAACCGTGTAAAACATTCTTTTAACGCTCGTTATACTTTACGCGCTTTGTAATACAGATTGTGTAATTTTCTAATTTTTAAATAAAGGGATATAAAGTAGGTGGGTACCTAATGTCAATTCATATTTGTCAACAACAACAATATGAACACCCGAATACTTTTTTGTGCATTTTGTAATGATGACTTGACACGTTCGCGAATCGTCGAATGTTCACCCTATCGGGTGCATAAAAAAGGCGTATGATACATTCAAATAGGTTTGGTAAAACAGCTGTGACAGGCAATTCGATTGGAGTTTACACAATGCAGCAACATTACTCAGGGGAGATTTTCCATCGTATTTCATACAAGTACAGCATATTATTATTAATTCGACATTAAATGTACGTATGTAATGTATTACTCACGTGCGTTTTGTTCTTAACATTTTTACAACGCGTATTTATTAATGCAGGTAAGTATCGTTATAAATGGTTTTTTTTTTCTCCGTGATCGCCTTTTTTCTCTTTTTAAATTGCATATCGTATTATAACACTGTTTTATATTGTTCACATTAGGTACGTAACACACATAGTGGCGGACAGGCAAATGATTTAGGCGTGTCAGCTGTTGCCGACCACCTTGAACATTCAAATTTTCGTTCGATACTTGTTGTATCGATTCTTACGATCGTGTTTAACATTCGCGTATGCCGAATTACGATTCGCTCCGAATTTAATGTTCTGATATACCGTGTAAACGTCGGATGGACACGGGGTAAATATATCGGGTAAACGATGTAAAAGAACAGTGTTAAAAGTTCGATTAATGGCGCGCATAAACCTAAGCGTGGGCAATTTGTCCGTCAGAGTGCGAGAATTTTGTACGGAATTAATTAGAATGTCATTACGAACTGTTGCGGTGACGAGAGGAGTTTATATCGATTTCAGCGCGCAGCGTATTTTGTATTCACCTACGACATAGGTTCTCAAAGCGTGGGGCTTTGAAAATGTCAAAAATCAACATTACCGATGCGGTAGGACAGAAAAAGATTTTTGTAAAAAATTTGTTACTCCGAACGTGACCGTTGAAATCGTTTTTATACGTTTTTACCCTAGACGTGAGCCCCCACGTCTAGGGTCAACCAAAAGGCCCATCCTGACAAGTTCGAGAACCGATCCGACCCATGAAGTTTTCGTACAGCCGAACGCGTTAGGCGACGTCTATGATAGCGATCATAGATCTTTTCATCAGACGGAGCGATGTCGTATTTTAGTGTTCGTATCATCTTACCGAATGTTTAACCGCTATATGTCGCGTTGCATGCGAGAACGTGTTTTTAATAAAATATAACCGTTTCTCCGACCGAATCAAGTGCATTTACTACAGGTCCTCGAAAGTTCTGCGCAGCACGTGACCGTCGTCGTCGGGTCAATCGTAACACCGCAGCTGCGTTCCACGATAAATCTCGTTTTCGGGAACGCGGGCAAAAGTCGTCATCTCACACCTGTACGACGGTACACGTCGCGTCCGACCGTCTTCTTGCAACGTCTGAAAATTTTTTTGACATCTTGATCAACGATCCCCCCAGAATTGTTCAAAACCATGAAAAAATAATGTATACAAAATTTCATCGATTTTGGTCAACCCTAGGCCCCGTGCCTCAAGAGGGTTGAAAATTTGGTATTTAGGGTAGTTTTTATATTATTGTGGTTTATCACGAAAAGTATGATTTCTACGTAAAAGTTTATATGAAAAAAATTGTAGATATAAATATTTTACGTAAAAAAGCTTATTACAAAAAATGTCACAATATTTACCTCGCAAAAGTTAAAAGTTCAAAAATTTTCAAGAAAAGGTGTTTTTCAGTTTTTCGCGATCGAGTCCTAAAACAATAGGAAAAAATGACTTATTATTAAACGTGTTTAAAAATCAAATTTTCAATAATATTTGTGATTAGTACTTTTTCTGTAAAACGGCTTATACTATCACAAAATGACAAAAATTAATTTCTCATTATATTTTTTCCTAGTGGGTTTAACCGATTGATTTTCCATTTTGGTAGTCAATATTTTTTACGAACGTTGCTAATAGAATTGAAAAATTTAGCAATTACTCATAAATTTGACCAATAAATTAAATAATTAGCAATAATTTGTTAGAAAAAAAGAATAATGTATAATGAATATTGAAAAAAATGTTTGATGTATTATCGCTTTTCCATGATTGTGCTTTTATTGGAGTTATAATATCGCTGCCTATATTCGGTGACAACTTGTACTGCTTTTGTTCTTCATTTTTTTTCAACTTATCTTGTTGAAATGTTCCATTAATTTTACAGCTCGTTCGGCCGTATCGTTAACGACTTTTAATTGTCTTACAATTTCTACACCACGTTTATACTCTGCATCGTTATTCCACGTTGACGGCGACGTGTCAATAAAATTATAGTTTATATTAAATGTTTTAAAAAAAAGTTTTTTTTTCCAAATAAACGATTCGACGTTCTAGGGTAGGGAACGTCCCGCAGTATGTAACGCAATAATAATTTTATTACCGCCGGGCGTCAGCAGAACGTGCGGAAAACCGAAAAAACGAACCGTAACGCAGTTTGTGTGCGGTACTGCTGTATATATACACTATACATTAGTTTATATATAGTGTATATATAAATACGTATAGTCATCATTTCAATATTTCGATAGACATTCAACGTGACACAAGCATTCGATGTACACCGTAGTATCGTACAGAGAATCAAAAAAAAAATAGCCGGAATCGCGCAGCACTCGCGCGTGCAGTTCGACGGAGTAGAGCTCCGGGCGGGTCACCAGTATGGTTGTCCGAAAGACGAAATGACGAACTGGAAAAGAAAAAACGATTCCGCGGAGCGAAATATCTGCAGCGCCGTTTCGGGGCAGTGCGGGTCGGTTAGGTTACGAGAGTGAAGGGAAAAAAACATTTTTCACATAGCAACTGTTACAGCAAAACGATACTTAATTTTATTGATTGGGATTTCGGAAACCGCCGGATTCTTTTGAAGTTTGTTGCCGGCGACGGCACGTTTTGTCGTTTTACACGACACATGTCCGAGAGTTTTATTGATAAATAAATGTTTTTCTAAGATTTTCCAAAGGTTTTCGAGACGACAGTGAAAAAAAAAAAAAATCATCTCGTGCGATTTAAAAAAAAATTGTAATCGCGTTGCCAACACCTTGCATAGAACATTTCGAAGGAAAACGAAACTTCTTATCGAAGAAAAACGACAAAAAAAAAAATTGGAAATTTTCGAAATACTTACTCAAAAAACGATTGAAATATTTCGAAATCTGTACGTCCGTTGTGTAAAAGTTTCAGGTCCGAGAAATTATATATTACGGAAGTCAACATTTTTCCGAGTTTTTTTCTCGTTGGGTACGATTTTTTTGAAAATTTTCGTAAAACGTTTAAATACATACTACAGAGAAAACGTTTCGACCGGTCGTCTCGCGGCCCGCTTCACCCGTTACCCTCCCCCCCCAGGGTTTTATTGCCCCCGACAAAAAATCTAGGGGACTATCCCAAACTACCCTTGGAAAAATGTTCGAAAACGTTTACGCGTCCTAGGGTTGTGCGCTCCCCAGGGTTGTTTGTACCCCTCAAAAATTAAAACGGGGTATTAATCTAGGCACGTACGACATTCGTACCCCCCCCACCTCAGGGTAACTGTATAGGTACTATAGGATATTCGTACCCCCAAAGAGATTTTTCCGGGCCTGAGCTTTTACCGCGGGGGGGTATCATGGGCTATTTATACCGTGCCCGGAAAGGGGCCACGACTCGACCGGCGCGATCGTCAAAGGCCATTGGCGGGGGCGGTTGTATGCGGCTCGTACACATATCTCCGGCGGCGGCGGCGGCGCGGCGGCGGAGCAACAACCCTCGTGGCGGACGGCTATTCAGTTCGTCAGTTCGCGTCTGTTTTGCCGACGGTGCGGACCTGCCGAACCGCCATGTACAACGGGCCCGGGCACGTGCTCGGCGCGATCGCGTTCGTAGCGCTCGTCGCCACCGTCGCCGTGTCGCCGAGGTCTACCGAGGAGCTCGTCGTCGGTAAGTTCGGTTATCACGATAATAATAACGATTGATTTAATAACAGGGGCGGAAAGTGTAAACGGGATGGGGAGAAAATAATAACGTATTGTCCCGTTATAACGATTATTCGCATCGGAACATTCGAGATATTATGTATCCCGTAAAAAACAATAGGTACTCGTGAAAAAAAAAAGATATTGTACGATTTCTCGAAAGTCTCTGGACATTTTGTGTGTTCGAGTACCGGTTGAACGCCATTTGAAACGCGGCCGGCCGACTACCGCAAAACTAAAATAACGTGATCGCGGTTTGTTCGTAAAAACCGTACAGTCGGGTTCGTTTCTGTGATAGCCGAAATCGTCTTTATTTAAATCGTAAAAGATGGAGAGAAAGGAGGAGAGAAAGGAAACAAACAACGTACGGATTTTTCGCTAAAAAATGTATTATTTTACAGTTTATACACGGCTGAATACGTAAATTTCCGTACCATCATCAACTGTGTTCATCAAAATGTATTAACCGCGGAGTGGTCGTTGAAAAACAATTAATTTTTTACGTATCGATAATTTTGTTCGTTTATTTCGCCCGCGTTCGTTCGTATTTCACTCGGAACTCCTCAGTTTTAACGTTGTAAACGAGAATGAAACGTGAATATATTTCGTATTTTTTTTTTTTAAGAACATTTTCAACACGAACGCATTTATATTCAAGCAGAGTTTTGATGATAATTGTATTTCAAAAGAGATTTACCGAGTAGTGATTATACTATATGTCAGTGTGTGGATCTCGTAAACCGATATAAAAAAAATTGAACAGTTAAATGAGTCGGATTTCGGACCGTAAAATATTTTTTCTGTTTTGATAAAATCGATGAAACACGCAAAATTACTGTTTAATACAATTTTATTATATAGAGGTATTTATGTTTTTACCTGTAAGTTTAACTATACCTTTAACGAATTTATAATACACTTGCGTAATTTACGAAAAACCGGTGAAGTTAAATTTAACTAGCACCGGAGCGTCGAATAATAAATTATATAGGTACAGTTAAAATTTCAGCGCACAAATTTTGATAGTTATTTGTAAATTATAATAGTTACCTATCATTCCTATCGTGTGATATGTCCTAATTACTGTAGCCGAGAACATAATAAAACTTTTCAAATTAAATTAAACATACCCCGTGATGCGGCGTTGTTATAAACAAAATCGAAGAAATGGGTAAATTTTTGTTCGTAGGTGTACTTACCTATAAAAAACAAAGTGCAAAGAATATTACGTTCTGCAGCGAGAAAACTAAAATTGAATAAAGTTTCAACTACCCAATATTTTTGTTTTATATTTAAAAAAAAATGTATAGATATATTGTGTTTTTTTGATGTTTTACTTTAGCATATTATACTTCTACAAGTTTTAGTTATTATTTTTTCATTGTTATTACGTAACAACAAAGGTTCGCACCAATAACAATTTATTTGTTTGAATACGAAGAATTTTTTTATTTTTCTTTATATTGTTCTGTTCATAATCACAGACGGTACCATGTTTTCAAAATGTTTGAACTTAGTTAGTGTTGAAAAAAAAAAATAAATAAATAGTTTTTCGTGAAAACGAAGCGAGGAAGTTTATCAAGTAGGAAAATCAAAAATATGGTTTTACAAACCTAATTTATACGTCAGTAATAATAATTAATACCGTTACGTTCCAACGATTGGAAAATATGTGATAGATATATCAGTAGTTGTTCAATAGCGTTTCAAATTAATACAAAAAAAAACCACACGTTTTGCATTGAATCGTTATAGGTACCTACTATCAAAGTCATCAACACTACGAAATGTTATGTTTTAAATTACGCGAAAAAGTAATTACTTATATTAATTATGTGATGTTTAAAATTAATGAAACATTTTTATTGTTATTTAAAACAATTATTGTAAGTTAAAAAAAAAAAAAAAACTTTTTAGCGGTAGATTGGTTATTTTAAAGTTTGATCCGAAAGATACTGGCGTTTGTTTATTGCTTCTAAACCACAAAAAACAAAAATAGATGTATGATAAGTTTCCAGCTGTACAATAACTCCTTAGAATCACCGGGTATCCAACGTCCTTTAAAGAGAAAAAGAGGATTAGTCCTTAAAATAATTAAGCGTCCTCCGGAAAAAAAATATTGTAAACTTACAGTTGCGGCGGCGGTTTTAATTGGTCTGTTGATACAAAACCCGGGGAAAGCTCTCATGAGCCTCGTAGAATTTGTCCATTAGTCCGACTAATGGATGACATTTTTTTTTATTTTTAAGGCCGTTAAAAATAGACAAGATAGTCAATGAGTTTGTTATTATATAATATATGAATATGAATGTAGATTAAAATGTTATATTTCGTAATAGCCAACGTATACACCTACTAAAAATACTAAATACCTTTTTACCTATTTTACCAGTTAGATAGCTAATTTTGGTATCAAAAATATTTTGCTTTTGGGATTGAGTTTTCTTGTATTTAAATTTTCTTTCAACATCAATTTCCGAGTGCCTTTTTATTTTTGTCCCATATTGTACGTAAGGTTCTACGATTCGGGACGCCCTAGTATTTTTGCCTATACATCCATGTCACATCCCTATTTTCCAACATGGGACATTAATTGTACGGTAATCGCGATTCGTTAGAAAAATCAATAAATTATGGTTGAATAAATCTTTTTAACTACGTTTAATTTTATTTAACTTATTAGTACCATTCGTTTAATCAACATAAAATAATATAAAACTGCGGACTTTTCTTACCTTAATATACGTTTTGATTGACAGAGAAAAAAATTTAAATTTTAGAAAAATAAATGTTCTAATGATAGACACATCAACCTTTTAAGTGTTTGATTGTATTATATAACGTGTACAAAATATTAGCTACAGGGCAAATATTTGATCGGATTGAATTATGTTTTTTTTTTTCAACTATTCAAAATACCTTTATGTTGTAATTATTCAGAATAACAAAATTGGTTTGATGCGTATTCTATGACTCGCCAGCGAAGTTTGTTTGGTCTCAATCGAAATAAAAAAATAAATTGTGAAAAACGTGTTTATCGGTGTTATAATTTGCGATTTAGGCGGCATTATCGTTTCAGCTGAAGGTCATCACACGTTGTAGATAACAAAAAAAATCATAATTTCCAATTTTATTGCAGCGCCAGACAGGAGTGTATTCAAATGACTATTATGTCGATCGTAATTAACAGCAGTCCCAATAGTAGTTGTACGTAACACAAGTCCCGAGTTGATTTTACTACAGATTTTAAATAACAAAGTTCCGTTGATCCGAAATTTCGGGTAGGAGCCCTACCCCGAGCGCGCCACTGCAAAGGACCACTGCGAACATCGGCCGTTGTTCTTCTTCTTCTTGAGCTTTTTACACGGTCCACGAAGGACTTTCGCTGCCTCTACTACTTTTTTCCAACCGTCTCTATCAACGCTGTCTTCTTCTATTGTCAAACCCTGTGCGCACTTGTTTAAAGATCTTCATCAGCCCTATTTATCCAGCGTCGTCTTGTTCCGTTCCTCCGAGAGATTTCTTTAGAATTCCATCGGACCTCCGCACGTGGCCTGTCCACACTCGATTCGTTTACTCACGAGGTTGTCCTATTCGTTGATACCGGGTTTTCGATGAACTTGTCGTACGTTGGCTCTTCTTCCGTGCACTTTATTTTCTAGCGTGTAGATTATTCATTCTCAGAACCCTTCGTTCAAAGCGAGCCATTCTTTTCCGTTGTTTCACACGTAAGCACTGGCCGTAGAAAACTCGCGTTCGATCCTATTCGATCGTCTAGAGAGAACGATATCCTCGGTTCGATCTCGTTACGCGTATCGTGTTGATATTCACGCTCGATACTCGAAACTTTCCACTCGTTGATAGGCACAGTTTTCTACCACGAGTTGTCTCTTGTTCGCCACGCGTAGCGGTTGATATTCTGATACGCAATGAAGCGCTCACGGACGACTTATTCGTTCTTGTTGTCGTTACAAACGGCGCCGAATGACGGTAAAATAATAACAATACAAGGTATTATCGTGCGTATTATCGGCTTGTAAAATCTCACGGCCCGACACGCCATCACCCCGGCGGCACTCGCGTCGACGTTCGCACTTGTACGCTAGGTCCTCCCTTCGGCGTCTTGTTAACGAGCCGAACACGCTACGCCGCTGTAGGTGTTATTGTTGTTGCGACGTGGTGTAGGACGCAGGTACCGTGTGTTTTACGGCAGTGGTTCGAATCCCCGAAAAAAAAAACAAGGAGAATAAAACCGTCAGACGAGAGGAGCGGTTTATCAACGGAATTTGAAAACACCGGCTTTCGGACCATCCCAATTCCCGTCGACGAAACGCGTCTCCGACCCGCAGCACCGCTACAAGACCCGAGTGCCCGTGGTCATGAGCAAATCGTTCGGTGTACTTCTTCTTCTTCTTCTTCGGCTTTCTAAAGGCCATTGAGGCCCATTACCGCAACACAAACTTTGGTTTGGTGTACTACACTGTGTAAATAACTAAACCAACACCGTGGTCGTCGTCTGTTTCGTTTTTCTTTTCGTCTGCTCTCACCCGCTCGGCCCTCGGTTCTTATGGTTCGCTGAGGACTTGGGATTTGTCCGCCCTAACTCTGAACAAACGGCCTTTTTAGGTTTTGCGGGCAACCATACTTGTTGATTGAGTCCACCCCCCGTCCTTATCATCACGGTCTGTCTAACACTCGATCTTGGTCGTTATTATCAAACAAAATAAAGCTTTTTCTTCTAACCATTCGTTGCGCCGTTTCATCGTCGATATTTTTCTTCTCGAGAAATTATATCTCGTATTCTTCCGAACACACTGTACAGTTTGTTTACGGTTTCGCCAAGGGGAGACTCGGTGCCCGGCCGTACCAGCCATCACAAAACACGGCTGTGCCGCTAGTGTCAACACCGCAGACCGACCGTATAATAATAATAATTTAAACATATTACTTATTATCGTTGCCCCGTTTTTATTTTTTCGTCGTTATTATTTATTTTTTTTATGATATTTTTAACGAGGTGCGTTTAATAACAATGAGCCCACTCTTTACTGCCGCCGAGGAGTAAAGACTGCGTACGAAAACGTTTTCCGGAAACGACGGTGTATCCATCCGCCCGAGAAGTAATATTTTCTTGTATCGTGTGCGGGTCCCTCGAGAGACGCCTTCGAAATCCGCCGAATCCTCTATACCCAACGCCGTCGCCTCTGCTTGTCAACCAATTACCTACTGGAAATAATAGTTTTATTGCCCGTGCCAACCGGCGCGTTATCGAGTTTTTTAATCGACGGTTTTTTCCGGGAGTTGTGAAAAATAAATTTTTGCCCGAGCAAGGGGTTGGCTACGCGATTAATCACGCATCTCATGTTGCGGATTTTAGTTAGATTCATAGAGAAAAAATGTACCTGTTCGATTCGGGGACGGGACATTTTTTTGTATTTTCACCACCTCAAGATCGTTGAAAAGTTTTGTACATACACATCGCCGGTTAGAATAATTGTGTGGTGGCGAACGTCTAAACTCAACGGATCTGTCGAACCCCGATTTGTGTTCAGAGTGACAAAATGTTTACCCAAAGTATTGATTTTTTCCGAAATCGATCGCGGGGTAGTTTTCGAGAAGATTATCGCCGAATCTCTCATTGTGTGGCGGCCGGTATGTAATTCTGTTGTCGCGACACCGATAAAGCCGATTTCTATTGTAAAAACGATTCATAATTTTGTATCCACGCGGGTGTTTGATAGGGCAACAGTTTTTTTTTGCTCACAATAATTGACGCATAATTCGTGAACATTGCGGAAGTACGTCCAGAGTACCTAGCACAATTTACAATATATATATACCATTATTATGCTGACAGTTGACTGGTTTCGTAAACGTTCACAAATTATCGCGTTATTATTTTTTACATCTTTGATGAACAATTATCGTTCTAATACCGTGCCTTTCTTCACCTGGCACGAGGTTTGTTTAAACTTGACATTATAGTTGAGCACTACGGTTATGAACTCGATAACAAATTAATTTGATCGAATTAGCAAATTAACGTACGTGTGTTATACTTAGAAAGAAACGAAATTCTTTTTATAATAGTTTATTCCGTAGTGAAATAAAATTACTTTTACGATTTCGAGACTTTTTTTTTGTTATTCATACCAAATCAATTGACGTTTTTTGTTAACGACGAGACAGTAAACAAAAATCTAATTGGAGGAAAAATATCCAGGAGATTATAAAAACCTAACGTAATATTTTGATACAAAACATCACTGTAAAAATGCGCGATTATTTTCTTTTGAAAACTGTCGGTAAATAAATAAACATAATATGCACACAGTCGCGAGTCGCACGCGTTCTGTACATTCGAACTGAAACGATTCGGTTTATGGTAATTTTTATTTCGAAACATTTTTTCCCCCTTGCGCACGGTGAAATCTCATATTTTGTTTTATTTTCTGCGCGCCAAAAACAAGAATACAATCGAATTCACTCAGAGAAGTTCAAAGCGATTTTAAACAATAAGTGCAGATGGAAAAAAAAAAAAACCTACCTATGTTTATTACAAGAGTGGTTGTGTACGAAATTGTTTCAGGATCGGAAGGATATAGTTTATGGATAACTCGTACGCGATGAATACCTTTACATTTGAAATCGCGAATAATAAAGTAAACGTAATTTAACAAAAACTCAGAAGTGAAAACGAGTAATTGTTTTACTTTTTGTTTGTAATTTGATATACTAATCGTCTAATTTATTATTTTTCCTACGCCGATAACGCGTCTACCGTTGTTATCGATCACGTAACCGCGGACCGGTTGCCGCGAAATAATTAATAATAATTAATAATTAATCGCATGCGAAAACACGCGCGTAAAAAACTGATTCCGATATCCGGTGCAGTGTGAACACCGCAGAGAATCCATATGCGATTTGATTTGAATGTTCCGTGAATAGTATACGTGATGATCTTGATAAAATTGTTTTTTTCTCGCGGAGAAGAAAAACTAATGAAAATCATTTCATCCACGATAAAATAAATCGGTACTTTTTATGAAAAAAACAATTATAAAAAACATTTCATCGTGCGTCTTGCGTTTAACACCTCTGGTCAATGAAACACCGGAATGATAAAGTCCGGTCGAAATGAAAATTTGAAATACCCAACCCTGTAGGCCTCGCCGAATCGTAGAGTGGACGGCCGCCGCGTGTCTCCGTCGGACAACAATGCACCGGAAAAGAGAAAAAAAAGCGTAAGAAAACGGTGGGAAAAACGGTGAAAATATCGCGTTTTATAGCAGGTTTCTTTCGCGCAAAATGTTGGTTACGCGACCGTTTTAAAAAGTTGTTTTTTTTTTCACGGTTCGTTAACTCTACTACTATTTTTTCAATTATTACGCTCCCATACGAATCTCGGGTGATTCGACATTTTTTTTTGTCTTCCGCCCTTCAGCGCGCTCGTCAGTCCGATTTTCTCGGTCGGATCATCGGAAGTTTGCGGCGAGAACGTGACGCGGACGTCCGTCGAGTCGTAACGATTATCGTCGTTGTAAACGAATCGCCTGTTGCCATGAGGCGAGCGCGTACGAAACACCGTGGCAGCGAGTCGCTGCTCCCCGGCACATCACTGCTCGGACGCGTGCCGAAAATGACGACCCGCGCATCAGGATGCGATATTGTACGGGAATTTCGCCGAAACGGAAACGCGTTTGTGTTATATTACGTTACAACGGTTATGAAAATGTTATTGAACAACGCGTATTGTGTTGTACTGCGGTGTTTACCGTATGATGCTACCGGCCCGATACACTGCACTGTAAAAGCGAAATTCGAAGGGTAGTAGTACACGATCGGGTGCTGCGTCCGGTCGAATATTCGCGGATCATCGTCGTCCGGCTGCTGCTGTTATACCGCCCGCCCTGCGCGACTTCCCGTGGACCACCGATCGATCAATACTGTTGTTTTCGATTGTTCGAACGCGCCGCGGTGGTACTGCTTGGGGGGGGGGGGGGGGTGAGAAACGTCCCATGGTCTTTTTTTAAAAAAATTTTCTGCTCTGATGGTCTGTTTATAGCTGCGCAAACGTTATGAAATAAAAAAAAAAAACACCAAAAACGGCCGTATACATCGAGAAGTCGTAATATCGTGTGCGTGGGGAAGTGTCTGCTGCGACGCGTGGACGTGAAACGTGGGTAACGAATGTTGTTGTCGGGAAGAAAAAAAAACTGGAAGCGTTTGAGATGCGATGGAGGCGTGTGGAGGAGGAGGCGTGTGGAGAGGATGAGTTGGATTGAGCGGAAAACGGACAAACTCGGCGCTGTAAGAGAAAAACGTGGCGGGTGCGCCGATAGACGCGATTAGAGCGAGGCGCTTGGCAGTGGCGCAACTACGGGGGTGCTATGGGGTGCTGAAGCACCCCCAACTTCTTTTTTAGCACCCCCAACTTTATTTTGAGCACTCCCAAGTCCCAGGCAGTGGCGCAACTACGGGGGTGCTATGGGGTGCTGAAGCACCCCCAACTTCTTTTTTAGCACCCCCAAGATTTGAGCTCTAGTTGCGCCACTGGCGCTTGGAGGAAAAATGGTCGGCCCCCGATATGATGTGGAGGAACGTTAGCGGCAGAAGGGAAGAAAACTGCTGGACGGCCACGGGGAACTCTCTTGTACAGGACGAAAGTGACGCAAAAGTCAATCGAAGAAATGGCGAGCAAACGGTCGGATGGACCGAGTCGTAAACCAACCTTCGGGTAGAAAAAAAAACAAATACACGTCACGCTTAAGAACGCACGAAAAATTTTTTAAAGATATTTCCATACGTTTTTTGTAGCCGAGTTAAACGAGTTTCGAAATTTCGCTTAAGTTCTTTCCCGCCACGCAGCTATACACTACGTATAGGTAGTTTAATAGCATTGTAACCTTATGTATCGCTGGATTTTACCGTCGGTGGCAAATTTTTAAAAAAATCGATTTTTTTTTTTTTCAGAGTCCGTATAGTTATTTAAATTGACCTCGTACTGTTGAGGATTTAATTTCACGAATATTCTTTTTAAAAATACCTGTAAATTACGACGGATTTTTTCGACAGTCCAACGGTGATTTCAAAGTCGTTCTCTGCGGACGCAGAACTTGTTTATGGGGTTACCATAGTCGTCGACAAAATCAAAACGTTAATAAATTGTAAAGTCCTAACGACAAACATGCGGCCGCAATCACTCCTTATTTGTGATGTTAAACGCAAAGATCCTTTTACACGAAAACGTGATCGCGAACTCGAAAACCGTACGTTTTCGGCGTAAAATTGTCGAAAAATTTCCGGTTCAAATAAACCCGAGAAACTGTCGAAATTTCAAAATAACGCCCCAAATAAAACACCACGTGTTTTCCAAACGTCGTTACGATATTTTTGCGATTGGACCGCCTCTTTTGCCAGTAAAAAAAAAAAAACGAAACCGTATACTCCGTTCGCCACTATCGGAGTCTAGTAGAATATCGGCGACGTTCTCTTTGCGCATATCCTTGTCCCCGTTATACTTTGATAGTTCTTGTAATATACTTACGGAAGCTAAAAAGAACATTTCGTACGTTTCCAAACGTACATTTTATATAGCATTGTCTTTTGTGCGTCGATATTTTATACGTTCCGCTGCAGATCCCCGCGGTACCGTTTGGGTGGCCCCTAAGACGTGATGAATCTGGTGCACGATGAACGTTCGCTTTTGATTTCGGCTGGTAGGTGGTATCGCCGCGGGGTCTCGGGGGAGGATGCGGTTGATTTTGAGCTGGAGTTCACTCTGATCGCGTTTATTTTTACAGTCTGGAGTCAAACTACTACACGTGCGTCAAGTACCTAAGTAAACTAGTCCGTAAACACGGCCTTTGGCGACGAACGCGTTAAGTCCTGCCCTCCGGATATCGTCGTGACACTACACCGTCGTAGTTGTGTTGTCACGTTGTATCCATGTATCATTTCTGCGACGACGGCTTTTGTCTGCAAGTGTTGTGTCGAACCTTTAAGCCAATGTCACGTGAATTTATAACGTCCGACGTGGATTGTTTCGCGTTCATTGCGGTCGAATTTTACACGAAAACAGTAGTTAAACTTTTCAACGGTCCGTATTGTCTCGCGAAATATTTCAAAATCGGTATTTTTTTTTTGTAGTCGTTTGCGTGGACACGAAAAGAGATGAGACGCTCGGGACGTTTGGTTGAGAACCTGTATAGTTGAAATTTAGTTAACACTTGAAAATATGCGTGTTCGCGCGTCTGATGAAAAATTCGTATAAGCTGTAGTTTCGCGGGATTCGATATGATTACTTTGGTTTTTTTGACCGTGATCAAAGTGAGTTTTAAAACTGGATGAAAGTTTCAAAGTTAGGCAACAACAAAGTTCAACCCTCCCCCCCCAAAAAACAAAAATGTTTCACACCCATCGAACAATTTGTGGGTGAGTATGAGTGTTTTGATTTTTATACGTGTCAAAAAAAATATTAAATTTCCCAAGACACGCGCTTAAAGTGTTGAAAATCGGCAAAAATCAGTCATAAATGTGATTTTTTTTCGGAAAAAGTCACAAGACTCACACTATTTTATTATTTAAGACTTGAAAATTCGATGTCAAATGTATAACAAAATTAACCATCTGCCGCTAAAAACTTCGACCGGTTGTTTCCAAAAGCGTATCACATAAAAGTATCAATAAAACGGTGGTTATTTTGGTTGCAAAAATGAAACGGCGCACTATCTGCGTAGTCGACGCTGCGTATAATCGAAACAAAACACCTAATATATCATTCCAATAATTGAATAAATTGCGCGTGTTTTTATTTTTTTCGGTATATATTATTACGTGTTTAACAACTAGAAAAATTGAAAAAAGTTAGGTAGCGGTAAGTTTGTAACTTATAAAAGGAAGGTTTTTTTTTGTGTATATTATTTTTTGTAACCCCCCCAGACCAATACTGAATGTACGCCACTGATTATAGATTACACGAAACAAAAAAAAAATACGTTTAAAGATTTATAACAAATTATAGATTTGGTCAGCAAAACGTATAGTTTTTGTACAGACAAGATTACAAAAAGACAATTATGGTCAAGGTGTCATTTCAATAAGCAATAAGCATCACTTATTTTTACTAAAATTGCATGTAATAATTAATGTGTACCTGATCAAATCATTAGTTTGTGTGTTACCGTACATACATTATTGTAACCTCATAAACTTCATAAAAATATTTATTTTTTTGAGGGATTCGTTACTTGGTACTCATAATTTAATGTACACACGTAATAACGTGTTTCGGTGTTGAGCCCAGAAATTAAAAATATTATTTATCTTTTAGACGGCCGCAATATTATGTGCTCAACTTTCGCCCTTTGTTTTTTGTACTTGGACAAACCGCGTATAATATAGAGAGTGAATAATATTAGCGAAAATGATTTTTTTTAAAAAATCATTTAGTCATTACCGAAAAAAAACATCTTGAGTGCTAAATCATATACTATAAACAATGCATCTTAACGATTGGTTTAATAAACGTGTATAACACTGATAAATCTATTAGTAAACCGAATTATAATTATTATTACAAACACGAATCTCTTTCCGTAAACTGTTGACCGGCTTCATAATTAGGTATAGTATATTTTTCTAAGTAAAACGTTTATAATAACATAGATTTTAAAATAGTATGATATCAAACTACTAATTATCTGTTTGATAACAAAGCGTTTTCACGTAAACGTCAGAGCTGTGACAATCTATTGCCATATTATTTCTGAAAATATTTTGAACAACCGGAAGCACTGTAGTTTACGGAAACGACGACAGTCGACAACTACCTAAACAAAACTTCGCAATATCACGAGTATCAGAAAATATAATATTACACTTACTTATAGCGCGTATAAACGTATTTTGATATCAGGTTGTTGTATTTTGAGTGTCACGTCCATAACATTATACAACGACCTCTTGTTTGATTTCCAATTTGCACACATTGGAAATGTAAACAGACTGTCAAAAACAGATTCGATTTAAAAATGGAAAATTGTTATAAATTATTTAGAAAAATGAAACAATTTGCAATTTACTTGAAAAAAAAAAGAGAAGGTTCTCTCAGTGTGGAGTTTCTCAATTCTTCAGTAAGTTTTGTATTTAATTTTTTTTTTTGTAACTGATTATTATATCATTTTAATTATTCTTGTAATCAATAAATTATTGCTAATTAGTGCGTGAAACTTAATGCGTTACATTTAGCCAGAAATATTTGTGTAGGTTGAGAGAACTTTTTTATTCAGTGAGATAGATAGATTTATTTCAATGTAATAACAACACGGAGTTAAGAAAAAGAAAACAAACAAAATTAACTTATCGAAATAGTGCGTCCGTTTGTTTAAGCTTTCATTTGTTACTTGTTAAGGTAAAAATAGTTTAATTTTGATCTCTAAAAATTATGAACCAATCAAAACACAATGAAACAAATTTTAGCTGAGAATTGTGTAAACAAGACGGATTCGTTCAAAATATTTGCTCTTCGTATTCGAGTTAGTTTAAATATTATAATAATAAGTAAAGAAAAAAACTACGCGCCTGCCTACTATAGTTTAAAAGCGATTTAATTTTAAATAAATGTACTTATATTATAACGTAATCAGCCACCTATTATTGTGGTGTTACATACGGGTATTTTCCAAATTTTAACACGCAAACGTTAATTGTCAAACTGCAGTAACATTGTCGACTAAAGATGATTCAATAAACCGCAGAATACGCGTTCGAGAAAAATATTTATTTTGATATCGTACGTTTTGCGCGCCGGCGACGATATTATATTTTACGTTTCTCGTAAAGTGTTGTTGCAAAACAAATGCGTTTCTCGTGCTGGCCGGCGTCGGGAACACCGTACCGTATTGGCAGTGGTAACATATTTTTTAGATTTGTTCTTGAACTCTACACAGATACATACACTGGTCGATCACGATTATTTATAAAAGTTTTCGTTTTCGCTAAAAAATATTGTCGTCGCGTTATCGAAATAAAGCGTTAATGGCGAAAACACGAAAATAGTAGACACGTACCGTGCGGACTGCGCAATTTTGACGTACAAGTAGTACTTGTCGCCAACACATTGTTGGGTCATTCGTCGATGAAATAAGTTTTATCCGTTTTTGTTTTCCCCACAAACAATTTTATCGAGATTTGAACTTATCAATGAAGCAATCATCCATAATATTGCCGTACGTTTATTTTGGCGACTCAATGTGAACGCGGTACGTTTGTACGTCTACGGTACGATGCGCACACTCGCACAATTATCTTACAAAACGCGAACGTTCCCTACGGGCACAACGGATAGTTTTAGGTTATTTTTAAAACATAGTAAAAAGTTTTTAAAAGTGTTTAACGAAGTTGAAAAATGTAGTTGAAATAGTTTTAATAAAACGGGTAATACGTAATAACTACCTTTGCCGCTTCCTCGGGCCGTTAAATATTCAAGTTTTCAGTAATTAACCGTTAAATTTTAATGGGATATCATCCGGCGGTCGAATACGTATATATTTCAGGTAGATATTTAATTATACCCCGGTGTATAATATTAAAAAGGAGCTCGTCTAGCGGTGGGTTATACGTTGTGCGGGCGTTATAAACTCGTTTCGCCTGACCAACCGATCGCAAATTACCACCAGAATCGTATTATTCCACCGCCTTATACGCGCGGACAGTTTCGTAGTATAATATGCGAATTTGGTACGATACGCGCAGGACATAATATTGCCATCGTAAACTGTCCGCGTAAACCGTGTTTTTTGATAATGATCTATTAACGTACAGCAGCCATGAGCGAGTTATCATAGTACTTGTCACGTTTTTTTTAGGAGAAACAGTCGGGTGCCGTGGTGGCAAAACGCGTGTAAAAGTCAAAAAAATATCGAACGAAAATCCTTGCCGCCACGACCGTTCAAAAAAATGACGCTACTTAGCGACAACAGGATCCCTGCAAAAATGTTCACTCGCAGTCTGTTCTCTCCATGCACGCCCGTGGTTGTTAAACTCAATTTTTTTCGTTGTCGTAGTACCTAGCGAGTTTCATCCGAGTGACTGGTGGGTCTCGGCTAAATTAATGTCCGACCACGGCATGACCGGTTTCCCGTTCAAACTATACAGAAAAGTCGATTCCTTTTTCAGCCAAACGGGCCGACGACGATTAAAAAATAACGTTTCACGAGTCGTCGTCCGGTGTTTTTTTTGACGAATAAATAGTAGTCAAAAGTACAATTAGTGTACAATATGGGTAATTTTACACGCCCCAGCTTCGGTTCAATAAATAGTACGATAGTTATTGTCTCGTACATTTTATGTTTTTTAAATTATAAATTATTTTTGACTCGGCTTTTCAACTTTACAATATATAGGTATAGTAGTTTCTTTTTATATTTTGGCGGAAAGGCGAACACCGACGCTCGTTTACGCAAACTCGGTGTGTCTGTATGGCACGTCATTCATCCCACGGACGTATTGTAAACCAGCCGTATGGACTGCGCGATCATTACCAGACAAGTACTAAGTACTTGTAAGTACTAAGTACTAACAATAAGTCTTATTGTCGCCTGCAATATGATGAAATAGCAGTGGCGGATGAAATATTTTTTTACCACGATGATTTTATCCGGGGCGAAATAATTTTTACACTTTTCTTCCATAAAACGACCATTACGCACTTTTCGTGGAACAATCGAATAAAATTATTTTTCATCCACGATTGCCCAACGTTTATTTTGGCGACTCGATTTCATATCGAAGCGGTAGGTTTATTATACGTGGTATGATAAACATACCGAAAAAGTAAACAGTAACCATGCACACGCGCCATAAGTTCTGTTGCAACGATGATTTACAAGTCAACGTGATTTTTTTTTTTTTGCTGGATTATACGAAAAATTTTTTTTCACGGTTTACACGTACGGCCCGCCCAAGTAAGTACTCAGCGTACATTCGACATCATCGAGTCTGTGTGGTATGATGGCCAAATTCAACATAACCATAACAATTTGTTACTACGCGTGCGAAACAAATAGACACTCAAACAAAATAATAACCAAAAAGCGTCGTTTTAAAATGACGTGGATTAAAAAAAAAAAAGATATCGTGACTTCAAAACAAGATGATAAACGTATTAATATATTTATTGCCGATTCCACGTTTTATTGTTTTACGAACAACATACAAGCGTGTATGACGCAAGAACTCGTTGCGCACAGCACACCGACGTAAAAATCACACGAATGATGTGCGTATTATTATTTTGACAGTGATGAGTGATGTTTATTAATCGTGGTAGTTTTGACGAATTTTCCCGGTCGAACGATAGAAAGAAACACCGGGAAACATACGAATAACATACGGCTCATTTGAACATTCGTTTTGTTTAGAGATGGAAGCAACGTCAAGTTATTAATTTTGTTTCGGACATGTAAAACGATTCGCGCGCCAATGTGTTATTCTTTCTACGATACACCAGCGGTTTTCACTATTGTTTTCGTCGTGTACAAATTACGCGTTTTCGTCATAACAATCGAGATAAAAACCTACCCAACAGCTGTACGACTTCGTGTCGTCCTTTTATACGAAATGCACGTTTCGTGAAAATAACCGCGTTATTGTATAATCAAATGTTACACATTATTTTCCTACACGCACGCTTCGTGTAGGTACTTTGCCAAACAAAACTTTGGTTGACCAAAGTTGTTCTGGTTTGATCTTCTGTATACATACGTCGGTAATAACGTTTTATTGTTTGTTGTTAGTACACAAATTCGCGTATGATGAGAATATATTATTTTTGAAACGTTATTATTGGAGTATTTCAGCTACTGGTTCAATACTAATCTTAGATTTTTAGGGTAACGTATTGGTTTTCACATGATGTTTTTTATTTTTACTTTCACCGCTACACGTAATCACGATGACTTCTTCAATAGTGCTTCAATCTATTTTTAACGTCAGTAACTAAAATTATAGGTGTACGGATGGTATTTTAAGGGGTTATAGACACTGAAGCGTCGGTAAAATTAAAATGTTACGATAAAAGTAAAAAACGTTAAAAACTACGGCAAACGTATTTTTGACATAATCGATTTGGATTTTCGTCCATAACATCCACGATCGGTACGAGCTGAGACTTTCATATACTGTTAAAATCGGTAAGATACACGGGTCTGACACGAATCGCGAGAAATTTCGAAAATTTTTGAGCCAAGTTTGAAATTTTCATTTTTTTTTTTTGTTTGATAAAAAATGTAACTTTCCACAAAGAGTTTTGACAATTTAATACGAGTTTTCCAACACGTGATTGCACATATTCGCTACTAAAAAATTTCGTAGTCACAATTTTTTTATTCAGTTGCTTAAAGTTGGAAAATTGGTTATACCTTTGACTACTATTTCCGGAAAAAAATTTGTAACCCACACAAGTTTGTTGTTTACGAAAGTTAAACGCGTTGTGAAAAAAACAAAATTTGCCATGCGAATGAAACTATTACCGAAAAATCCGCCCAGTAACCTAGATGATTGTGGAAGCGTTTAAAAAAATGATCGAAAAACCGCGTTATTTCGATTATACGTATAAAAATGAAACTACCGTTGGACAATTGAAAACGTAACAACTCCTCAAATAACGGTCCGAACGGTTTGAAATGTTCACACGTTGCTCGAATAACTAAACTTTGTGACCGATTTCATCTTTTCTCTCTCTCTCGCTATTTGTGCCGAGCTCATTCAGAATCGTTACTGACGTAAGCGATTTTTAATTTTCGTTGAGAAAATCAAGTTTGAACGCATCGCCGATGATCGTTATTGTGCCTGCAGTGTATGCAGTTTACGACGGGGCAATGAACCGGTTCGGTCGTGTTGAAAAATAAATCCGATCGTTTGATGCCGTCCGATTGTTCCGACGGAGAGTGGTTTTTGGAGAAATTCGCGCAACCTAAACCGATTTTGTATTTTTGCGTTCGTAAAACCACGCACAACGTTAGTAACTACGAGCTGTGTATTTTTAAATTTCTATAGAGCGTTTTCCGAGACGATTATTTGTATAATACGTTGTTCCGACGTTTTCCGCGAGAGACTTTGCTGTTGCGCACCCCGCCGCCGCGACGGCCGTCACTACTACTACGCTCCTCTCGGACTTTTCGTATCTGGACGGCCTTTGAGACTGCGAAAACGGCCGGAAGATAAAAACGTCGCGCGCAATAATTTACCCGTCTCGACTTGTACGTACAATTTTTGAACAAATATACAAATTAACGTAGGTATATACGAGCGAACGAGACTGAAAAAACGATCGGCGACGCTAAAAAGTTTAACACGCTTTGATCCCGGCTGATTAAAGGAGAACGTCTCTCTACGCCCCCGTGGACACCTCGGGCGACGACACTGCCCACTTGGCGGCGCCCTTAACTGCGAGCTCGCGTGCGACGCCCGTTTTTTCGCTGCCTTCGGGGGGGACACACGGGGGGAGAGATATATTTATTTTTTTTTACGAGTTTCTGCAGCCGTATCGAGCAAAATACCCTCTCTATAATCCTATAGCGTTTGCCCGAGTGCGGTAAAACGCGTTTCATACCCACTATTTTTTGACCTTAATTATTATTATTTTTCTTTTATACATATACACGGAAATCGTATTATCGTATTGTTTTTTTTCGCCGCGTGGATATACATATAGCCGAGCGCAAGTACGTCCGTCGCACACGTCGCGAACCTCGGTCACGGCAGCGGACAAAACAATATCGTTGTGTTTACGACGTCGTCGTTTCCATTAGTACAAAATAATATCGTCCGCGCGGCTCGAGTTCCTATTTTTTAATTCATCGAAAACGCGCGATAAAACTTTTTATTACGTTTTCGCCGCGGTAATTAAGTACACGCGCAGCGACGTAAACGACGTATACGAGTGGATCACGGGGAACAACGGGTCACGGTGTAAAACCATAACACATAATATTAGAACAATAATAGTGTTATACGAGTGTTACGGGTATCGAAACGATTTCGTGTTTTTTTTTTTGAATTGCATTCAACGCTTTGTGTACTTTTGTAACTTTCTCAAGAGCAGTATCATTTTCACACCGCGTATTACACGATAACGGCGTGTTGAACACTGCGCTATTCGGCCCCGGAATAAACGCGCCGATCGCGGATGAAAAACGACGAATCGAAAAGCGCGTGGATAAAATCTGACGAGCGGAAGAAGAAAAAAAACGGTTGCTCGTTCCTAACCGCGGAGAGAGTCAGGCTTGTAGGCGATTCCATAATAGTGTTGACGAACGATTCGTTTCAAATCAAAAACCGAACAGTTCGATCAAGTTTAATTTTCGCAACAATAGGTCGCATAAAAATTAGCCTCAAAACTAATAGCGTGTTGACAGTACATCGTTATAATCAATGCCGATCTTTGGTCCGGTTATATAAGTCGTGGAAAAAACAAAATTTTCTTCTACAACGTACCTACCTACCCGTTTTGGCTTATCTGGCGCAGTTGTCTGACGATTTTTTTGTACCGGAGACGCATTTAGTTAATGATAAAATCATTATTTTTCATGGGAAAAAAGTGTAAAAAAATATTTATGACTGCGCCCCCTCACATGATATTGGCGACAATTAGTGTGTTAATATAGTAAGACACGTCCGTGTATTTTTGTTTTTTGTAGGTTTATTTGTCCGTGCAATAAACAGCTGCACTGATTAGTTGCGCTCATTCCACGCGATTTTTGGAAATTTTCCGGAGATGTAACCGATTAACAGACGTTAAACATCGTAATAGTTTTAAAATAGGATCTATAAACTCTGAGAGTTTAATCGTCGTTTCTAAATACGTTACATTTGATCGTTTGCCGATTTCGGTATATTTTTCTTCCGCGTGTTTCTCGGTTGGTACAAAACCTGAAACCAACGAAATCGATATTAAAATGACGGTTATCGTAGTGAAATGAAGTTATTTGGCAAAATAATTTTTGGGAATATTTATTATATTCCATAGTCGGGTTATCTTTATTACCACTATCGTACTGTAGTATACGCTGTACTAGCGTGAGCAATTTTATTGATTATCGCATTCGGACTTACTCATCATTCTTACACTGACGTTTCAATTTAATTTAGTAATAGTTTTCGTAGTATGAAACAATATTGACCAATTATGGTTTTGAAAGTTTTTAGCTGAAACGAGTTCTTCTTACGGGAAAAATAAAACAATTACATCGTTATAGTAAAAATTTGAAGAACCCGAACGGACTCGCCCCGCGGAGAGGGAAAAAGTTTTCTCATTACAAAAATAATTTTAATGGATCTTTTGAACGAAAAATAAAGAAAAATATTGAAAGTGTGTTTGAACTTCAGTGCGACAGGAGTGCACGAATAGTGTCTATAATAATTGTTTATATTCAAACATACAAGTTTTTTCTAACCGAATTCAAAAAAATCGACTGATGGTATATGTTTTTTATCGATCACCGATCATGTCGATTCTTTTTTCGTTTGATAGCTCGTACTTCAGAGGTGGTCCCATATAAATTTTATCGAAATTGTTTCAGTGCTTTTTAAAATATCAACAAAAAGCAAAAAAAAAAACTATACAGAAAAATCGCGATAACGTTACGGCGGTAGCATACGACTATTTTGAGTTGCAGATAAATCGAATTTCGCGAGAAAATCATGAAAAAAAAAAAAATAAAAATAAAACCGAATTCTAAAAACAATAAAGCACTGAAAAGTAAAAAAATTATTGAATGAAAAGAAAAAATAGTATCACGTTTTTTTTTCGAGTAGGTGCCGTAAAATACGTGATGAAAAAAACCACACTTTTAATTCATCATGCTAGACGGCACCGATTCCAAAAAAGTCAATAACATTTTTTTTTTTTTGTCATTTAATTATTTTATACATTTTTTAGTGTTTTTTTTTTTTTTTTTTTGCCGTCGGTTTAGTTATTCTGCTAAATCTTAGGTTCTAAAAGCGATAGCGAGGGAGCTCTTTACGGAGATGTGTGTTTTTTTAAAAAAAATTATTTTTGTGTCTGTTAACACGGGCCTAGGATATTGCTGCTATCTTGACGGTTGTAACGTTTTCTGAAAGACCAAATTATATATCCTCGGCGCGATGTGCTCAAAGTGGGCTGTGGTTCGATTAAACATTTAATTTTCGAGAAAAAGTTTTGAAACTTTAACACAAAGTGTATGCACGAGATAGCACAAAAAATTTGGAAAATCCATAGTCGTAATTTTGGTTTCTAGTCGTTTAAAGTTGGAAAATGGTCGAATGTTGTTGGTTGTATGTTACCTTTGACTTGTTTTTGGAAAAAAATTCACACAAATTCGCTATCGGAGGATATTATGTTGTGCGAAACGAGATTCTTAGGAGAAAATTTCAAAATGAGCTGCCCAACGATAGATTCGCGTACGAAAAGTGTTGAGAAACGGTGAAATCCGGTTACAACAACGAAATCGCGCGCACTGCTATGTCGTGCGATGTTGAATCGCAAATCGTTTTTCACGCGGTATTTAAATCAACGTTCTCTATTACGTCGGACCGTTTTTATGGTTAAATTTGTTTTCACCCGCGCGTACGTATCGCACAGACGATACAGTCTGAAAGAGATGGTTACGCGGTTGGAAAAATTCCGGAAAATCGGTCCACACAATTTTGGTTTTTAGCGACAAACGGTTATACGGGAAACGTGTTTTTTTTTTGATCGTACAAAGTAAAGATCGCGGACCGAGCTGAAACATTTTTACCGCAAAACGGGAAGGACGTGATAAAAGTTGTTATCGTTGAATTCGTTTTCACGTGAGTGTATACCACTACGGTACAGCTCGCTCGGAATCGCGTTTTCGAACATCGCTTTCGCGGATGTGTTCGCGTGTTCGAACAGCCAAACATGGGGTGGTGACCCACCCTAATCGCCGCAGCAACCCACCCCGTCAAAAGCTTAGCCACCCCACGCGACCCGGTCGGATTTTTTTCCCCGCACCGCTGCTCTTCGCGACGTCGGACCTCACTTTTTGCGACGTTTCGTACGGACGCGTAGTCGCAGCGGAGTAACGCGCGCCGTCTCGTTCGGGGAAGTTTTCTGGTGAAAATTGAACGACTTTTGTTTGTTTTTTTTTGTATTTATTCCGTTGTAACCCTTGCTTGGCCGGCGAACGGCAAAGGTCTCGTCGACGATTATTATAAACAAGCGAAACGAACCGTTAAGAGGTTTGTTTGTTGGACCGAGAAGAGAATATCGGGATATAATACGGTGTTCTTGCAGCGCGGAGGGTGTGTAACGAGTAGGTTTTACTGCTCCCCGAGGGCCGTTCACTGCGGCAGTAAATATATATATATGTACTAACAGGGATACGTGTGTATTTAGTTGCCGCTGTTTTCCGCCTTCCTTCGCGCGAATAATGAGCCAATTATAATAATATTATCATTGTCGATGAACACTGCAGTCGTCGTCGTCGTTGTTCGGTAGTCGTGTTAGTATTATTATTATTATTATTGGATAACATAAACAAAGCCCACTTTCGTCTGTTTCTCTGCTTATTACGCTACAGTCACCGCGAGTGTATTATAATACGTACACCTCGACGTTCGGCCGCGGTGGCGTCCACCGTATAACATTATTGTCCGTTCGGAAAACAGACTTTCCGACCGATTCCACTCGCGTTTTACACGACGTGAACGCGCTACTTGTCGTACAAAAACGACAAGCCGCCTGCGTTCGTCCCTCCGACGCGATACTTCCGCGCGCCATCGTAACAGTACCTATTAGTGTCGTGACGGCGAAACCTTTTCTAATATCCCAGACCATCTGAAAATCAACGCCAAAAAAAACGAAAACAATGACGAGAACAACACATAGCGAAACCTACAATCGAACTGTGGAAACCGAGGTCGTTGAAGATGTAGAAGAGTTCTATTACCCAGGAAGCTCCATTACTCACGACAACAGATCTACCAACGATGTTAAGAGAAGAATAACGAAAAAACCGTTCAACAGCAAATCCTAACTAACAAACACTTTGATTTAGGAAGAAATTCATCGAATCGTACGTTTGGAGTGTGTTACTGTGAAACTTGGACCGTGGGTCAGTATCAAAAAAAAAACGGCTACCGAAATGTCGATTTGGAGGAAGATGAACAAGATATATTGAAAGGAAGACCAATGGAATAGTGTTGCAAGAAGTAAGAGAGAAAAGGAACATCGCATTTTGAAGAGGAAAACGAAACTCGTTGGACACCTCATAAGACGCAGTACCTTCATCAACGACAACATTTTCGAAGGAAAGGCCGCGGGGAGAAAAAGAAGAGGACGCTCTAGAACTTCCTACTTCAAAGATCTGATGAACTCTCGTACTCACAACTGAAGAACCTAGCATCCAACCGACGACATGGCATAACTATATTACACCGACCGAATTTCATCATACTTATCGCGTTTTTCATTTTTGTTACTACCCATATTTACCCTCCCCCCACACCACAGTTGGAATTTTTGAAAATCTGCTCGGGGATTCGAGCGTGTTTTAAAATATCACAGTGTTTCGGAAAAATCTGACGCGTTAACGCGCGTTGAGAAATGATCTCGGGGAAACTCTTGGGCGTACTCTAGAAAGCGACTGTGAAATGTTTCAGAAGAAAATATTTGCATTTATACGCACGCGTTATGGTGTTGTTCGCGTACGCGTGGTGCACTTGTGAAGTACAATACAATCTTAGGCACAGGGAGGACGATGAGCGCCCTGCAGCCCGTGTATACTGAGCTCTATCGAAACGCCGCCATCCGAAAATTAACGCCCCCGACACGATTATTATAACGCGTGTGTGGGTGGTAGTATCGTTCTCAAAGTGTTTACTTGGCAACAATACTTGCTGCTCGGAGCACGTCTGGTGTTGTCGTCGTGTTTGATCATAATATCGTATCGTGTTATTTTTTTTCATTTTGGCGCATTTAATACGTCGTAATCAAACCAAAAATGTAAGTATCTACAGCCGTCTGCACGATAACGCATTCAACGCTTCAAACCCCGTTACAGTTTCTACATCACCAACAATAATAAACTGTCGTGTTATACATACGCGCATTTGTGATTTTTGCACTCGCAAAAGAGCGAGCCGTGCGCAATGTCGCTCGTACATCCGTCACCGTATTATAATAACGGGTGATTTTTTACCAAAAATTTTTCGTTTTGACGACGAAATAAAACGGCACAGTGTGCGGACCAACGGCCATATTCCGGGGACGAGGGCGTCGTGGACAGGGGGCGGACAACGTAAATAACGAACGATCGCGGCGTTCGCAGACGTCTTTGGCGGCGCGATGACGTATGGCCCCCCTCGGGGTGACGCGGGGGGGCGAAGCGGCCCCGATGTGGGCAACCGAGAAAGAACGAAAATTCCTCGGGGGCTTATAAAAACCAAAAAAATAGCAGCCACGAGGCCGTTGTCATCCATCAATTAGCTCCGTCCACACGGCCGTTCATCAGCGCGCAAAACCGTGTCGTCTGCCAAAACTACGTCTTCCGGCGGTTCCCGGCGGGTTACCCGACGACCGCCGCTGTTTACAACCGCCGCACACACACAACCCGCCAAGTTGGCAATAATAACAATAACAATAATGGCGACGACGGGGGTCGAACGTTATATAATTTATGAAACGTGCGCCAACTTTCTCTTCTGCTGCGGTCCATAAAACGTAATAATTGTGTAGTACCGCTTTGGAAATATCATAACGTGGACGCCGTTTCGGGTCCGTTCCGCGATTTTTACTCGTAAAGGTAGGTACACACGTAGAGGAAATCCTCAAGGCTTGGACTGCGCAGTCCAAACCTTGAGGATTTCCTCTACGTGGGTCAGCCTTGAGGCCCATGTCGGCCCGCACAGTCCAAAAATCCTTTTCGAAATTTCAAAAGGAAAAACTGCGCGGGCCGG
This sequence comes from Hormaphis cornu, assembly GCA_017140985.1. Lineage (NCBI taxonomy): Eukaryota > Metazoa > Arthropoda > Insecta > Hemiptera > Hormaphididae > Hormaphis > Hormaphis cornu. The sequence continues at coordinate 32,773,871 of CM029358.1, forward strand.
ACTGTACAGTTAAAATAAAATAACATCAAAACAAATAAAATCCTCGATTAATTCCCGCGCTGCGAGGCATTTCCTCGAGGAATGGCATTGAGGATTTGTACTCGAGGATTTCCTCTACGTGTGTACCTACCTTTACGACGACGTGGTTCCGCGCGGCGTCGGAAAAGACCCGATCTACGTATTTTACGGCGAGCGTCTTACTACCTCCGGTTCCGGGACGGTCGATTTTCGAGAACGGTCGGAAACGGCTTTCGGTTTTATCTTGAGGTGCGCGATCGTTTTTTAAAAACGCGACCACACACATCGGATTCGGGTGTACGAGCATCACTATCGTCGTGATACTGTGTTACGGAGTAGAGTGGTTTTATTTTTTCCGCTCCGCGAACTATAATAATTTATGTATCGTAAAAATCGGGAAACGATATCGTCCGGGGTAGTTTATATTGTTGTTGCTATACAACGGCAGTTTTTAATTGGGTCTTCGAAAAATGTCTCGCTCGTATTAAAAACCATAAATAATCCGTGTTATCCCGCCTCCTTTAATATTTTCGCCGACGAATTCGTCGACCGACCCCCCCGGTAGGTTTCGGACGACGATAAATCAAAGCACAAGTGAGCACGATAAATCCCCGGAAATTCCTAATTACCGCGGTTAAAGCAGTCGGTAATCTTCCGGTACTCGTGTAAAAAAAAACGTAACGTCTCGAGCACTTTTGTGTCGTCGTGTCCGCCCTCTGTTTTCTCGTTTTTATTTTACGCGTTAAAATCTTACGTTGTTGCACGGGCCGAGTCGCAATAGTAAACGGACGACTCCATTGGACTTTTTTTTTTTCTGTTTGGTCGCAACGAAGAGGACAAGTCTGCGTGATTCGATTCTCGGCTTGTATCAAATTGAAACTTCACGCTCGATGCAGGCGAAATACGCGGCGTTCTGAGCATTGTGATTCAAAATTTTCGCACTAATCGAAATTGCACGTCCGTCTTAACAATAATAATATCGCGCGTTACGTGTTGGATAAAATGATATACGCAATAAATGTATTCGTTATACAAACGTTTTTTTTTCTTCAAATCGGATAAACGGATTTTTTTCTCGAGTTCAATACACAAATGCGCATTCACTTACGACTAATAACCGTTTCGTCACTCTAATCGATTTGTCGTTCATACTTACCGTACTCCGTGTTGTTTGTCTTTTTTTCAGTTATCTACACAATTTTCATACGAATCGTTGGGATGGATAAAGTTAAAACGTTATAAACGATACCAACAGGTGAATATTTTCGAAATTTCGAGCCGAATATGTAATTAATCATCGTCAAGCTTTTTAAACCGTGTACGCAGGCAGTTTTGGACTGTTTGATTTTAAATATTGACAGTTAAAAATCTACGTTTTCGTATTATGGTTAGGTCAGGTGATTTAAAGGGCTACGTGGGGGCTTTTATTTATTTTAAATCGTTTCCCAGAAGTAGTTCACCGAATGAATGAAAATACACGCACATTTTTTTCATAATACTTTGTAGATCGTACCGAATGTCGGGGGAACAATTTAAGCGTATGGCACGTGGTGGTAGCCTTGGTAGTGAGAATAAAAGCTTACAGATATTTCGAAATTGTTCGTTTAGAAACGCTACATTAAATATAGGTTCAAAATGATATATATAAATGCGGAGCATGACACTGCGGATTCGTCCAACTAATCGTTTGAAAATTACATTTTTTTTTTTAGATGATCACATTATTTATTATCAAACAGAATAACAAACAGTATAATGCGCTACGCGTATGTGGTTAACTTGTACATGCAGAAACGACAAATCTCAATCGGTTTTGATAGTTTTCGAGGGAACTTTTTGAATTTTTTACGGCAGTTATCATTCCATAAAACCTCTAGTTTTTACGTCTGAGTCTCGAAACTTCAATACAATCTAAACAAGATAGTTTTACACATGTGGTTAGAAAATTTGTTTTTACACGGTTTTGGTTTATAGCCGATTTGTCATAAAACTCGCCATTCCGGGCGGCCGTGTATTTCTTATGGGGGGGGGGGGAACAATTAATAATTACGGGAACGTGTTTTTTACGATTTAGATCATTTTGATCATAACGTCCAAAATAAAGATTAAGCCGATACGCTTTTACACGATACCGAAATAGCAAGGATACAGATTTGATAAAAGTTTTTCACGTTAAATTTGTTACGACGCGTATGCTAGACAACTGAGCTCGCTCAGAATCGTATCGCAATGAATCGTCGTCGCTTTCAGATTTTATTACATAATGCGTTTAAACCACAACTTTTAGACCAGTTTTGGGCCCACCCAAAGCGTAGTCGCTACCCCGTCAAACTACCCAGGCAACCTGGAGTGATCTTTTTTTACTACGCATTCGAAAAGTTTGGAATTCTATTACGTCTTGTTGGTTTATCGGTCCTTTCCATAACTATGACAACCGTATTATAATGTTCTCATAATTTTTGGTAAACATTAGTGACGGTAAATACAGAACATACTAATCATGACATATTTTTTATTATGATATAATTGTCCAAGGCCATGTATTTTTTTTTTTCTTATACTTGTTTAAATATTATGTCATTACGAAAATGATATATACCTATTCCAACTATAGAAAATTATAGGGGTTAATATCGACCGACTGTAAATAATTATTTAGCGACCGTTTTTAGTAAATTATAAACGGTATATGAAAAAACGTGCGGAATATTAAATTGGTGTGTCGTAAAATTGAAGCGATTACATCTCTACCAAATTAATGTCGTTTATAGAATTTCCAGAGTGAGTTCGGTAGTCTGATAATACGTCCAGGTAAATTTTTCGAGAGTTTCAAAGTTAGCTCAAAAATTTTTGAAATAACTCGAATCTTTTATCAAACCTGTATCGTATTTAAATATCGCGTAAAAGTTTCGGCTTGTTCCGATCATCGTTCTGGACGTTATGGCCAAAGAACTAAATCTACATTATGTCTGACGACGCTATTTTCGTCGTTTTCACGACTCAGAAAATAATGAAAAATAGCGTCAAATAAAATAAAATGTAAAGTTGAAACCTCAAATTGTATTCGGTATTCAACGCGTGTAACGATTCCTTCTACCCGACAACGTCATCGGAAACCTGGAAATTTCAAATTTTCGATTTTTTTAGTTTCTTGTCTTTTAGGCAAAACTCAAAAAGTAAGCGAAATTTCACAAAAAGCTTCAACCAACGTACCAACGGAGTCGGAGTGGGTAAGAAGAAGGGTGGGCTCCGCGATTGGGACGCTGGTTAAAATTATTGTTACACTGCTGCAGTTTGCCGCGCAATCGTATTGTTGTTATTTGTCGGCTGTTGCGCGCAGCAGGTCGTTATCGGTTTTTTTTTTTTGTTCCGCGCGACCACTACTTGGGGGTGAAGGTAGACCCGAATAATTGCCCCAAAATATAAAACCCTTTCGACCCCCTAAAAGCACATGGCCGTTTTTTTACAACGTCCCGCGTAGCATACCGACGTAATGTTGTCCGTAACGATGTAAAAAATCCAAAATATACTACCGGAGGCGCATGAAAAGTAGGAAAATGAAAAATGTTTTGCTCGGAAACGTAATGTCGGAATTCGTGCTTCACAGGAACGTAGGAAATTGTTCTGTCGTTAAACGTAATCAAAACGGAAAGTTAGGTTGGGGGGGTGTTTCTTACAAAATTTTATTTTCCACTGACGTATAAATACTGCAGTTTCAACAAATCAATACCCACTCATCGCTATACACTACCGATAGCGATCCTATTTGACGATGGAAATTGGGGCGTCGCTTTGGCTGCTATAAAGAATGATGGTAATGTTTATTTGCACGTCGTACTACATTTGAACGCGGTCGAACGCGCTTACAATAATTATTGTAAATTATAATTTTACGCGGTTTAAGTATATTTGGTGCAGGTACTTGCCACGGACCATGTCCTTCCTTAAAACCACACTTAAGGTTGTTTCAACGTTTTCGAGTAAGCAGCGGCGATAACACGCCGAAACCAGTGGAAACGTGACTTGAAGAAATCGATAAAGAAATTCTGTGTTGAACGTATTGTCCGGCTGGTTTATTTGTTATTTATACGTCGATCGCGCCGAATTCATCGAGTCTGAGATTGCTTTCAGCCGTGTCGTACGAATTCGTTGAACTGACATCGTTGAGAATTGGAAAAAAAAAAATCTTTCGTTCCGACGAAAGAATAAAATAAAATTTTCTAAGGATATACATACATATATATATGTTGCAGAAGGTAAGTTGAAGTAGGAAAAAATCTTCAATTTTGCCAGTGTTGAGCGCGGTCGGAACCATAAAACGACCGCGGACGGATAAAAGGCCAAACACACAACGTTATATTATGACGTGTACAGGAATGGGTATAACTCGTTAAAAAACCAAGTCGTTATTGCCCCGTCGTTAATACGATCCGAAATCGTTTCCCATTCTCCCCATATACCTTTATACACATACATCCGTTCGGTCTAAATGCGTTTTTCTCTTATACGCCCGTATGCGCGTTCCCTGACCATCCCCCGATCGCCGACATCGCGGTTTTTATACAGCCTTGTGTAATGTACCTATTACGTCTTGTCTTTTAGGTACCTCGCTCGTCCCTCTCGCGGGGCCGCCCGCCCCGATGACCGCCGACGGACGTATGACCGCCGACGGGGTCTTAACGATTCTTGTCTGCCGACCCTTCGGACTTCGCTTGTGTTTTAAAAGTGTGTACGACACCCTGTTCCGATTTTCCCCGGTAATCTCGGGCCACAAAATGAAAAAAAAAAATTATGATAGAAATCGGATTAGGGCGAAAAAAATGTCGGCTGTTCTACAACTCGATATGCATAAACGAATTGTCGTCCGTTGTGGAAAGTCGAAAAAAAATTCGGTCGAAAACATTTCAAACCGTTCCACCGGCGCCGCTCCGTATTGCGCTCTGCTTTCTTTCGTGTGTCCCTGCGGAGGGTTCCGACGTGCAGCAGCCGCGCGACAGGGACAAGACGCGCGCGCGCGGTCAATCAATCAACGGCGATAATAATACATAATGTCATATTATTACGCCGTAACCGGGACGTTAATAAAAATAATAATCCGAACGGTCGGTTTCGCGAGCTGTACAAAAAGAGGCTCTCGAGTCCTCTGGAGAGTTGCGAAACCGAAAAGCCGAGCGGCGGGGCGAACGTTTGGCATTCGCGAGGGACGACGGGAAGAAGAGCGATGGCGGTTTTTGTCGGAAATGTCAGCGCGACGCTTTCTATTTTCGCTTTCGGGGGGGAACTCGCCGCGGGGGTGAATATTATTTCTGCTCCTCTAAAATAGGGTGCGGGCGCTTCGCATCGGACACGCCACAGCGTATAGGTTCCCAAAAACAACCCTCCAACGTACATCGCAGGGGCTTCGCCGTACTCTCGACTACGGTCGTTTCGCGTTGGGTATATTTTTTTTTTTTTTCCACCGTTCGTATCATAACATATAATTACAGTCGATTACAACTTTTTAAAAACAAATATTAACGTGCAAACTTTATCGAGGAGAGAAGTCCGTTGGTAAAGATGTAAACACGTTTGAGGCGCACATTATTATTCTGCGCGCGTCACGATTAAAACTTACTAAAAAAAAACGACAACAACGACTTTGTTTATATCGATGTTGGTGTCATTATTGTTGAGATCTTCTGTATTTAATATTCTTGTTTCAAGTGTAGATGATACTGACGCTACTGAACGAGTTTTTGAAAGCTCGCGTAACCGAGATCGCTCAGAACACCACGGCCGAGGCTAGAAATTCGCCTGTTCAAAAAATATATAGTTCTATAATTACGTATTACACACGAAAATAGGCGCCGGCAATGCGGGAGAACCGCGTTCGTTCTGCTGTAAACTACTAATATTTTCGATATACGACCAAGTGCGTGTATCACTTATACTTATTATCGTTATTATTACGCGTGTTCGGTTTTTTTTTAATTATTTAAATTCTGTTAAACGGGTAGACGTGTAATCACTTGAACGACTCGAATAGTCCTGAATCGTGTAACGGTCGTATTGGTTTTACACTCGAGTAACCGAGTGAAAAGTTTAAAAAAAAATCCGCCAACAATATTGTTACCTTCGGCGCCGTATTTTTACGTCAAACCTGTTTTTCGCCGATTCGTTAAATCGCGTTAACACATTGTTTTGAATTTTGTGTATTTTGCGCGTGTCCGTATAATCGATTCAGTAACTGCAGAAACCAGGTATCTCAAGTGCATAGAAAAAAAGAATTGTCTAAACTAGTCTGGAGCAGCTGTAATAACTGCCGTTTCCTAGTGACGTTTTGCGCTCGAACAGTAGTTTGAAAAAGGTTTTCGAAGGTCCATACGCGATCACGGTGCACATCGTCTAAGTAGAAAATGTATTTTTTTGCTTTTTTCGCGAAAAAAACGACCTTCTATACACTTTACACACTACGCGTTATGCTGTGTGACAAACGAATGCATTTTTTCTATTGAAAACCGTTTCCTCGCAGTCAAAAAAACACGAACGCTGGCAGTACGCCACGTTTGAAAACGACACGTCGATCAGTCAGCGGTCATTGTGGGTGTATACGACGCAGGTACACCCAACCTATAGGTACCGATGACCGTACGTTCTGTATGGATCACTTTATGACTCGATTTGTGTTCTTATAAAGTTTAGCCGTCAGGCCTGCTCCAAAGGCGTCGTCGTAAAATGAAAACTCCACATTTACAATAACTGTTCTTCGCGTTAAAAACGCTTGAATTCCGCGTGAATGTTTCCAACTGATCGACATTAGTGCCGCGGAACTGAACGTGTCGCTAGAAATTCACGCGTAAATCATGTTATATTTTGACGTTTGTCACTCGTAGACACGTCCGTGTGCAACGTTTTTTCTATCGTTGTCGAGTTCGGTTTTTAGAGGATTCGGTCGTTTGCGCCGTAAACGTGCCCGCCGTGGACGCGAGCGAACGTTTAACGATTTTCGTTCGCCGGAAAAACGCTTGTTATTCTTACGACACTTTAGAAAACTGTGTCGCGTCGTGTCGAACTCCGTTCCATCGAACTGCGTCGCGTTCGACTCTTCTGCTGTTCGTATTACGAAAGTCTTTCGCAACGTTTTGACCGACAGTCTGTGTGTACAGCTCATATAGCTTACCGAGTTTGGCCGATCGCGGGAGGAAAACGTCACCCGGGTGATCCTATGTTTCGCCGTCGCAATCGGCGAACAATTATATTCTGTTTGCACATCGTTTCGACAACATTTTTGTACCCGTGTAAAACCGCAAACGATCGGCAGACGATTTGTACAACAAACAGACAGATATCGGCGGTGTGGCCGCACGTAGGTATCGATGGACGACGGATAGCCGTCGCCCGACGTACGAAAACGATGGAGGAACGCGTGGGAAAAACGAAATCCGCACGACGTACGGCGGGAGTTTTTTCGCTGGCGACTAGAGTTTCTCCTCGTCGACATTGTTATTGCCGGGGTTTCGGAAAGGAATAAATAAATAAAACCGCGTTCCGTCGGTCAAAATAATCATTATCGTTTTGTTTTGCGCGGCGAAAACGATCGTACACGCGCGGGGGGATCGGCAGTGTAGCAGCGTGTGTTTATTCGTAATAATAATAATAATCGGATAACCGATTTTTAATTAAAAACAAACCGCGATCCGGTCCACCGATTATTATCGTTATCGTTCCGACCCAAGAACGATTGCGCGTGTTCGCTTGAAAATGTACGGAATAGAGCGTTACGAAAAACCAAAACAAACACGGTGAAAAAGTTCCGAAGTTTACGCTTTACCGATTTTTACACCCTCCGCCGCTGCGAGATGAAGCGAACGACCGAGTTTTAATAGCAGTAGGTACCTCTCTGTATAGGTCGGTTAGGTTTTAGTAAGCGAGTGAGTTACGTTTACTTGAACGTTGAGGTGGTTCGTTGGTCTTCCGCGCACTTGCTTGAAACGCTCAAGTACAACACAACAAATGCGTTTGATATTTTATCTGGTACGCACGTAAATCGTTATATTCTAAAAGGGTTTTGTGTTTTTTTTTTCTTAATGTTTAATGTGTGTGTGCAAAGAAACCACGGAGAACGTCCACACAACTACCGCGTAACGCCGCATAATAATGTATAATACGCGGGCACGGTCTAATTAGTAGTAGTAACATAAAAAACTGTACGGCAACACGTTGTTACGATCAGGGCCGTCTTTAACCTTTTTGAGGCCCTGGGCAGTGGTATAATAGGGCCTCTACGACTTGGGAAGAACACTATTTTATTAAAACAGGTAAATAGTGATCTGGCAGGAGCTAGAGGGCCCCATTGATCGCGGGGCCCTGGGCACGTGCCCAAAGTGCCCAACGGGAAAGAAGTGCGTGGTTACGATTGTTGTCTTTGCGCGAAATAACAGCTGATAACGTAACAAGAGTGGAAAATAAATGAATGAAACGCATTGTGGGTGGGTAGTTTCAACGGCGTGGGCGGTCGGACGGTTTTTACCGCGAAATGCATCGGAACGCGACGTAACCGCGTTCCGTTGGTTCGTTTCAAACACGAAAGTCGCCGGCAGAATGGTCGAAAAAACCGTTCGGGTAGGCGCGAATGATTTGGACTTTTTGACGGAATACGTGTTATAACGTCATTGCAATACAGGGCGGGTCGCATTCTGTACCGTGTTTGTGATCACCGAGATCGATAAATACCGACAGTAATTACGAATCTCGGAAAGAAAAAAAAAGTGGTAGAATCGTGATGTAAAAACTTTGGAAAACACAGAATAAAAAAAAAACCCCCGAAAAGTTTTTCAAACAACGGGGCGCACAATGTGCGGTGTTTAAAACCGCGGGACGATTCGTTTTTTTTCGAGTATTAAAATCACTTTTCGAACCGCCACTGGTTTTTATTGCTTAAAAGCACACAAATCCGGTTCGCATTTTTTTTAAAATTTTTGAAATCCGGTACTTATGCGTTTAATCGTTACGCTTTTTAACGGTTTCAAACGTGCCGAATAACAGGTTATTCGGTACGTTTTTGATACGGTCAGTCGATGATTTTCAGCCGATTTATTTTCGATGATAGTGTGCGTTCACTTGTTTCTGCGAAACGAAAATCGTCGTTAGTACTCCGAGCCTTCTCCTCCCGTGTTTTCGGATCCTGTAAGGACTAATATTGCAGTGCGGCATTTCAATTCTATCGGAAGACTAAACGTTCGTTTTTAACTGTCGTGTAAGGTAAAAAAGTTTACGGCTTTTCGGGCGCGATGGGACTTTATTGTTTTGACTTTTTACACGACGCCACTCGTTAAAAACTGTCTGTACCGGTGTAATTAATTAACAAGCGAATACGATCGTAATATTGTACTTCTTGAGCGCAAATCGAATTACCCGCTTATTTATAGGTATTGTATATGTGTGTGCGAGTGTTTATAATAACCTCAACGCTGCGGGGTGTTTTTAAACCCGTGGTGTTATCGCGTGTTTTTATTAATTTATTACATTATCAGCTTATAATAGTTATTGATACACTGCGTTTGATTATACAAAAACAAAAACTTCGTTAATTATGTCGAGGTTCGCGCGCGGGTTCCTCTCTGTCGAGCAAACACCGCGAACGCGATAATTACAAAGTGTACCTATTGCGCACCGTACGAGTATGAAAACATATTTGTACTCCACGAGGATTTCTTCGTGCGTACTTTCGGACTAAAGACGTTTTTGTTTTTATACTTCGATCGACGTCTCTGACAGTTTCGAGGAGGAATATGTCCCATAATTTTTTTTTTTTGGTTAAATGCGGCATGATTATAAGTATAGGCTTACGCGATGAACCTAGTCTGCGACTTTAAATATACGATCTGCGGTACATTGTTTTTTTTTATATATATGCACACGTACCGTCGTTATTGGCAGATTTTTTAGAAAGTTTATCAAAAGTTACTAGGGTTTAGAATTGAACTTTATGATTATTTTTTTTTTTTTTTTATAATCAAAATTCCAAAAGAACGCCAACGAGACAGGTAGGTAATAATATTTCAAAACTGATTTTTGTTTCATTTGAGCTAAGACCTAACCTACCGAGATAGCCTACTGCCGTGTACAGACATATAACGTATATAAACGCGTTCTGGCGGAATTCGATGGTGACTTTTGTGGCGAGACGGTGAGATTTTTTTCGATCGTAACGTCCAAAATAAAGATCGAACTTTTTACATTTTACTAAAACAGGAAAGGTACAGAGTTTTTATTCTTAAATTTGTTTTCACCGCGACCTAGTGTACTAACTATGCTAGACAACCGAGCTCGCTCAGATCGTCACATTTTCGAATGCGATGACGGTTCATCGTCGCTTTCAGATTGTGTAAATAACGCGTTCAAACCACGACTTGTAAACTGGCGACCCACCCAAAGCGTAGTCGTAAGTCAAGCTGGCCCACACGCGACCTTTTGCATACACTCCTCCTGCGTTTCGTGTCCGTCGCGGTCATTGATTTTTTTATTCGCCGACCATCGAAAAATCAAAAAAAAAAAGTACGGTTTTCCGACGTTTCGTAACGGCGGATTCAGGTAACCGCGATTTAGGTGACGCGCGCGCGGAAATGGCGTACACGGGTAAGTAAGTACACCGGTGGTCGAAAATCCTCCGAAAGCCAAACGAGAAATCGTGGGTCCCGAAACGCGGATAAAACATTATGTTTTTGTCGAAGTGACTTTTCGTTGTTTTCCGTTGGTGCGCCGCCGCGGCTCGTCCGTCGTCCCGAAACGCGAAGAGCAATAAAAATAATATTTTTTTTCTATTGATAATAACTGCCTCGGCGGCTATTGGCTTTATAAAGACACTTTACGTGTTTGTTTTAAAATTAACAATGCATTATAATACACGATACAATGTGCGTTTGTAATACTTATTTCCGATTCTGTTTTATACATTTTTACGGAGTTCATCGAGAAATTTGAGTACATTGTGTTAAGATTTTCTGCTGCACACGGTGGCTCTTCAAGTTGTTCTTCAGACGTCGCGGCTCCCTGCGTTCGGTTAGAATGTGTTTGACCGTCAGTGTGTGGGTAGTTGCGGGACGGGCAAATGGGAGGGTCTTCTTTCTTCATCGGGAAAGAGTGTGTTCATTTGATGTGCCCCGTTCCGAGCCCATTTATGGTCTCACATCTTCATTTCTGGTGAGTGTATTGTTGGGCCACGGGACGATATGATTTCATTCAATTTGGCGTTTTCCCATTCGTTTTGCCATGTGTCGCGGATTTTTCGTTATAAGTTTGATGTCCGATATTGGCACCGAATTGCGTTTGCTGACGTCATGGCCTCTTTTGCAAGTCTATCGGCTCTTTTTGATTTCCGGCGACATCTGTGTGGCCTGGTATCCGCATTATTTCTATTGTAAAATTTTCTTTATGTAGTTTGCATATTTGGTTCTGAATTTTTCTGGCCATTTGGTTTAAAATAGTTTTGAACACTCATGACGGCGCTGAGAGAATCACTAAAAATAATAGCTTTTTGTATGTTCTGACTTTTAATAAGATCGAGGGCTTGAACTATGGCTTGTGCTTCAGCAGTGTACACGGAACTGGGCAAATCTTATCAATATTTCTGTATCTTGACACGCCACCGCTGCACCGACTCCTCTGTCAGATTTGGAACCATCCGTGTAAATTTCGGTGTAATCATCATATTCATCTCTTATTTGTAAAAAGTGTTGTCTATATATTTGTGGCAGTGTACGGTTTTTTTTTTTGTAGTACATTCTTTCCGAATTAATGTTTATTTCGGCTATCCAAGGAGGGAGTTTTCTCTATTTATTATTATTCCGACGTGGGAGAAATTTGTTGTTTTTTTTTAATACATCCTTAACGTTTTCCATTATTTTAAGTTTGTTCTTATGGTCGCTGTTGAAATCACATTTTGTAGTCTACGGATGAATGGAGAGACGGTATTCCACCAGCTATGTCATTATTGTGTTGTTGCTACTCGGCGGAATAAACGCCGGCGCGTCGTGACAATGATAACGTCGTGGTAAAAACGTTAATTCATAACAATAAAAAAAAAACTCTTATCAAATCTGTATCTTTCCTGTTTTTTAGTATTGCGCGAAAGTTTCGGCTTGGTCCGTTCTTTATTTTCTGATGTTATGATAAAAAAAAACTAAATCGATGCGTAAAAAACACGTTTCCCGTATTTTTTTGTCCCCCCCCCCCCAGTGGCGCAACTAGGATGAGTAGGCCCCGATGACTTTAATTACTTAAGCACAGTAAAAAAACCTCATTAATCCGGACAGCTGTTTATATAAGTAAATTACGCTGATTTATGCTCGGTGTGCCTTAACACTGTTTGTATGACGTGTATTTAATGATTATAACACAATTGTTATTTAGGTTTAATATTGTTAGATTTACTATAAGTAGATTAAAATTTGTATATTAAAATTTTTTTAAATTTTTAATTTACGATTTTCGGTTATTACACGGACTTTCATCAATTCGGGCAACCTGGAGCCCCAATTAGTCCGGATTGATGAGGTCTTACTGTATTCGTAGTACGTTTTTTTAATGCCAACGGAATTTTTATTATTTTATCATAATGATCATTCGGCAAAATAATGTGTACACGATTTATGGTTATGTTTTAATAACAATTAACAATACAAAAGTTATCGAGTACAGTAATTTTATTTTAATACTTACAATTTTGATTATAATTATTTAACCATGCGAATTAACTTTCCTCGCTTTGGTTTCAGCAAATCGATTTATGATTTTGTCCATATCTAGGATATTAGCTTGTTCTTTTTCGATGTTTAACAAAGCAATATTTGACAAACGATTTTGCCCCATTGAATTTCTTAAATAATTCTTAGTTGATTTAAGCAGCTTCGAAAATGTACGTTCCGCTGATGCAACCGCGACTGGTAATGTGAGATAAATAATACAAGCACTAATTAATATACTTCACTATATGTGGTACGAAAATCGTTTAATCATACAAAGAAGGAAAACAAATTCTACCGATTCTAATTTTTTTTATTCATTGATAAACTCGTATATTTTTTTTGTCGATTTTAAAACTTGTTGAGGATATATTCGTTAAAGCTTTGAGTACATCATTAAATCTGACTTTTATCGGGTTGTTATTCTCAGAATGTTAACAGTGTTTATACATAACAATATTACAAACAAAATATGAAGTAGGTAATGGCTGTAGTAATAAAATACAATATAAATAATACATACTACATAATATAGTAATAACTTGCGGAATGCACGTACCACACTGTGATTTTATGTGTTAATTATTGATTATTATTTCGTTGGTGGTACCTATCAAAATGAATTGTGTTCAAAATTTTAACGATCTCAGATTCGATTTAATTCTTTCACATTTAAAATATCCTTCCAGTTTACGTATTACACCTATGATGGGGCCCCCTTTGAGTTTCGGGGCCCCGATGCTACGGAACGACAACGTGAAATCGGCTATAAACCAAAATTGTGTGAACCAATTTTCTACAATTTTTTTGAATTTAAATTAAATAATTCAAAAATTTCAAAGTTCCACAGCTCCCTCAAAAACGATTGATATTTCAACAGTAAACTCGTTAAATCCTTCTTAATAATATTTATAAATTTCAAGACGAACGGAGCAATTTCGAAGTCAGGACGTTTTCGTTTTTTGCTCATAACTCCAAAAATAATCAAAATTTCAAAAAACGATTCAAATAAAGTACCATTTCGGATTAATCACCCATCTTTCGAGGTATCGTACGTTAAAATCGGAGCATTCTTTCTACTAGGAAAAATGATCACGGAAAAAAAAAAAACATCACTGTAAAAATGATACATTCTTCGCTGACGCTCTGCAGAATCTAAAAGTAAGAAACGTTGTATAAGTTATTATAAAATTTTCTATTATTTTAATCTATTGTTTTGCGATAATAATGCTATCGACACGTGTTATCGTTATAAACATTTTGTGATAAAAAATTCACGGGTATAGTGATGCAAGTTGGAAATTAAACGGACATTACTAACCGTCAGAAATTTCTGAAAAAAATGCTTTACTGAATTTTACGACACTCGTTGTCTTTTGAAAGAACAATGTTTATAATGTAAAAACTAATAAACGTTTTAACTCAATATATATATATACAATTTTAAATTTCAGAAATTTCTCGAAAACATTATCGTCTGAAATTTAACAACACTATTCACGGTACATCAAATTTACAGGCGCTATTAGAAATTAGTATTTGTTTTTTCGAAGTACTACATAATAACGTCATGCCTACTAATGTTTTGATTCCTCCTTGCATCGATACAAATTACGAGCTCAATATACACGTTAACATGTTGTGTTTCGTTTTCAGTTGTAAAACTTTAGCTTTTTTTTTTTTGGAGATATCTTCGTGGAAACTATTTAATCACTGTAACATTTATAACGTGTACGGTGTAGGTATTTAAAGCTACTGTATCCAACATAAAACGTTCCGAGACCAACACGGACTGACAGGGGGTCGTTTTTTATTTCAACGCAAAGGATTATGTGCTTAACAGTGATTTAAAACCATACATTCATGATATAGACGTAACGAAAACAGCAATTTAGGTATTTCTGTACAGTTTTTGGACTGAGAACCAATGGCATTTCGCTAAAAAAAAATAATAACCGATGTTTATTATTTTATTTTAATCGATACATCGTTACTACAAATGCGGGATATACGTAACTATACCCGTGGAGTAGGTAGGTACTAACGTACCAGAGTTTAAAATATAATTTCGCAAACAGTTCCGACAGTTTTTCATTTTAAGATCACTTTAGATACTTTCTCAGCCAAAAAACATCTATTAAAAATATTTTTTGACTACGCGAATTAGTGTCATAAAACAAATCAATAATGATCTAACTAGTAAACATTGTTGTCATACAAGTTAGGTCAGGTTATTAACGAATTATATTGCTGAAAACAACGAAACTGTTCTCTATGTGTATGTAATTTTTTCGCAGCACGTGTACTATATATTATATATTTTCAATACAATCCTAGAAATGAAAACGGTGGAAGTAAAAACCGTGGTCTTTTTCTCTAAAAAATTTTATCTTCATTTTTATCGAGTATCAAAACAAACGCTAAAAATGTACATAATATTTTCAAATTCATATTTTAATGTTCAGAGGTATTTTAAAATTTATATGAATTCCATTGCTCAACGTACAACGTAATATTATAAATATAAGAATAGAGTAACTGCGTATTTTGTTCATTATATATTATAAATTCAAGCGGTAGAATTCCAACTTTTTGAGCTTTCGTTTTATACAAAGTCGTAATTGAACTAATCATACACGACATGTACTAACATTTCATTAGTCGCGTGTGTGCAGTGCAGTATTTTATTTTAGTGAAATTCATTTTTTCCCCCGGTTTAAAAGGCGTAGATTTTTAATCATAATTTAATGGATTGATTTACGACGAATGAATAATTAACAAACAAAAATATAGGAATAAAAAAAAATAATAATAATAATAATAAATACGTTTATTTTTCTTGTGCGTTTTACTGCGGATTTCCATGAAAATAAAACGCTTACAAATAATGATTATTGCGGTGTAGTAATTAGTTACGTTTAACAGTGTTTAATCTGTTGCGGAATGGGATGTCTAAAAAAAAAAGTTTGAAACAAATACAGTGAGTTGAGGAGCCTGTGTTATATTGAACGTTAAAAATGCTCTAAAATGTACAATATACAATAACGAAATATTTTTTTTTATTTTCAACAACTAGGTTATCGCTATATTGTTACATACTATTTGAGTGTTATTTCGTAGACGATTTTGATTCAGACTTAAACTTACAACAAAGTTTTGTATTTTTTCAAGTCTAAACATATACAATTGTTTAACTGCAAACACATCGAACAACACCTTGCAAACCTGCTTGTACTAATAATAGTAATCTATTACGTTGAAATCAATGCTAAATATTTGGAAAAACTGTTACAATTTTTTCAATTTTTCTTCTTTTTATGGACACACTCGACGACGATTTACTTTATGGTATTATGATTTATTCGCGATATATAACATGGTTGTTGTTAAATATCCAATCACGTCATACTAACTAAAATGAAATACTTCAAACACTAAAGTAAAGCTCGAGTGTTGTCTATTTAAAAATGCACTTTGGATTGGCCGTGACTGCTGCAGGAAAATCGAGAAAGAAAAAAGAAAAGTGGTTAGGTAGTAGGCGCCACATTTAAATGTCCTGTGTCTTACAGATACAATCAAATTAAAAAATGTCTAGGCGTGGAAGGAACGCGCTCGAAAGATCGCTCGATTTCGTTCATTTTTTCGGAACAAACCTGCCGAAAAAATATCCAAAGGAACGTAATGGAATTTCGTTTATTTTTTAAAACGATTTTTTTTTTTAATTTTTTATGTTTACCCATACTCAAGTAGGTAAATAGGTTTTGACATTTTTCATTTTCTGTCTACAATCGTGTTTGTTTGTTATTATCGTCAGCTGCCGAGTCGGCGGATCGGGAGTTACTACAGCAAAAGCGCTTGTAATTATTGTAATTATTTATCACGAAGGAAAACTATTGATCCGTTCAATTCCGGTAATGTGAAACGTTTTTAACCCGAGTTGTTTTTTTCTCCGTGCGCGTAAACTTTCATTTTCAACTTAAAAATATATAACAGTGTAAAAAATAACGCATAACATCAATGGAATAAAAACCGTTTAAAAAAAAAAATTCAGTGAATCAATCTCCATAAATCTGTTTACCCGTCTCAATTATCAGCCCGTGCCCCGCGTTGAGGGGGGCGTAACATTATAATACGCTTGGAACATCAGACGCTCTTTAGTGGACGGACTCACTTTTTTTCTTCCCCCCGAGAAACGTAAAATGTATTCGGATTCCGTTCTCAAGGTGCGGGGACGGTTCCTTTTAAAAACGGATCGTTCCCCCGAGCACTGTGCAGCCGGGGGGGTGTGTGAAAATTCCAAGCGTATTGAAACGAATTCGGATCGCGAAAACGCAGGCACAAACCTCGTTTTACCCCGAACAGTTTTTTTCTCGCGGAGGGTTTCGCGGTCAGGAAAAAAAACGGTCTCTCGTGCACATCGTCGCTTTTTACAAAACTGTATGCGAGCCAAACTAAGTGGAACCGCAAAGTGTTGCACTTCGTTTGGACATTATTGGGGTGTACACGCGAACCTGTAACTAGTTGATAATATCACGGCGGTTTCCGCGTTGTTTTCCACTCGCCGGATTTCGTGCCCGCCGTCTGGTAAATCTCAGTCGGAACTTTACAAGTACATAATATGTACTTGTAAAGTTCCGACTTTATATTTGTTATATTATAACACGTGTAACACGTTTGAACTAACTGTTGACCGCACACGCAGCGCTTTTCTGCAAGTATTTTTATTTCAACCCATCGCGGGTGGAAAAAAAACATACTTTTTTTTTTGATATTATATATTTAAAGTACGTGCGCAGCTACTATAGCGGCGGCGGAGAGCAAATATAAAAAAAAAAAATAGTATCCCGACAACATCGTTATAAAACGTTGCGCACGATGATATTTGCATGAAAACCGTATAAAAGTGTTCACTAACCATATTATATAAGTACAATGTAAAATAAATAAATATAACGCGTATAATATGGTACAACCGTATATGTTATATTGGCGATATTATTTATTACGAGGTTTTACTCCGAGGTTACGTATTATTATGAAATGGTCTCTCTGAAAACTCGGGCAGCATTATTATACGTTTTATAATAAAGAATAATAAATACACGTATTATGACGGTAATGTTGTATAAAACGTCTGCATGTCACCACCCGCTGCACGTCGTCGTTCCTTTCTTCGCGACATGATAATGAGTTTTTTTTTTTTTTTACGAACCCAAATTTTTGAGGTCGGACCGAACTTTTAAAAATTTCCGAAACTTTTATCCATCGTATAAAAAAACAATACGACAATACAAATGACACGTATTTATGTCGAACAACGTTTACAGTTTATTAAGTAAGTAAGTACCTGTTAAACACGATTTTTCACATTTTAAGCGCGTTTTCTCGTGAGAGCCATACGCTCGGTTCCGTACGTAAATGCAATTATCGAATGTGATCGCTTCCCGTTTCTGAACACAGTTTTGTAAATAAACGAGGTCGTAGAGATTTAATAAAATTGACTACGTTTACGGTTTCTCGGAGTACTAGTTTAAATTGTTCTGGCACACGCTTTACTGCTACAGCGTCCCTGTGAATGCTGCGACGTATGCGAATGTACAATTTTCTGTAACCGATTTTATTTTAGTCGCAACACCTCCATGTATATCTGTCATAGCTCGAACACTAAAGACGACTGAGTTTTTTGCTTTCAGGTATTAAATAACACTTTTTTGATCAAAACTTCCGAACCAGTGACCCATCCGAAGCGTAGTCGCTACACCGTCAAACTACCCACGCGATTCCGGCTTTTTTAAGAATAAAAAATGTGTGTACTCGGGTATAAGCTTTGTAAAAGATGACTGATACATTTATTCCATAATTCGTATGTTACGATACACGAAGTGATTTTTTGGACGTTGAAGATGTTATTCAGTTATTTTTTTTTTTTTTTTTCATAACAAAATCTTATCCAATTATTACTAAAGCCATAAAGGTACTTGATAGGTGTTGTGTCGCATATATGTATAAAATATTCAAATAAAATCAAGTGAATGCGTTTGAATTTCTTAAAAACATTTTTTTTTTTTAAATTATTGATAAGAGTGAACATACTACCTAGGTGTTATTTTCTAATCACGATTTTACACAGTAGGTAATCATCTAGTAATATCTCGGAGGTTCTTTTGGCGCTGTCGCTATGCCAGAAATCAGAGTGTGTTTTAAAATAAAATATATCATAAAATGTCGTAGACACAATCGGAGTTTTTGACAATTTTGAAATGATATTTTTCATAAGAATTGTGTTGTATCATGTTTTGAAAAAGACGACGAGAGATTAATCTTAAAATTTGACCGCATATTTTTTCAACCATGCGTATAAATTTCTTGCCCAGAATCGTGCGTATTATACTTTTGATAAAACGTCGGACGATAGATTCCGGGTTCTCTTACAAATCGGATTTTTGAAGTCGTCCGTTTTGCAGAAAGACAACGTAACTACTTATTGACTTTATCCGTGATGAAATAAGTTTGACGCTGTCCATTATAATATTATAGGTAGATACGCTTCGAAACGAACCGCGGTGAGGTCTCTGCAGAATCGACCGACACCGTCAGCTCGTATGTGGGTTAGCGACAGTTTTAATGGGGACCGTGATTTTTGTTCTCGGTCCACGCGGATCGTGGAAGCTTAGAAGTTTCTGTTTCCGAACGTACACGATGATCTAATATCGTACGATACGATAAAAACGGCTCTGCACAACGTTTACGATTTTTTATGTACACTACGTTTTCTGGAGATCGACAATTGTTCTTTTCGAATTCGGTACGAATCGAAGGGGATAAAATCAAAATAATCGTTTTTCCGAATCATTATATCGCATTATATACGCCATTCGGATCGATCGGCACGTCTAAATTTGTGTGATTCGTTATACAGACGGTTAGGTTAATTTCCTTCGAGGAACGAAATAATCGTCGTGCCGAAACAACGGGTGCATTGTTGAGAAACGCATAACATCGTACGCGTTGATTATTCTAATATAACGGCGAATCGAGTGACGTGCCTATCTACGGTCGAATTATGAGTGATTTTATTTTCTAGCAGTCTGAAGAATCGTTCCCTCCCCAAGCAATAAGATCGGTATTATTGTGACCGGAACGTGCATACGTACAATATTAGCGCAATCATTACAGTCCGAGGATTAGTAATCCGGATCAAACGCGCGGATAATATTTCGGTTTATTTTTGTAAAACATATATGTTCTATAGTCCGCGGAATATACTGTCAGGAAACGTTCGTCTGCAGAGCTTTCTCCCGCGTTTTCTGAGTGACCGGAAAACGCGAAAAATCTCGTCGAGAGACCGGTCGGGGCGCGGTGTTTGTGTCGCGAGGGTCCGGTAATTTATATTTCGGAGAGCTGCACAAGCCAGCCCTTCGCATACCGTTCCGAACCATAACGCTCGCGTTCGTGGCAAGAAGATATATCCAGCCCCTAATCTGGGCCGGAGGAAATTAAAAGAAGAAAATTATATTAATAACGCCGACAAAACCACGTCGAGAAATCCCGCGTAGGTAACGTTCCCCGGCGATCGGTAGCCGTTTACCGTGGTCGCGGACCGATTTCGCCGCAGCCGCAGGAAATAATCAAATATGTTTTTGGGTTTTTAACTGCTCGCAGACTTTTTATTCGCACGTCAAAACCGTTTAAATCCTGTTCCCTGACCACAACGCCTATTGGGGTTTGAATTATTTTTTTATACACCAGTTCGTGTTATGCCTTAGAGACGCGAACGCAATATTAAAGTCTCTGACGCCGATAGTAGTAGTATACCGCGATATGTCCAGCTGATAGTTGAAAAAATTGAAAAATACCTATCTAATGACATCAATAACGTGTATTGTCGCGTTGTAATTACAGAAATCACAGCGCAGTTTTTTTTTTTAAGTTAAAAACGATACAAAAACACAAGTTTACGTAACCCGCGTGAATTCATTTATTCTTCAAAGTTCTCAAAACTAACTTTGTTCAATATCAGGTAGAGATCTCTTAATCGTGCCTACAGTAATTTCAAGTATTGAAGTATGATGCAACAATAAAATGACGGACGCGAACCGGTAGTTTTTTGTTCGATTTCGTTTACAATTGAGCGTTTCAAATATTTTTTATTTTGTTTGAGCGATATTATGTTTTTCGGCGTTAAAAATCCGATTCCAGACGCGTGGCCACGTGAGCGTATTTGGCACATCGTATGTGTGCCTGCCGATCCGTGGTCGTTTTGACACTTAATGTCGTACGAAACTTATAATTTTCTCCCGCACAAGATAATAAGATAAATTGTTTTATACAATCGTTGTATACTGCGGCGGGTAGCGACTGTAAAAAAATTATGTACGGTACACGTGTTGTTGGATTTGTTACACCAGTATAATACTCGTTATTCGTTTTGTTTTTACTCGTTGTCGAGGTGGAACACGTATTGTTTATTTAAATTTACGAAAAGTTGTTTCACAAACATTTGTTTTTTTTCGTCACCACCGCTGTCCGTCGCCCAGCTCCATCACTAACCGCGACGCCTTTTTATCGTTACGAAATACCAATCGAACTATACATTTATAACAAAGGTTCTACGCGACGACTGTAAAAACCGTTTCGTATAACAACGCGATTCACCACTGATGATTTTATTTTTTCCCTGAGCAGTTCTTAGATTAACTACTCTTAGATTTTGAAAAAGTTTACTAGAATTAATACAGGAATTAATACTGAAAAAATTTAATACTGAAAAAATACAGGATTCACCACATCGTGAACAACGTTTAAAAAAAAAGGAGAAAAAAAAACAGAAATCAAAAACACAGTAGTCAAAAAAATGTAACGCAACAGATGGCGTCTTCGTAACTATATACATCAAATAACCGTTTGCGGTGATACACGTAAGAAACCTCGTAAACTATAGTGTATAAGGAACATTATGCATAAAAACGGTAAAAAAGTTCATTAAAATCTTCACGGTTCGATTGAAATTGATTAAACATGTTATTTACAATAATAATTTTTTTTTTTTTAAAACAGTTTCCAAAAGCGTAGGAAAACATACAAAAAATCATAGAGGTCTTGCGATAAAATGTATACACAGTGTTAATTTCATACAAGACTTCACATTACATAATCTGTGCGGGTTCGAATCTTTACCATTTTCAAATATCTAAACGTCTGATAATTAACTTTTGCACCTACCTATGCGACTAAAACAATTATATTTTATTTCTAACTATAGAATAATTATTTCAACAATAGTATTTTTTATACCTAATAAATCGATATTTCTTTTTCAACCATATTATTATAAATTTGTAAATAGTTGTCCATATACTACAACATTTGTTGTTCTGATATTATTCTTTTTAATAAAATAAAATTTAGATGAAAACAATTGTATAATGTGATAACGTATTGTAAGTACATCATAAACAACTAACAAATATGTTTAACCTTTTTTTTTATTTAAGTAGGGGATATGTTATTTAACTTTTGTTAAAATTTCTATTTTTTTGTCGTTTTTGTTTAATAAAAAATTTGTAAACGCAACACATTTTTTTGAGGTGTTTAAAATAATTTTCTCTTGATGTATAAACAAGTTTAGGGATTTTCTGACAATTTTTAGCAGTTTTTTTTTTTTTTGTAATAAAAGTAATAATTATTCTGTAATTATTTTTTGGTACTCTAAAGATTTAAACATAATTTCGACTTATTCTAAAAATTTTAACTTTAATACGTATATTGAATTTATACTAAAAATATATTTCAAAAATAGAATAAGTAATATTTTTCTGCAAAGGTCAGCAAAATGGTTAGGCGCATTTTTTCTGCGTGCATAGGTATTAAAAAAAGAAATGATACATTATTGTTTTTGTGTTTTAATATGTATAATGTATACATAATACGTATATACTTTTGAAAATGTAATAGATTACATTTTATTAAATAAATAATTTATTCTAGAACGACAATTTAGTTAGTACTTACTAATAAACTCAATTACTTTTCTGTTTAACAATTGAA
>CM029358.1:32802309-32972928 GCA_017140985.1 Hormaphis cornu
GGAGAAATCCGGCGATGAACTTTGACCTGTGTGTCGGATCGTTTTGATTGGCCGGAGTGCGGTTGTGGACAATTATTTTGCATTTCTTATTATAAACGACGTGTGGGTTTTTCCGGCTCGACTTCCCCGGTAATGGAGAAAGCCGGCGATGAACTTTGAACTGTGTGACGCATTGTTCCGATCGCCTGGAATGCGGTTGTCGACAATTATTTTGTATTTATTATAATAACGACGTGTGGGTTTTTCCGGCTCGACTTCCCCGGTAACGGAGAAAGCCGGCGATGAACTTTGAACTGTATGACGGGTCGTTCCGATTGGCCGGCCGCATGCACTGGCTCGTTCGTTACATGATTTTTTATTTTTTTCTACAATTCAAATATTTTTATTCGAATGATAAATTTCGTTTTACACAACACATTATTTAATTTTAAAATGTTAAATAACAAATTTGACAAACTATTATTCTTAAGATACCACTTAGGAAATAGAATCGAAGATTAAATTATTCGCATAATATACATTTATAATTATATTAAACCAGCGTCTTTAACACTGAGAGTACTAATTGAAAAACAAATTAGAAGAAACAAAGATACATTTATAGCCTTTGTCGATTTAGAGAAGGCGTTTGATAATGTAAAGTGGAGTATATTATTCTATAATCAATTGGAATTAAGTATTACGACAGAAAATGCATATATAATTCAATCAAAAATCAAACTTTATTAATACGTATAGATGGAAAAGAAGAAATAACAAAAATTAAAAAGGGTGTACGACAGGGCTGTAACCTATCTCACCCATGCTGTTTAATCTATATGTCGAAGAAGTAATGAAAGAACTAAGAATAGAAGTAAAGCAAGGAGTTAGAATAGGTGGAGAAACAATTAACGCTCTGAGATTTGCTGATGACATCGCTTTCTGCGCAGAAACAGAAAATGACCTGCAAAATATTTTAACAAAGGTCAATAAAATATTATGGGACAAATATGGAATGCGATTAAATAAAAAAAAAAGACAAAGGTTATGGCGTGCAGCAAGACAAACCCTGCTCAACTTAATATATACATAGATAATGCACGCATAGAACAAGTACAACACTTTATTGATTACTTAGGAAGTAAAATAACGGAAGATGGCCGTTGTAAAGATGAAATTCTAAGTAGAAAAGCGAAGAGGGCTTTCCAGAATAAAAAACACCTGCTAACCACCAATAGTATGGACTTAGAGGTAAGGAAAAGTTCTTAAAAATATTTATGTATGGAGTGTTGCCTTATATGGCAATGTGAAACCTGAACAGTCAGTGCACAATAGAGAAAAGAAAACTAGAGGCCTTCGAAATGTGGTGTTATCGTAAAATGTTAAGAATTAAATGGATTGATAGAATAACGAACAGTACTAAATAGAATGAAAGAAAATACTACGGCATGCCATTAAAGTTAGAAGAGCTAAAATGATAGGACATCTACTACGCCATGAGAGTATAACAAAAACCGTCATAGAAGGCGACGATGAAGGCCATATAGGAAGACCAAGGATGGAGTATACGAAGCAAATAATAAGTGACATGGGGAAGAATAAAGAACTAAAAGGAATTGAGTAATGATAGGGAAGTATGGAGAGCAAACCAATCTAAGGACGACTGAAGACTGGAAGAAGATTATTTATAAACATTTGATTTTAACTACAATCGTTCAGTATTTTATAATAGTTTCATAAAACGTTTTTTTAACGTTATTCATACGTTTTATTTTTTTTTATAATATCAAACAAATTGTAAAAAAGGATTTTAATTAACTACGGGCCGCATTCGTCAAAATTAAAATAATACGTCGTAAAAAACAATTTACCGTATGACTCTCGTATTGTTTTCTCGGGCTACCCGTGTACTGATGTAATTAATAAAAATTGAAAGCACGAAACGTAGTAGGACACTACGATAGGGCTTCATCGTTGCCAGTTTGTTTTTATAAAAAAAAATTTCCGTTACGTTCGGGTAACCGGCACGAGAGATTTCGGACTTTTTTCGTTAGAAAAATCGA
This sequence comes from Hormaphis cornu, assembly GCA_017140985.1. Classification (NCBI taxonomy): domain Eukaryota; kingdom Metazoa; phylum Arthropoda; class Insecta; order Hemiptera; family Hormaphididae; genus Hormaphis; species Hormaphis cornu. Next base: position 32,804,352 of record CM029358.1, read on the forward strand.
GCGAGCACTTTTATCCCGCGCTGTTGTCTGCAACGTTCCGAAAAAAACGGTTAGTTAAAACTTTTTAAACGACTCGACAGAAGTAGGCCGCCGACCCGAATCGTTGACTGGGCGGAAAAAAAGTCGATTACGATGTGCAGTAAGTTTCGCCCGAATTCGTCGTCGACGTCGGTGTAGTAATCGTCCGATCGTGAATACGTGGGTACGACCGGCATCGATCGGAATGTCCGGCGGTGAAACGGGACGACACGTTTTGGTCAGTCAAAGAACGGAATTTTTTCGACAATTTTATATTATAATGCTCGGTACAACAGTAAGATCGGTTGCCGTTTGGTACGGAAAACAAAAAAAACCGTAAATTTCTAGTTCACTCGGCGGGACCTATAGTTTGGCGGAGTAGCGACGACCCACCACGGGGGTGAAGTTGGCCCCCCATCACAATTCATTTTTTGAAACACATTTAACGAGTCGCAAATTTTAAAAACTTTGTCGCAAAATGTAGACGTTTTGAGATTTTTCTTCGAACGTCCCCCAACTTCACGCACGTGTTTACATACTGTTTTCTGCGCTTTCAGAATTTTACCGGGCGCGAGTTATTTTCAAGCTTTTTTTATTCCGATATCAAATTTTGTCTTACACTACACGCATAATTTTCGAACGTCATCGCACTTCAATATTGTGTGACGATTTCAGCTCATTTCAACGATTGGACCCATTACACGGACGCGTAGTAACGGTCAAAATACTGAATCGATTGTTGTGTCAATATCGTAAAAAGCACGTATTCGCCGTAAATATTTACGTTTTTTCCCATAATTTTTTTTTTTATTGCAATTTCCGCCGAAACTATGACCCCTCGAAGTAGGTATACTTACCGTTCGATACGAAGCTACCAGATACCGGGGGTAGGTACACGTACAGCGCGATCAAAGCATTTTTGAAGGAGTTATCGCAGTGAGTGCAAATGAAATTCAATACAATCGCTTCGTCGTGTAATGCTCAGATGCTGTTATTGTATAACTAAATCACGATTCTTGCAATAACAATATACTACAACGTAGGATTTAATATCGATGATACAGCTGATTATCACGTATTCTCTCTTTCTTTTTTAAACAATTGACACTTTTTTTCCGCGAGACATAATTATATCTTATCGAAATTTAGGCCTAATATGATTACGCATACTTTTCATGGAACAATCAAATCACATTTTTCATCATCCACGATCGCCCCCGCGGTTAGAGCCAGTCGTCAGAAAATTGATAAGCGTTGCCAACCGCCACGAAAAAAATATTGTACGATAACTAAGCCCTTACCAACGTTCTTCTTCTTATACACCGCGTGAAGACGTCGTGTCTATATATAGGTTTGGATGCGGATAGGTTTTGGGCTGTTATATCGGTTTCGCGCCACCTGAAGTATTGCTCCCATCGACGGTAGAAAAATTCACTTTTTTTCGCCAAACTATTTTATGCGTACGTAATGCACATATCCAATCTGTGTTGAACGACTTTGTATTATTTTCCATTCGGATTACAACGACAAAGTACTTAAACGTTGTAAATAAACTTGTAAAGTACTTTTTGATTGGTGGACAGTTTGTTATAAGCGCGTAACATTTTTGTACGAACATTATCTTTATCTGACTAAAAATTAAAACCCGTCGCTATTCTTGTAGTCACTTTTTCTTCAACACAACGACTATACATAATTGGCTTCTACTATCAGCTTCTGTTCGAAAAACGTAACCTACGCGATGTAAACATTGCCGTTTAGGCGTAATGTGCTGTTGCGGATTAGCTGTGTAGTGTTGCAATTCTACTACATTAGCGAACAGGGAAAAAGTGGAAAAAAGGGAAAAAGAAAAAAAAACCTATCGAAAATGGCGTTCAGTGTCATCGGTCCGGAGACGGCGACGGCCGGGTACGATATCCCTCGCTCCTTATATTATAGCCGCTCATACGCGTCGGACCACTTAAAAGGCGGAAAAAAACGGTAATAAAAAGAAACGGTTTTATGTTATTATTATGTATATATCGTGAATACGCGCTCTTTTGTCCATGTAAACGGTTAGGCGGTGCGCATTGTTACATTCATGCGGGGCGAATATTCCTCGGACCGGTGCATCAGTGACATTATGTGTGTCACACGTCACGTCACGTACCGGGGGCGTATTTCGGGATTTTTCCGCCCCCGGGCGACAGAAAATATAAAAATTAATTAAAAAATATTTAACTTCAAACATTTTTCGTTTTTTTTTTCAAGTTTAAAAAATGCCTCCAAACAAAATACAATTTAAAGTCGAAATCCCAACTTTCATGTAGTGTTCTCGGTCGGAGCACTCCATCGACTCCGAAAAGGTCATTACAAAACCTGAAGGGTTCAACATTTTCTCCGTAAAATTCTCGATTCCTTTCTGGTTGCGAAACAAAACCGTGGTAATAAAGTATATTATATTGTGTCGATTATAGCTGATATTATTCACGTTTTACGAAAGTGACGATCGCGCACACATCGCTCATTATCGCTGCAGTATGAGTAACGAGTGCGACGGGTACATTTCATAAAGTTCGCTTTGTAACGGAATATAGGTAATACAAAGTCGAGTACGATTCGTTTTTTTTTTTTTACGAAACGTTAATATTTTTTTGATTATACATTACTGCGGTGGGTAACGAGGTTTTCGGCGAGACTACAATATAATGTTATGTATTGTGTAAAAAACAAGAAAAAAAAAAAAAAAATGAACGAAATTAAGTCATTTTAAAAATCCGCCCCCCAAATTATTTGTCAAACACCTTGTTAAAGATAACGTATTATGTCTTTATTTTTACGCAGGGTATATAGTCACCGCACGCACTTTACACATTATACCGTTCGCTTTACGAGACTTCTAAAAATAATTTTTTTTCCGATTCCATCAACGAACGTTACACGCTTACCTAAGTGGTGACTTATTTATTTTTTACCTGTCCGCTAAACAAATCAAACGACTCGGAATGTAAAAACACCCGGGTTGTGTTTTGAGAATAATATTGTACTGAATAAAATAAAATAAAATTATCCGCTCAAATTAATCTTAGCTGCTAAATATTTTCCCGGTTTCATTTGAACGCAGTAAAGTGAAAACTATAGGTATTTCTTATTATAAAATATAAATCCGCTCTAGAAGAAATGCACGACATAATAATGTATAGGTTTATCTTATGGTAGTATATAGTATAATATTACGTACTAACTAATCAATTACACGTTACCGCTGTATACATTTTAAAAATATTACCACGAATTATTAGTAAAATAGTATAAATTTTTTTTTTTAAATACGTAACAAAGGAAGTTTCATAATATACTCGTCACATCACGTCGTGTTACTTTTAGCTCCAAAATTCTCAATTGTTGAAACACTTTTTCTGTGTTCTGGATTGCGATGCATATACACGTGGGTGGTTAATCGAATTAGAGAACGAAACCCCGGGCCATTGAAGCCGGGTCATTTCGAATGATGGCCGATGCGCAAGATGCTCGAATTTGGATTTCTATGTTTCAAAATCTAAAGTATCGGAGACGACCGCATACTGTACGGTTAAGAATAAAAATTCCAGTAAAAATAAATGTACGGAAGATACATTGACCGTGCTAAACAGTAATTATTACTTCATGCGTGTGCAAATCAGTGGCGTAACTTATTTTTAAAATAAAACTTAAAAACGTTATTCTACACTCGCATAATTCTTATAATAACGTTTCAGAAATGAATGACGATTTAAAATAAAACATTTTTTGAGGTTTTATTACCAAATAAATACGTATACAACTGCACGCGATGAAATTCGTACGGCCGTGGGTATCTTAACGTCGATTGGAATAATTGAAATCGGTAATCGCTTTTCTTCCGATTTGAAAATTATTCGTGAACTATTACAATACGTCGCGGTAATCGACTTCTGGTCGAGAATTTGGTTGATTACGCGTCTCTCGCCGAAAACAGCCTACCTCTCTGCTACAATGCGCTCGTATATTATGTTTTCTAACCGAAATCGACAAGGGCAAAATATTACAGTTCATATTATGTACATTTTTTTCTTTTTCGTGAAACATCACGCGATACCACCACAAGTCGCGATTGCACAGCATTCAACTCTCGACTGCCGTTGAACTCGCGATATTATTTTGTATACGCGTGGTTTTAGTTGTGACAAAAACGTTATTTTTCCGTCCCATTGTCAACATAACGCGGCGTTCGCTCCACCGTCTTTGGCGATGTAGTCGTAAACTTGTCAATAACGCGTCCAAAAAACAATAATACTATGCGTGCTGGATGTCGAATGAACCGTTTTAATAGTTGCTCGGAAATGTAATTACCGCAAGTAGTACATCGACGCGCGTGCAGGTAACACAGAGGAGCGCATAAATGGAAAACCGTAGGAGAAAATGATCGCTGCAGGAAAACGAATTAATTCTGTTGACGACCGAACAGGCGCCCGTTCGGATTTATAGACTTTTGAGGTGTGCCCGGGGCGATATTTTTTTAATTTTTTGAGGCCCACATTTTACCCAACATCTGAACGAGGAAAAACATCGAAACATAGACGTATAAACTTCGAAGTCATGGATGAAAAACGATTTGACTGTTCCGCGAAAAGTGCGTAAAATAAACGATCTAAACCTAGATTTTGATAAGATCTTATTATTTTTCGTTGACGAAACTCGTAACAATCCGTGATAAAATCGGTATTTTTTATCGGGGGAAAAAAAAAAAAGTATTTCGTCCATGACTGACGTTGTGTTGGCGCCAAGTACTTAACCTACATGGTCCGCTCGTATCTCGGTTATTTTAGATTGATTATACAAATTTTGAGAAGTGTAGTCTGTGCATTGAAAACTGAGCAGCAGCAGCAGCAGCTGTTCACCATACTAAATTTAAAGAGTGAAAATTGATACGATATTTAATCGTTGACGTTGATGTTTTCTTCTCGTACGTCACTTGAACTGACGGTTTAAGAAAAAAATTTTCGCCATCCCCCCAATCATCTGCTGCCCGCGGCAAGTGCCCTTAAAACCAACCCCGTCGTCAAATCCGGCCAGTGTTTGGAATACGTACGTCCTACTGTTATATTTGCGAATATTCCAACGCAATGTTCACACCGAATAATTTTCACGGGTATTTTTTCCCCGTTATTATTTTGCGCCTGAAAATATCTTAAATTCTACGAGCGTAATAATTAAATACGTTCGCAAATATGTTCACTGTAAAATATACACTACTACGTGTTCCGGTATTTTTCGCTACTGACTGGCACATTTTGTCAAAATTCTTGTGTTGAATCGCGTGATTTATTTTCGCAGTGAAAGCGTGTTTGATGTTTTAGTTTTTTACACAGTTTGACCGTCACCGTGTACGCGATATCGTAATATTACGCGTGACATTATCGTGTAAAATGCGTTCAATAGCCAACGGATATACCATGTTTTATAATTGAATCGATTTAAATGTTTCGACCGTTTTACATTTGCGATGATATCGCGCGAAAATCCAATTTTGAAATGGAAACACGATTTATAAAATATTGGGAATTTACACGCTCAACTGTTTTTCAAAAAGTGCAGCCAACAGGGCTATTTCACGCGCAGTGTTAACATTAAATTTCATAACGATTATTAAGTTAGGTATATTCGACTTTTCTATTCCATTTTTATAACTTAATGCGTTTTACTTTTAAATAAAAAAAATGTTATCTCACTTAATTCGAGGTTCGTTAAATTAAAAGTTAACAAACAACAACAAAATTAACTTGAAATAAATATACGACATTTCGTATTTTTAATTCACGTACCTACACCTAGTATACGACGTATTTTTTTCTGCTTCGAACGAATTTTTTCGTATTTTCTTTCGAAATTTTCTTCTTTGTAATACATTTTTTTTTTTCAGAAAGAGAAATGTTTTTAATCGTTACTCAAAGTGAACGCGTTAAATTAAATGTACCAAGTTAAAACAAAAAAAAATAATAAATTAACGACTCGAATAATCGACTCGACTAAAAATAACTTAATTTAATTCTAACTTTTAACTAAACTTTTAACGCAGCCTCGATTTTTGTTCTACGTTTATGTTTTTTTTTTCTTTTGGTACGTTGATCGAGTTTAAATCGAATAAAAACATCATAACGTAGAATATTCGTAATAAACTTGTCGAGATAACTTACGCGAGCACTGCCGTTTTTATAATTTATTCCATGATTTTTCTAAAAATTATTTACGAAATTACTTTTTCATCATTTACGCGTAAAATATACATGGACCGGAGAAACATTAAATCCTTATTGAACGTGGACGTTTGAGAGTGGTTGTCACTTGTCACTTCTGCTAGGTAAAAGTGTATTACGCGCATAAAAAAAAATGTACCCGTCATATCGACACACATAACGTTATAACGTTAAACTATTTTGGAAATTATACGTATTTTTTTTTAAATATAAGCGTACGACAGAGTAAAATGTTTAATACAGTTCGTAAAACATTTCAGAGTAAAGTAGCAAAAATATTTTTATGCCTGCTGTAGGTTATTGTTGAGTGTTTTGTTTCTTTTTTTTCGATACGTTTGGTCGGGAAAATGTCTTCCTAACACGTTATAGATTGCCAGTCATTTGTTCGTAAAACTATATTTTACATGCATAACATTAGTAAAGAACATTGTAAATCACAGCGTCGTCGTAAGTCGTGTACGTCGAGTACGTCATAATAATGTATTGTTTAGTCGTCACGTAACAAATTACGAAAATCGACAATTCGTATGTGAACATTGTCAATTCTGCGGTTACAACTACACTTCTTACGGTCTTTAACGTCAATAACTTGTTTTTACGCAGTTTTTTTCATTTTTTCTTTTTAACACGTTGTTGGCATTTAAAACTTACATTTTACGTACGTATAATAAAAAAAACATACCACGGAACTAAATATATTACTGCCGGTTTCAAAAAAAAAAAATATAGTTTAAAATATTTCTAGCTCAGCAAACGATAAAGCGCCCGTTTCAATTGTATTAATATTTTTTTCAGAAATGCCCAATTTTGCCGAACCAATAACGAACGTTACGGTGCCGGTCGGCAGAGAAGCAACATTAGTGTGCGTCGTGGACGACCTCGGCTCCTATAAGGTACTTATTGAAAAAATCACGTAAAAACGTATATTCTTGTGTCGACATTTTTTTAAAAAGCTTCATTTAGAAAAGACAATCGTTTCGCGTGAATGCGCACACACAAAACTACTTTACTTTGGAAATTTAAACTTTAATAAAGCGTTTTTCTTTTGACCATTTAACCGAAACAGTCACCGCAGTTATGCCTACTGCAGGCAGGTATAATTACTTCAGTTTTTAATTTGTTTCGGCGTACTTGTGTCAATTTTAATTTTCAAACGAGCCTCGCGCGTACAAACGTCTGAATTTGTGTTCGACAGCAAAATATATAAGGTTTTTTTTTTTGTGCTAAACATTAAGTTCATTAGAAAGACGAGAACAAACAAATTTGTTCTTGTATAATCGGCATTAATTTCAAGTCGGATATTATTTTACACGTCTTTTCTCCAAAGTGTGCGCGCATTAATTTTCGTCCGAGCGTTGAACCCGGGGATCACAAAATATTATCCAGACAAAGTCGGGAACATCAATTTTCATCTATACTTTATAATAAATTTAAAAACAACAACGTATAATAAGATTTTTTTTTATCAATCGCTCGTATCGGCCGTATTTAAGATATTTTACCGTGAATCGGTACAATAAAACATAGTACATTATGCGACGTATTTGGTCTGGACACCATTCGACTGGTTCAGATCGACGGAACAGCTAAACGAAGTGAAAAAAAACTCTCGAGAAATTTATCTATAGGCGGCTAAGGATATTTATAACGGTCGGACAGTGGAAATACTTGTTTAGAATTATTCCGGACGGACATCACTGATTTCGAGACACCGGAGAACGACTCGATGACGGCTTAATAGTTTCGTTGTTGTAAACAAACCGCACGTGAGATTGTGAAAAATTATAAACAATTTGCTGTCGTATAATGAAAAACGGTACACGTGCGCCGAGTACTGTTTGTATTCAAACGAACTTTCAAGACCGTCGAAATGCGTGTCGTTTTAGTGTCGACGCTTACTACTATAGCAACGTAAAAGTCACCTACGCAAAGTGCACGTCGGCCCCCGTGCGATCGCGGATAACTCGCTTCGTCGAGGATTTCGGGTGCTCCAATTATTTCGTAAAGCCGTTCGTCGAAAAGGCGAGAGAAAATAATAATTATTATTACCCGAACGATTATTGTCGTCTGTTGTTTTCGTCGGCGATAGTAGTGGTCGTCGCGAAACTGCGCAGGCGACGGTTGAATTAGCTGACGACTGTACCGGAGAGCATCGCTCCGATTGTTTGAATTCACAAGCCGTTCGGCTTCTCATAGCACCGTTTGTGGAAATATTTCTGAACGAGCGAAGATGTCCTCCACCACCTTCCCGGGGTGCAGGCGACGAAGACTTCGAGACTCGGAACATTTTTTTTTTCTTATTTGTTCACGAATAGTTGTTTTTAGGAAAATCGAGACGTATGAAGACAATCCGATCGCTACCGGGGAACCGCGGTTATAACATGGCTAACCTTGTCGGTAGGTTTCGCCGCTGCCACGCGAATTAATATTGTAAATCTCTCATTTACCGCAGCAGGGTATTAAAAGTAAAAAGGGGAAAAAATTCGAGGAAAACGGAGAAATCTGACGACAGCGGTGTGAAAATCGTATCACGCGTGCTCATATCGGCGATATCATTCGAACAAATTAAAACAGTGATCGTCGACGTTGTATACGTACACAACTGCGAGGACTTGAAATGTGGGGATGAATCGATGAGAGTTGTGTCGGCCTCGTTTTTTTGCCGAAATTTCCGGACAGTGCGCAGTATCGTCGAATAATTCGCAAATTGAAAATCACGTCGGCCGCCCCTCGCCACGTCTTTCGACCAAAGTTCGTTATACATCGCACATTTTGTGCACGGAACGACCGTCGTTGGATTTTTCTCGACTCTACGCGGAAACGGCCAGTAATTCGCGGAAAAGTGTTCTTTCTTTGCCCTCCTCGGGGGGGCGCACCCCTAGATGGGTAAAGAATATATTCGCAAATTGAAAATCACGTCGGCCACCCCTCGCCGCGTCTTCGACCAAAGTTCGTTATACATCGCGCGTAACACATCGCATATTTTGTGCACGGAACGACCGTCGTTGGATTTTTTTCGACTCTGCGCGGAAACAGCCAGTAATTCGCGGAAAAGTGTTCTTTCTTTGCCCTCCTCGGGGTGCGCGGCCGCTGTGAGTCATCGCGAAAACCGCGTGTCCGCTACAACAAACGCCATCGTACTCTTATTATTATACGCGCCGGGGTGCGGACTGCGCGAATAATAACATTTTCGGCATTTGGCCGCGAACACGTACAGAGCGGCTTTGGACGGCCCTCGAAGGCGATATCGACAATAATAAAATTACGAGAACCCCCGACAGTTTCTCGCCCGTCCCCCCTGACTTCTCGGTTTAATAAACTCGTTATCAACCCGACGGTCCACCGGGGGAGGACAATCGGTTATCACGTTAACTTTTGCACGATCGAACTGTTGTTGTATAATCAATATTATCGTACGCCAACACCCCGTATGCGTATTTCGCAATCCAAACGGTGCGCCGTCGAACGGAGAAAATATCGTCAATGTTGTACCGTTGCAGTCTGTTGCCGCCCGGCGAATACTCGTGGACAATGGCGTGGTCGATTGGATGGTTGGAAGAGGGATGATAAGGGGGACGCGGTGGGTGTATGACGTACACACGTTTCACCCTAAAGTATGAGTTGGCCTAGACACCCGCCGGAATATATCAAACGGCAATACTTATTATTACTATCCGCGTGTAGAATCGGGCTGGTATGCGCGAATAACGTGCCCCCCAAGTGGCCCGAGCGGCAGAGGGCGCTACGTTTTCGGGGGGTCCCGGGGGGGTTTAACGAGGCATACACTACGCGGTATACTCTGCGACACGACAGGGACGCACACGTTCGTGGGGGGTCCCGGACGGAATCATCATCATCCCCGGGGCAAAATGGAAGTCGAATACATTTCAAGCCGAACCGAGTAAATGTTGTGTTCGACGTTTTATATCTGTGATTGTAGTCAGTGTTTATGATTTTTTTTTTTTTTAAATGTACTACAACACCCGTTACCAAATATGCTGATAGTTAAGGGTCTCGGTGCGTTTTAGTTAAGTACAAAAACACGCCTCGCTGCGTGAAATTCAATAATTTCGAAATTCCATAACTCTCTTGAAAATCATCAAGATCGTTTGGAAACCGAGCTGATCAATCTCTGATCAAACACTCAAATCACAAAAAAGGAAAAAAAATCGTCAACGTTCCTCCGAAAAACGAACGAAATCAGTAGAACTCGTTTCTTCCGGTAGTTGTTTTAAAGTGTTGTCGGAAAATGTATATGAACGTCTTTCCGGCACGTCTAAAAAGTGTTTTAAAGCACCAAAGCCCGCGAACAAAACGAAAAATAACGATAATAATTTATAAGACTTGGAAAGTATAGGGGTATTTACAGCAAGGTTTTGTTGGATCGGAAAAAAAAACCGTTATCTACCGCGAAATAATTTTAACGCGAGTACATACGATAGTTACAGAATAAAATATTCATACGATTTTAAATCAATACGCGATTCCTTGCAAGGTCGCGGTACACTAAGCGAGTGTTTGTACTTGATAATAATAATGCAATCATTGCAGCAAATAATTGGTGTAATATGAAAATTCCTCTTCGTGCTGCGTGTAAATTAATAACTATAGTATAGCGCGCTAATGCACCAGCTTTGTCACTTAACGTTGTCTGGATAAATCGTTCGAAAAAAAAAAAAAGAATTAAGAATTGAATAATATTCACACGCTCTATCATCACGCGGGCGCACCCGGGTAAAAAATTATTTTTGGAGAGGCTAGAAAAAATTATACAACTTTACATTCTGAGTGTAGCACAGAATGTATCGGTTTTGACTTTTTTTTCTCGCGATAACTGTCCTTTAAAAATGCTCCGATCTTTACACACGTGTACGGTTTTTGTTTTTTTCGGTAACTCCGTCACTCGGCACATAATTACTTCTAACGTTAGTTTCTTGATGTTACACAAAACCACCCGAAAAGTGTGTAAGAACGAGTTTTTAACAAATTCTTATTTTTGTGCGATTTTTAATAACGATTTCACACGCATTGTTCAAACGTCGTGCGTAGTACAAGTTTTGTAAATTTTCGAGCTTTTCCCACCGAATTCGAGCGTTTTATAGCTTTTTGTAAAAGTTTCCAATGTTTATGCGGTAGTTTTAGTTTGACAAAAACTTGATTTTTTTTTTTAAACTTACTCGTACATGCTCATCGGTTGTAAAATCACGAGTCGAAATTCGCGAGTCACTATGTTCTCTCTACCTAACCGTTTTAATCTCGGGAATCGGGAAAAATTAGCACCAAATATTTACGATTTAATTAAAAAAAAAAAATTTTTTTACGTTTTTACGTTTTAGACTCGAAACTTTAACGCGATCTAAAAAAGATAGTTTTACATGATATGAGGTTAAGAAATTTAGAAAATCGGTTCGCACAATTTTGGTTTGTGGCCGACTTCACACGTTGTTATTTTGTCGTCGCGTTCCGGGCGGCATTTCTCACGGAGGGAACGATAAATTACGAGAAACGTGTTTTTTACACATCGATTCGGATTTTTTTTTTTATCGGAACACATCCAACGTAAAGATCGGAGCAAGCCGAAACTTTTACACAACACCAAAACGGGAAGGATCTGATTAAAGTTTTTATCGTTAAACTAACGTTTTTACCGCGACCTACCAGCTATATGTATGTATAACTCTATGGACGACTCACTCGTATATTTTCGACGGCAACGATTCGTCGTCGCTTTCAACGCTTTCAACTCCTAAAACCACCATACCTAACGCGACCTAGACTGATCCCTGCTTTTTTTTTCATAATTATTTTTTGCGATTATTTGAAAATCGTCGGTGGAATCGTCGGTTATTACGTTATGCCTCCGTGGCCGGGGGATGTTCTGTGAGCTCAAAAACGCGGGGCGCCTGGAAATTTATTCATCTTTGGCGTACTTCGGACGCGCGATACAATAACATTGCAACGGCGTGCGGCGGCGAGTCTTTTCGCAACTGCAATAACATAACGTGCGTAACGAAATGTTATTTTACACGGGATCGCCGCGAGGGTCGGGTTTTCGGCGAAACACCGCGGTGGTTTTAAAAAAAAATTTAGTATACAATAATATTATAATATTCTCATACCGTGTATCGGAACAACCGCGGGAATCGTCCGCGTACACGGTCGTAAACTGCATAGAACGTGTGATTTTGTCACAGCCCACGTGTCCCCCCGTGCGATGGTATGGCGAAATCGAAAAGAAAAGAAAACCAGATCGCGACGTAAAAAGAAAAGAAAAAAAACCGCCGACCCGCGAAAACTCAATTTACATATACACTCGAATTATACACACTAATGGAATTTCGACCGGTTGTAACGGCTCCGAGAAGAGCCTGTTTTTCGGTATAATCTCTCTCCGGGTCGCAAAATACAAAAAAAAACAACCGCCGCCGACGGTGAAATCGCATTATGTAAATATATGCGTATTTTATTGAGGAACAGAGAAAAAAAATCGTTTTCCGATATAATTGTTATTATAATAATATACCACCTACTATATAGGGTACGGGTACGCGCGGGTGGAATACTTGTTCCCCGTGTTTCTGGTTTGTTTTTACAATTAAAAAGTCAAGCTAAAAGTAAAGTTTAGCCGAGAGAAAGCGAACGAGATGCGGCGTCTGTGTATAATATAAAAGAAATGTACGCCTTTATCTCGAGCACTCGATTACAGTGCATACGTCGATATCCGAGCCCGGATTACTCGGCGGCCTTTTAACAAAAGAAGTAAAATAGTTTAAAGTGCCGCCGACTCCGGAGGCCGCAATAACGACGCGCCGAAGACGAGACCACTTTTGTTAGAGCAACAAGAGTGTAAAATATAGGTAATTTTTTTTTTTTTTTTCCGTGGGACCCGTCAAGTCCTTCTTTATTTTTGCGTACTCGGTTTTGATCGTTTTCGGTTTTTCATTTTCGCAGTCGTATTAGTCGTCGCCCACCACCCAACGACTTGAGCGGAGACGGTCCTCTGGCTTTTATAATATAACACAGCTTGGGTGCCGTTTAAAACCGTTAGCTGTACATTATATTGAAGGGAAAAAATAACTTCCGTAGCCAGAATTTCCGGAGCAATAATAATAAACAAAAATTCGAAGCAGTCGGTTCTTTTGTTGCAATTATCTGTTTCAATTTTGATTTGACTTCAAACAGGTCGACAGGCAACATTTTTACTTTTTTTTTCGCTTATACCTGGTCTATAGGCGGATAGAACTACATTTTTTAACCTGAAAAAACATAGTGTTTGTTCAGTAGTGACGACCACGAGTAGACAAAAAGATGTTATCAAAACGCCCAAAGTATAAATATTTAGTACAATATTTTATTGTTCGTATGTTTGCATACCTAGGTACAGTGCGGTTCACGAGATTTCGTGTTTTTATTTCGTGCAGTTCAAAATATCCAGTTTTGTGCGCACTTTTTCAATACTCGGGTACAATTTTTTTTTTTAGTAAAATCCGAGACGAAAATCGTTAAGATATGTACTGACACTATCAGACGGTAAACTCACTCGTGTTAAAAATGACTTAATCGCCAAACTATTAGAACAGACATAATGTAAGATTCAATCATAACCAATTTTTTTAACATGGCCAATGGGTGTGGGGGGCATGTTCCCCGAACCTCCCTTGAGAATACGCCGCCGTTTAAAGCTCAGAGCGCAAAAACTTAAAACTCGCTACTGGCGATAATTATCGCATGACGGTACCTCAAATTTGAGACGTATCAATGTGACCCAACGGTTTGTAGTACTGCGCTCACTTACATTCGAATAATAATAAGCTCTTACGCTAACTCGCCCCCACAAAAAATCTGTTTTTACATTTTTTTAAAATTCAAAATTTAGCGTAATCGTATTTCGATAGACTCATTGCATAACCACCGTCGTGTCACCAAAAGTGACGAAACTGCTGTACGTTCGTTTTCACGCAATCACATCGCTACTAAAGAATAAGTGGTATATCTCCATCAACGAGTCATCGGCTGATTCCAATAGTGTAAAACGAGAAACGTTTGCAAACGCGTTTCTCCAAAATCACTGGAATAAATACCCGATATTATTATACGTCGAGTTTTTATCGTTGAGCGGCAGAAATCTAGATACCGTTTGTTTTATACATTGTGCTCACCGACCGTAATAAACAACGTTTCAATTATTACGTTTTAACGGCCGAACGTTTTTCAGCTAAATATACGATTTTGAGTTTTGCGAGTATCAGCTAATTTTTACAAACGCCTGTTTGTACGTCGGTGTTTATTTTCCCGAAAATTGTATAAATTCGATACCATAAAAATCGCCGGTGGTTTGCTTATGAGGCTTCGTGGGGTAATATAATTGAGCTCGGTAATTGTAAAAAAAAAAAATGATTTTTGTATTTTGGTGTTTCAACTTGCATAACCGTTGTTTGAACTACTGATAAATCGTTGAACTTTGCTTTTTCAGTGTAAAAGTCGTCGTAACAAAAGCAATAATTTTACAATGTTTCGTGTTACGTATATTTTTACGAGATCAAAACTATACACACACACGCATGGATTCTCGTTGGCGTTAATAAAACATTATGTACAGTTTGTGCAAAAACAAAGTACGTTTTTTTTTTTGTTTTACATTGCGAGGTTTTTAGTTTAATAAACTTTCGTAATATTAGTGTTTCGAATAATAATAATAACGCCGCAGTGATCGCGAGAGAGAACTTTTTCTACGGAAGTGAAATCACTGAAAAGAAATGTTTTCAGTAGGTTCGATGTACAGAAAAATTCCGCGTGGCCGGTATAGTCGTCGAGAGTATTTAGTATTTACACAATACGAGTAGAAAAATTTCAGAACATCTTTTTTACCTACTCCAAGAGTTAAAACTGGAAAAAAATTACTCGGTATAATGAAAACATGTATGTAATTTTAACTCCCGACGTTTCCGCTCTCTATACGTCGTGATATTTTCGACATTTTTACGCAGTATGATTCCCAAAATTAAAATTAAAAACTTTGGTACACTCTCAAAACCAGGGCGCGTTCTCGCCGGTAAAGCAACGACGGCAACGCGATCGTAGTGTTTTAGTCGAGCTGTCGTCGGAAAACTGAAATGCAACTGTGCAGGTTTCACACAAGTCGTCAGTCGTCGAAATGTCTTCACCACGGGGATAACGTTCTTGTCGCGTGTTCGAGACACGAGAAACGGCAAACAAAAAACAAAAAAAGATTATAATATCGTCCTCGTTGATATTGATATATTTATCACGCGCATACCTAACCACTTGGTTCATTCGTATTATCCGGATCCGGCCGGATCTCGTGGATTTCACCAAATGTGTGCACAAAACATGCTCCGGTCAGTGAAGAGACCGCCACCCCGACGAAAGGTCCACGAGCGGTCTTCGTTTTTCGTCTCGATAATTTTTTTTTCTCCAAAAAATTTTTCGCAAACAGCAGTTACAACACGCGCGTGGCGACCGAGACGGCCAGGAGCGAACTCGTTAAAAACGTCGTATTAGACAAAATGTTACATCGTATCGTTATGAACGCGATCAGTGCTCGAATCGGGGAAAAATAAGTAGAGGAACCTAACAGTATAAAAACCAGGTGAAAAATTGTTAAACACAAACCACCCACGACAAAACTAATATAAATAAAAAATACGATTTAGCTATTATTATTAATATGTATGTTGCGGTAGGAAATAAAAAATAATAATTATTGACATTATTGATGAATAACAAAGTTGATATTGCCACGTGATCTTTTCTTCTCAACCATATTATAACCTATCGTTATAAATTATGACTTATAATGATAAGAAAAAAAACTCAAACGAGCAGCCAGGTAATATAAATAACTGAAAATTCAAGTTGTAAGAATCGATAAGACGAATGGACACAAACTTCGTGAATAGGATTCGGAAAAAACAACGATAAAAGCGAAAACTCTGGCAGTGATAACTGAAACTGACGAGACACTGCGAGCACACAGATTGCTGGTGTACCTACCAGCTATGCGTACTATGCGACGATGCTACCGCGATATCGCGGAACAACTATGACGATATTATATTACGATATCGTATAATACGTAAATATACTATAAAAAAAAAATGTTTGATTAAAAAAAAATATTTTAAACTGTTAAATTAACAACAGTTTAAGAAGTCTACATTTTGAGACCACCGCGTCCACCGCGTTCGAGGAAATCACGGGCGCCGCCGCCGACTTTGACGTCTGATGCGTTTATAAACACAATCGTTTCGCGTATACGCGTTGTGTAACCCGTGCGCGTTATGGGGTGGTCTCGTCGTTTGATTTTCGAACGCCAGAGCACGCGGCGTTGTTACAACAACAATCGTGTTGTTTTCACGATCGGAAATGATGATTTACACATCAGGTGCGCATAATAACGACGATAACAACGACGCGGTATAATATATAGGAAGTCGTGGGAGTATAGTTTCGTGTTATTACGTACGGTACACGCGTCTTAATCGTCGGTTGTTGTTGTTGTTGTACAACTGCAGTAGAGTACACACGGGAGCGATGGTGTTAGCTAGCACGACGATGAATCGACCGCGACTTTGGGGGGAAAAGAAAGAAAAACGGTTCGACGAGTATGTTTTCCGAGCGGTTTTTTTTTTTCTGTCGACAGTTGTCTTCAGAAGGAGCCGCTGCTCCGGCGGTTTTCAATGGCGGGCCACACTCTCAACTCCGTGGCAGAAACTCCGTTTGAAATCCAAAACGCGATGAATATTTTATGACACGTTATCGTTTCCGCGAAACTTGGATCCGTTTCGAATACGCGACATTTTGGCACACGGTCGGTAGAATAAATTCCCCCCAGGCCTGAACTCGCGGAAACCGAGCTGTGCGCGAAACAACGAGTTTTTCCAAGACAAACACGCGTGCATCGTGCTGTTGTTGTTCGACCGCGATTTAAGTTCTATTCGTTTGGACCTAAACGACCGGCGCGATATTAATTATGTTATAATTGTTTGAAAACTTACCCCCCGGGGACCGTCTTCGAGTCGCGTCTGTAGGTAGGTCCTCGATAAATCACGTGCGGTTTTAACGCGTTAGAGGAAAAAGAACGTGTTTTTCGCCCGGTTGTTCGAAGTAGTGGAGATAAAAAAAAATTTATAGACTTTACGCATTTTTTTCTTATTATTTATCACACACCTACAAAACGATATTACGTCTAATATTTTCTCTTTATCGGCGGCACTTGTGTTGGAGACCGGCGGGGCAATCGAGAAGCAAGAACGGACACTGCGCCGCGGACGTAATGCGGGCGAGTTCTTGTGTGCTCCTCGTGCTGCGACGTCGATTATGATAACAATTATATTACACACGTGTGGTGGTGTGTGTTTTTGCAAAGTCGATCACCGCGATGCCTTCGGTGGAAATCGATTTATGAAATATAAGAGAAATTAATAGCAACTACGTGTCGGTGCTTAAAGTGGAAAAAAAAGAAATAATAACGGACGCTATAAACCGAACAATTTTAAAGCGTCTCGACAAAGTATATAATACGTTGTTCACTATAATTAGTGGTATGATACATGACCGTTTGCGTCGCCGTTCCCCTGAACAATCGTGTAGATCCATCTTCGATCGTTTTGTTTACAACAGATTTTTCGATACTTGAACAATTATCGGAGTTGTTTTGATTATTTCCCGAGTTTCCCACGAACAAAAAACGAAACGAAATTAAAATTTACAAAAATACGGACGGTTTGAAATTTTCAAAGGTGGTGGATTCAGTGTGTGAAAATGTGAACGATGGTGTTTTAACTTAGCTTCGAAATTTTCATTTTCACAAATTACTTTTTTTAATTTCACCGTGTTTCCCGACAATCTGATAAACTGTTTACACGTCGTTGAACGTTTTTGGAAAACGGCCGCATACACAGCTTTTTGGGTTATAGGAGTACAGCGCAAGACTAAACATTTTATTTTTTTATCGAAAAAACGTTTTGAGATAATTATTCAAACGAAAATTTTTGGTACACTTTGACCAATGCCATTGTTACAATAGATTACCTGTCCTCCGTTGTAGTAAATAGTAAAGTTGTTTAAGAAACGAGTTTGGATTCCGAGAAGTATTTTGTTGTAAACAAGTGTTTTGGCTTTGTAGTGTAATCTAGAACCGTTTGATTTTGATAAATTCATACGCGTAATTCAACTATGCTTAAAAAGTAATAATTTTCAATCTAGTACGATGATCGATTTGTTAAATATAACATTAAGCGCGTGTAGGTACAATACGCTACGTTTACAAAATCCTGGTGTCTTAATTGTAATTTATCTTAATTTAATATTTATTACTCAATTGATCGGTAATAAATATTTTAAATTTAGTCTTTAAACGCAATGACGTCGTTATAGTCAAACACGAACAAAACTCAGACTTTTCGGCCGATCGTTCTCCTCCGCGTCATCACGAATTCCTTATACAGAATATACAGGTGTATTTAAAATTGTACTCTTCAATATACAATTTACAAACTACGGGAAAAAAATGGCTAAAACCGTATACAAACGTTTTTGCTCCACACAGTGTCAAATCGTTCAAACGTATTCGAATATCCGCTCTTGGGCTTAACAATATCTCGGGCGATTCCGAGACTTAATTTTTTTTTAAAAATAATGGGTATGTTCACTGGTTAAAAAAAAAAAGAAATGATTTATACCTTATGTTGTGTTCTAGTTATCAAATTAAAAAACGTCGCTGTTTGGTTGGCGGCCGATTGTGTTTTTTCACGTCACTGCACATTTGTATATCTCACACACACGCTTATAGGTAAAATGATTTCGCAGACTTTATAACGAATACAATTTATAATTTGAAATACATAATGAAAATCACAAAACCATTACAATCAATGCAGGGAGGAAAAGAAAAAAGATAACTCGTTTTGTGTGTTTGTATCATCTGACATATATTTTTCGGTATAGCGGTAAAATCCTAGAACGGTAAGATAAACAAGTGTATAAATCGCTGAATACTGATCAAAATCATATTTGTTACTAACTCGTCTGTGTGTACGGTTTCGAAACCAAGTACCACCGGTACCTCGGTATATTCGTGAAATTGTATTTTTAATATTAAGCAAACAAATTCGAACCTGTAGCAACCCGTAGCAATAAGTGAGCGTGAGTAAAGGATGACGCGTGCTTTTTTTTTCACTCGCTTGTTTCGTAAAAAAAAAAATACTGCGCGAGACACGGTAAATTGCTTCTTATTCTTTGAATTCGTTGTTTTTAATCTCATAACCGAAGCGGAGAAAATTGTTTCTGAAGAATAGCGTTCGAACAATGTTAAAGCATACGCATATTTATACGTGCATCGTATTATTATTTTCATTATTGCGGCCCCTCTGCTTTAATTTGACGTTAAACACGAGTTTCCGTCTGCAATAGACGTCACACGAAAATCTTCAAAAAAAAATTTAATTTTTTTAAAATATTGTTTGCGTTCGGTTTTCTCTTGTTTTCTAGTTAGTTGACGTGTGACTCGCGTCATTACCGCCGCGCACAAAAACAAATACTGTAATGTAAACGACGGAGAGTCTTGTATTCGTTTACATCCAAGTACCTACATACGGACGGAGCGACAAAACCAAATTATATTTCTGTCAAGTTTTTCTTCAATATCAAAACTAGAAACTGAAGTTGGCTTGTGACGCTTTAAATTTTAGACAGTCTTCAGGATGCGGAGAGTTCGTGAGGAATCATTCAATCTCGGTTGACCGTAAAGTGCCGTACAACTGACGGCGGGGAAAAAAAAAACGGAGCTTATTTTTTAGAGCGTAATAATGTTGTGATTTGTTCTTGTTTACATTACAGTAGCACGGATGAATCAGTACAATTATTATCTCATTACATTTTTAACTCTCGAATTTAGTGTAATCTTCACTTTTTCGTAATTCATATATTTAGTTGTGAGCAAAATAATGAAAAAACACGAATATAATTATATTAGCCATAATCATTAACTTTTCTGGTATCGGTTTACACCGCTTTGACGCATGATTTTAAAGATTTGAGTTTTTCAACAACATTTTTTTTTATTTTAACTTTTTTCACAGTCGGGTATACGTAGATAGTATCCGTATAGTACGGATAGGCCAACTTCTCTACGATTTTTGAACGGTTTTTTTGAAATTTCCGATACTTGCCGTTTTCGACCTATCGATTTTAATAATTTTAATTCAGACGAGTAAAAACTTTCACAAACATCATGCGTTAAATTAAAACATAAAAATTAAAAAAGTAAATTTACTTCGTAATAACTAAACGTCTAAACACATTTTATTGTACGGCAGAAACGTTGATTTTCAGAAATTAAGTATCTTAAAACATTTCAAACCGTTTAAAAATATACAAGTATACCAGACAACTGATCCGGCTCGGAATCGTATTTTCGAAGGCAACCGTTGCTTACGGATGTTAAATTAACGCGTTCAGACCACGAGTTTGGCGACCCACCCACCCAAAGCGTCGTCGCTACCTGCGTCGGTAACTACCCGCGCGACCTGGACAGATTTTTTTTGTTCAAATTTTTTACGTCAGGTGTCGATAAGTAACGGAAAACTGGCGGGTTCTGGAATGTAATTAGTACGTTACTAAATTTTAATTAATGTTGCTGCTCCAAAGGGGGACGGCGAAAGGTCAATGGCGTTTTAATGCTCGAGCCGACTCCTCCCGTTCTCGGCGGTCTGCCCGTGTTTAGGTTATAATACACTTTTAGCTCACCGTCGTAATTACACCGGGGAAACATAAAAGGTTTTCGAAGGAAGGATAAAAAAAAAAAAATCGTACGAAACCTGTCGCGTTTTTTTTTTTCCCCTCTTATTAAAGGTCGGTTCCGCCGCGTCAAAGGTCGGATACGCGAAAACTGTGCAACCTTTGTCGACAGCTGGCCGGCGGTTTCGGCGTTATTTCACGTCATAATCGGTCGGTTATTAGAGAAACTGTTACACGTTTTATTTTATTCGATTGGATTTCTTTTTCAAACGATTTTTTTACAGCCGGTACTCGCACACTTTGATGGAATTATATGAACGAGTTCATCAGCGTCGCACAAAAAAACAAACGTGTTAATTTGCGTTTTTGTGTGCGTGACAAGTAAAAAAAAAAGTAAAAAAAGTTGGCAAGTCGTTGGGGTTAGTACCACGAACTGCTGTAGGAACCGGGAGGTGTTATTCGATGGTCAAACGCCTCGACGACGTGTTTGTGAATTGAGGTGGAGTGTTTTTTTATTTTTGGATCGACCTTTTTCCAACCGAGCGACACAGTATTGTTCACTAAATTATAGTTTGTTTGCATAACTTGCCGGAGAGTGTAAAGAAGCACAAAAAGGACGCAGTAATAGAGCGATAAATAAGGGGTAAAAAAGAAAACGAATGTAATCGATCATTTGTTATTTGGTATACAGAAAAATATGTAGGTACGTTTTTTTTTTTTGTAAGAATATCGCGTCTTAAATGTTTTACCGTACAAAACTTGTAAGACATTTTACGTTAGGTTTCGAAACGATCGAAAAGATTTAAAAATTTTTTACTCGTGAATGTTTCAACGGGTACATTTTTCGGAGGAGTTTAAACGCAACACAACGACGAAAAAATAACAATATTCTGTTCACAAAAAAATGTTAGACTTTAGAAATTTTTCAATACGCGTAAATGCGTCGGGTCGCGTTAAAGTGTGTCGAGAAAATTTTATAAAACGGCGAATCATTTCAGAGCTCGGCGAAGAGACTTTTTATTTGATGCGTAACGATACTTCGAGCGTGTTCAATTTTTCGGCGAACGTTTTTTGTTCTCATAATATGAACCAACAACACCGAAAATGCGACCGAAACCGTAAAACAGCTTCGATTAATTATTACGTCGGTTCAGTAATCGGTGTTTGGACGTAGCTTGTGTTCATAAAACGAGAGCATTCCTCCTAATCGGGGAAAACAGCAATTCCAAGCTTCCTCGCTCTCGAACACTCCGAGTTCGAACAAAGTATAGTTAAAAACGATAAATTATTTTGAAATTCCATCTATCGTAGTACTCGACACTCCGGGAATCGTATGCGGAAGCGCGTTCGTCGTTAGAAACGACTCGGTTTGATGACGCGCGTGAATAACGCGAATAACGTCGTGCAAATTTGACGACGGCGTTTTTGAGTGTAATTTTACGGGCACGCGGACGAAAATCGAAATCGACATTCGCTCTACATTTGACGCGAACGGTAGTTATGAACACGAAATATAGAGGAAAAAAAAATCATTTTTACTGTTTATCCGATTTCTCAAGCGTTTTGTTTTCCCTCTGCGAGCATGTACCGAAAAACGATTGTCCGCCAAACGAA
Source organism: Hormaphis cornu (assembly GCA_017140985.1). Taxonomy (NCBI): domain Eukaryota; kingdom Metazoa; phylum Arthropoda; class Insecta; order Hemiptera; family Hormaphididae; genus Hormaphis; species Hormaphis cornu. Next base: position 32,826,998 of record CM029358.1, read on the forward strand.
TGCGTCGTTTTCTTTTCACTCTCGGCGGCGGTTTTGCTCGGCCGGAACATCCGTGCACGCATTGTACGGCGGCCGCGTGTCGTTGCCAATTCTATTATGCGAAAACCGAAAAACCGTTTTCATTTATTGTCTCACGACCGTTATTGCAGTATCGTGTTATTATTGTAAAAAACATTTGGGGTTACAACACAGCGAATTTGCCACGTACCCACCGTGTTACGGTACACACGTTATTATTGTTGTTCGCCCGTTGTTTGTAACACCACCGGTCGGGAAACGGATTTATAAAGGCGCCGCAAAAAGTGTTATTTAACGCCCGTGCGGATTTTGCGAACAATAAAAAAAAAAAACAGTACGCCACGAATGAAACAAATCAACGTTCGTGTAATAAAAATCTTTGCGGGCTCGCTTCGTACGCAAATGCTCCTCCACGTGTAAACACGCCTAGCAGGACGTTATTTGTTTCGTTAAAAACAAAAAAAAACGCCGCGTAGAAAGAATAATTTAATCATAACGCCAGAGCGAAAGAGAACCCGTGTGTGGTGAAATCGCACCGATATACCTGATATAATAATGATATTACACTGATTTCGGTTTGCAGTACGTGTACGAAAAGTCCCAAAACCGTTTTCAGTGTCGGCCAAACGTTATTGGATCGGATGGAGTTACACCAGTCGTATGAGATTTAGCAGGTTTACCTCGAGGTTTTTGTTACTTATGCGCGCGCGAGTTTATGATAAAATGTGTAACGGCGATTTGAAGGAGAGAATAAATTTAACTAGTACACGTAATACGTATTTCTCTGAACAATCCGAGTGTGTGCTAATTAATGTATCCACGAACGTCGTTGCGTCCGACAAATTTCACCGTTCAGCTTCTCGTGTCGGCGCGAGACTCGGCGCCGACGACAAATTCTATTTCGAATACCTAATTTACGACAACGGAATATTCTTCTTTAAAGAACGCGCATGTTATCTCGCGTTGGATATTATCTACACGTGGAAGGTATAAAAAAAGCGGGTTTTTTTTTTTAGAAAAATAAGGTAAGTTCAATATGAGAACAGTGACAAACGTATGCCACGCTATTATTATTATAGATGAACGTTATAAAATGGCGCTTGTTATGCGTGTACAAACTGAAATGTTTGTCGAAAATTCGATTGTACTAAACAGACAAGAGTCTGAACGGATTAAGAGTCTGAACGGAAAGACCGCCGAGGGTCCAGGCAGCACTCTCTGTAATTGTATTTATCATGGCCGGTAAACACCAGACTAAAAATGTATTTTATTTTAAGTTGTTCGTAAAAAACAAAATTAACGGGTTTTTAAATTGTACGCGTTTTGTTTTACGACGTCTAGGAAATTTTAGTACATTTTTTTTTTTTCCAAATAGATTTTTTACGTTTTGTCGCAGAGCTCATTCGTCGTATAATCAAAAAAAAGAAAACCAATAACATTTTTTCAAGATTTCATTAATAAATGGGTACTGTCGTGACAATTGATTTACCGAATAATAAACAATTAAAATCATTGTAGTATAAATAACGGGTTCTTAGCGTACATTATTGTTATTCTCAGATTACCGAATGGGTATGTAAAAGTTTTAAATATCCGTATTGATTTGAAGTAAACACTGTGTTGTCGTTCTTTGTTCATGCGTTGAATAGACTTTAAATTCAAGTTGTGGGTATGATATAATTTTTTTTTTATCATTTTTTTATATAAGCTATCGTAAAACATAAAATGCATTGTTGTTATTACTACTGTTGCTTTTTTAATAATATGTTTCAGTTTTTAATTAAATTTTAATGTGCTTCCGAGTAGCAGCAGTCGGTTTTTAAAGAGCAAAAGTATAACGATGACGTGACCCATCGCATTAACATTACCATCGCCCGTACGTTCCGATTTTCGTTGCAGCTAGCAAAATAATACTGTTTGTTTTAATATAATATGATAAAAAAAACGTCTTTTTTTTTTCTCTCTCAAATTCTAACCGTTGTGCACGTGTCGGTAGTAAATGTTTTGTGGCATTGATTTCACAAAACTGTTTTAGCAAAAAAATAAACATTCCGTTTTACAGCGTTATATTACTTATACCTATCACTGAAACACTTACCTAACGTCAACTCGATTAATGTAATATTATAAACGGATTTAAAAGATCTTCTTCGTGTATTTTATTTGATCGGTTTTTTTTCATTTGCAGTCTGCGCGCATTACACGTAGGTACTTAATAAATAGGTATAATTAATAAATAGGTACTTTTAATAATTAGGTACTTAATAAATACATATTTTTACTTTTATAATTTTTTTTTTTTTTCGAAACGTCACGGGTACATTATGATAAAAATCTTACGTGTAATGGCTATTATTTTTTTTTAAAACATACAACTTAATATTCTCACGAAGACCTTTGGTAGGCTTTAATCAAATATCCATAGCAAATCTTTAAACAAGTATATAAGTATAGGTACAAAAAATCGCGTGTTGTTTGTTCTTGATTTTATCAACGTTTTTAAACGTTCGTTAAATTATCATAGATCCGGGAATACTGCGGTAATTCATTTTTTCGTATCAAAAATTACCATTGTCGTGACAATAACCCATGATTTCTAAAGATTAAATTGATTAAAGGTTAAATTCCTTGTTTGGCAGCACTATCGTTGCGTCAATATTGTGTACGTAGGTAACCTGTAACTAGATTTTTTAACTCGTTAGGGTAACAATATATGTTTTTACACGGCTCGTATAGTAACGATTATTTTTGTTATTACTATATACGGGTACAGTGCTAAGTAATTAAGTAGTGTTTGAAGTATGTACAACATTGTTGAATAACTTTTGAACCTGCCAAGTATTCCAATGAAAATGACAATGTAACTCAACAATTTTTATGATAGCCGACAGGTTTCATAAAATTTACCTTTAGTCACAAACTTAAGCATTATGTGTACTTGCTGGCTAAAATATGTGTGATTTATTAAAACAAAAACATTCGCGGATCAATAAAATAGGTAATGTGCTACATACCCAATTGAATTAAATTATAATTGTTTTATCGAGATTGAATTCATTAACTAAATCTAAGGTGAAGCCTATACTTGGCCGAAAATCACTGAAGACCGTAAAAAACTTTCTCAAATTAAGGTGACTGTTCCGTTTTTAGAAGATTGTCCCGTTTTAATCTGGTTATTTCCATATCGTAACTCGTATATGAATTTTATGAAAAAAATATCGATGTATGGAACAAATGTAAAACAGTTACTCGTATGTTCAAAATTTGAAACCACGAAAGTTATACATGACGTTTTCGTAGAACGTTCAAATTGATTTTTTTGAAAACTGTTCAAAAAAAAGTCACAGAAAAATGATGAGATGTATTTAAGACGCTAGAAAAAAATGAAATTTCTTTCAACAATTATTGAGTACTCATTGGCCATTTCTGGAACAAATGTATCTGTAGAAAGAATATTTTCAATAACGAATGTGGACAGATGAAAAAAAACCATTTTAATGTCGAAACCATTGGATCGATATTTAATTACAAAACAGCACTTTAAAAGCTGTTCACGATCTTATGAATTTCTTTTCAACGAGTTCTTCAGAAAAGTACGAAAAAAAAAAAGTGTGGAAGAAGAAGTATCAAATTCACGAATATTGAAGATAGATGGTGTAGTAATTTTCCTAAAAAAAAAAAAATGTATCGTTCAATACTTTAATATTAACAAGTAAATTTTTCTAGTTGTTTAAAAAATTACGATAGTTTTGAAATGCAACATCTCGTGTTGTTTAATGAACAATAAAAATAAATTATTCCTAAACACTTTAATTGTTTAGGTTAGTTTACTCGAAAAGGGTAATAAGAAAATGATTGGACTCTTTATAGTATGTGCGAGTGTATATGCAGAATTAGGGTTTTTTCTTTTCAGGACGGAATAACTACCGTCCCGTTTTTTTATTTTCTCAATATTGTCACCCTGTCTCAAACTCGCTCCAGATCTAACTGTTATAATAGTGCCGAAATTTATTTTAAAAAAAAAAAACGTTCTATTTTTACATTTGATTGTTTTTCGAGTTCCGAGGAAAAAACAAAAACGGCTTTGACATTTATATACGCCGTTTTACGCGGTGTACCGCTGAAATTTCAATCGATTTCGATCGTTTCTGCGGCAGTTACGATGGAACGTTGAGTTATTCCGGGCGTATTTCTCGCTGGAGGGACGAGTAATTACGGGGAAACCGAGTAGATCTCAGTAGTAGATTTCGGCAAAGGTCGAAAGCAGCGGCTCTTGAAATCTATGTATACGACGAGTTTCACACTGTACTGAGATCCCGGTTTGATCAGTTATATAAGCCGAGTTACGGGAGATTGTTTTGAGGAAGTGCTCCTACCGTGACGCGCAGATAGCTACGGGAAACGTGTGAAGTATTTACGTGATCGTCCAAAACGAGGATCGGACTCTTGCGCGACGCCAAAAAATATACGGAGGGCAGACACCGTCTTCGACAAGAGTCGTTTCATCGTTAAATTGATGTGTATTTACATACCCGCGACAGCCGGACAGCCGAATCGTAAATTCCGATGTCGGAAACTCCTAAACGGTCGAAGAACCGTGTCAAACCCCCCAGACCCGGGGAGCGATCACTGCGTTTTTTTTTCCTTCCTCCGATAAATTCGCGGTCGCCACCGCCGTCCAAGAACCGTGTCAAATCCACGAGACCCGGGGAGCGATCACTGCGTTTATTTTTCGTTTTTTCCTCCGATAAATTCGCGGTGTCCGTCCGATTCCGCCGGTTCGTTCGCGTGCCGGCGGCATAAATCACGTCGCGAGCGATGTTCGTCGGACCACCACCCGTTCCCCCCCGTTGACGGGTTCCGCACAACAAGTGCTTTGCACACGCCATTAATAATAATCAGAGACAGCCCCCCATTGTGGTATCGCGTTCTCGGTCGACCTCTCCCGACCGAGCCGGCAGGTATACATCGTCGTCGTCGTCGTCGTCGTCGCAATACATCACTAAATCGTAAATATCTGCACGCCGCCGTCGCCGAAAATGTCGTTTACACGCGGCTATTTGTACCGGGGTTTTTTTAATATTTTATTTTGACGCGGCGTTTTTTTTTTTGTCCTGTGATCCTCGTGGATATAAGCCGCCACGATTTTTATCGCACGGCACCTCTTTTTGCCGAAATTTTTCGTCCGAGGAAAAAACGGACCGATCCGCCGAACGTGTTGCCCCGATCGACTCGAAATTCGCACGTCGCTTACAAGGGGGTTTTGCGGGGTGTTTGCGCCGGAGTTTCAGTCGATTTCGGCCGTCTTTGAGGAAATTTTCGTTGTTTCGGCCGGCCGTCGTATTCTTTACGGGAACCGCACGAGTTTTTTACACGTGGATTTTTTTCCCAATTTCTGTCATCACTTTTTCCGACCCGTGACGGTACTTTGTCCGAAGCGTTTTTTTTTTTTAAGTTCCGAGGACGAAACGGTAAAATTTCCGAAAGTTTGACTCGGAGTTTATATTTCGTTAAGAAAGGTTTTTTTACCGTACCCAATCGGTTTTGATCGTTTTTAATGGAGCAACGGGAATCGTTGAATTTTACGCAGTTCCGTGAAACCTTCAGTTTTCACGTTTAAATCTCGAAACTTTGATAAACAAGACAGTTTCACGTGATATTATTATGCGGTTAAAAATTTTTTTGAAAATCGGTTTACACGATTTTGTAGCCGATTTTAAGTTGTTATTTAGTCGCGAAACCCGCGTCGTTCCGAGCGGCCGTGTATTTCTTACGGGAAACGCGTTTTTTCCACATCGATTCAGATTTTTTTTTCGATCGTCCACGTTATATGAAGATCGAAACTTTTACGAAAATAGTAAAGACGCGGGGGATTCGATAAAAGTATTTATTCGTTTTTAACCAGCACGTAAACTAGACAAAACTTCAACCACAATTATCGACCCACCCAAACAGCTACCCCGTCAAAACGACCTAGACCGATTCCGGCTTTCTTCTGTTAATTGTTTTAGATTTTTTTACACATCTAATAACGTTTCTCCTTTTTTTTTTTTTTTTACCATCAGGTCGCCTGGTTGCGGGTGGACACGCAGACCATACTGACGATCCACAACCACGTGATCACGAAGAACCACCGGATCGGCGTGTCGCATTCGGACCACAGGACGTGGCACATACACGTCAAGGAGGTGCGTGAGTCCGACAAAGGATGGTACATGTGTCAGATCAACACGGATCCGATGAAGAGCCAATTGGGCTATTTGGACATTGTCGGTGAGTAGTGAAAATATTTAAATACCCATATAAGAGACCGCTCTGCGGACCGTGTATAGTGTGCGATGGCCGCAGAGACTAAAATATTGATTTTTTCGTACTACACATTTTATGTAAAAAAAAAAAAAATATTTCGTCATGTGACCTTTCCTCCTATCACCCTTCAATTCGCGCAAACACTTTTATTAAACACCATTGAATGTATACGGCTCTCGAATGATTGAAAAACGTTTACGCTTCAAATCAAAACCGTACCATCTCGGATCAATTGTCTATCTTTTAAGATGTCGTGTCTGGGCGGCTCACTAGTTTAGAAGTTGTGGTTTTAACGCGCTGTCTTATATCTGAAAGCGACGATTGCCTTCAAAAATAACAGTCCGAGCGAGCTCGGTTGTCGGGTTCTGGAAAAAACCATATTCCACAATAATAATGGTCCGAAAATTACAAAAATCCGCGTATCCTGCACGTATAAAAAATATTAATTTAAACAACGTGTGAAAATTTCAAACCGTTCGGACCATTATTTTAAGAGTTAATACGATTTTAGTATCAACTGCATGTATGGTGCGCGTAATTTCATTGTATCAATTATAACCAAATCGCAACCTATTTCGAACACTTTTTTTGTACGCGTTTTTGTAATTTTTTGGGCAAATTATTTCGAGTTACATAACGCGTCTTCATCTCGACGACCATTTTCCAACTTTAAACGGCGACGTAAACAACGCACCACGAGTCGTCCGGGTTGTTTACAATGTTGTCAGTAATTAAAGGGAAGTGTTCTAGAATATACTATAATTATCTCGTTAGGGTAATTACGAAAAAGTTCTAGAACAATCGACGCTTATATATACCGGCTGGTCAGACGCTCAGTCAGTCCGTGAGTGCACTCCGCGACACACCGTTAATTACACTCCGCGACATTCTCCGCGATATATTCCGCGATTCCTCTGTCGTTGTAACGTATATTTGTTTTTTCGCATTTATATTCATGTAGTATAGTGTTTATTTTAAATTAAATTAAATTGTGAGCGATTTTTTATGGCCTAAAACCCACAGGCTAAAAAAAAAAACAAAATCGTGTCTATGGAATTTCGATATTTTTTAGTATCCTATGTATGCGTACTTGTCGTTATCTTTGTGTTTAGAACCACGAAGAAAATGAAAATGTCCGAAAAATTTTAAAGTTCTACTTAGCTCAAAATCACTCGGAACGTTGCCTGTATTCGATCTATTTAAATGTCGTTTGAAATTTTCGGCTAGTTCCGTCTGTTATTTTGGAAGTTATGGCCGAAAAACCAAATCGATCACGACGAAAAACACGTTTGCCGTGATTTTTAACGTTTTCGGTCCTCCTCTTTTGATTATAACTTTTTCAATTTCGACCCCTCGAAGTACAATCGGAGACCCAAGACTTTTCATAAGAGGTGTCGTAGAGTTTACGTACTTCGCATATCGCCGCGAACGACGAATATTTCCGTTCGAATTGGTATTTCGACAATCCGTTATTTTCACTTCAATACGACGGTTTTCGTACCTACCTTATACACCTAATATACGTCGTGTACCTAATAAATTTAGAGCCCGGATTAATATGCGTTTAAAAAGTGTCAGATATGATGCAAATATGCAAAGAAAAAATGGTAAAATACGCAATTATATGCATTATGTTACACTTTTTAAAATTTGTTTTTTTTTTTTTTTTAAACCACACTTTTACATTAAGGAAAATTCTAAATATTTTATCAAAAACAATGATAATATCCACTGTTATTTGTTGCAAATCGTTAAAATCGATCTAAAACTTTTAGAGAACTAAACAGAATAAAAACCAAAATAACAAGCCTAAAAATATTTTTAACAATCTAAATAAATTGCCAGAACAACACTTAAAGATATAATAGGTTCATTTAATGTCGTCCAAGTTATTTTCAATATTGTCAGTAATTAAAGGGAAACCCCGTGTTCTAGAATATACTATAATTATCTCGTTAGGGTAATTACGAAAAAGTTCTAGAACAATCGACGCTTATATATATATACCGGCTGGTCGACGCTCAGTCGGTTAGTCAGTCTGTGACTTCACTCCGCGACACACCGTTAATTACACTCCGCGACATTCTCCGCGATTCCTCCGTCATTGTAACGTATATTTGTTTTTTCGCATTCATACGTATTTATGTGTTTATTTTAAATTAAATTGTGAGTGATTTTTTATTGCCTAATAAAACCCACAGTTTTCATAACGGTGAACAATGATATATTTTTTCATGTTTTCTGACGTCATTGGAGTTCTTTTTTCAGTTAGAATCGACTTGTACGTACTAAAGCATCTTTCGACATCCACCGAAGTTAATGGCGCGAATTTCGTACATGAACACACGTTAAGTTCGGCGGCACGATACCGTTTTCTTTCCCTGACGGAATCGCTGTTATCTGTTTCATGGTTTGGAATCATTAACTATAATTAATTGCCACCGTGCTCCGGGTGGTAGTTAATATCACCGATCGACGACACGGCGGCCGGGGGTTTCCGACGGCCGGTGTATCGAAATGTTCGAGAATATTCCATATAAAATAAAAGTACGGTTTAATGTTCCCAACAGCACCGGCCCCCATCGATAATAATATACTCCACGAGTAAAATTTACGAATTAAACTGAATAATATTCTAGCGAGCGATACTCGATGTGATAATTTTTTAAAATTATAGCGACATGACATACGCAGGGACGCGAGTACGCGCGATTTTTTGTCGTTACCTATCAGATCTGTTCGTGCTCCGATCCCGTACGGTGAATCGATTAAAACATTTATTGTAAATAGTTCAAATCTATTGAAAACAACCAATTAAATACGTATGTTGTGCGCATTTACGAACAAATATGCAGTAACCCTCGAAATATACAAAATTTGGTAATTCGGTGTGTGTGATACACGAACTGCGGACATTTTAAACCTTCGCTTAGTACGCGAATACGTATAAATCCGTGCTGTACAGCAATAACAATAATAACAGGTGTGTGTACACGACGGTTCGTTGTCGTATTTTCGTCCTAGAAATTTAAACGCGTCGACGGCAGTGGAAACGAATCCGGTTTTCAGGTCCGCCGGGCGCGAACCGTGCAGTTTCGCGGCGACTACACCACACGGTGTACACAAAGGGTCATCCCCGTCGTCTGCGGACCGTTTCAAAGGACTTAAAAGCCGATCTGTGTCCCTGCAACGGTTTGTCGTAACAGGTGTTTACCGTTCTTCCGGCGGCCGAGTATACATATATATACGTGTGCGTGTGTACGCAGGGTTCGGTCGACCGTGTGTTATTGCCGCCAGAAGGGCTACTGTGCAATGTCACACAATACGGATCGACGGTCTCGTATTATATATAATTTTAATACGTTCGTCCCGGTGGTGGTCGTTTTCCTCCTCGCCGCCGCCCCCTGCGAACCGTCAACCCTAGTTTATAAACGGACGCGTGAAACGGTTCGGAGGGCTCTTCTCGGCGAACCGCGCAGCGCCTCTCGATCGTTTGCATCCGTCTCTCGTCGCGATGTTGAAAGTTTCGACGTAGTAGATCGCCGAGAACGTGTGGGGCCCTTCTACGCCGACACGAAGCGGGCGAAAGCAGCAGCAGTACAAAAATACCGCCAAACACTTTTTGAGTCGTACTTTTTCGGCTAGTAGGTAGGTAACCTAACCTACTTTCGATTTTGTATCGCCACAACGTACGTGTTGGACGCGAACATTTTTCAAAAAAAACGTTTTTGTCGCGCCGCAGTGCAACGTCACGACTGGCATATAACACGTGGGTATAATACCAACAAACGAATCAAATATACGATATATACAGGTATCGACGAAAAAACACCACTTGCCCGATGATCGTCCACTTTTTAGTAGACACACACACACACCGCAGTAGTAGAATTCAACGAGTACGCGCGCGTTATAATTCAAAACGGCGATCGTGTACCGCAAGCGGTGTATATTTTCCCGCGTTGATAACGGTGCCGAGAAATACGAGATGTGTCTTGGCCGTTAAAATGCCGTTTTTGGTGAAATTAATTTCAAATACGACCAGACGTCGAATAAAGTTCGTTGCGAATGACCGAAACAACAAATGGTAAATACCAGTGAATCTACACGTACGGCTTTAGCCAGCATTTGGTCGGCGGTAAATCGACTCTTACGCGTGTACGTACCAGTGGCGCAACTAGAGCTCAAATCTTGGGGGTGCTAAAAAAGAAGTTGGGGGTGCTTCAGCACCCCATAGCACCCCCGTAGTTGCGCCACTGCCTGGGACTGGGGAGTGCTCAAAATAAAGTTGGGGGTGCTAAAAAAGAAGTTGGGGGTGCTTCAGCACCCCATAGCACCCCCGTAGTTGCGCCACTGGTACGTACTCGGGTACAGACGGAGGACGGTGACGGAAATTCGTCGTATCGAAAACGTGGGGAAAATTTGACGTTCTGGCGGATGGGGTTGTACATCATCGCCGCGTTTTCCGATTGACGCGCGAAAAACTATCGGAAAACAATACGATCGCCGTAGGAATGTACATTTTAACACGGTACGGAGAGACGCGGAGAGACAATGGGAGAAAGACGAATAAAATCCGATTCTGAACGCGTCGGTGGAGTCGTCCTATATATATACAGTGCTGGCAGTTTCGTAAGTAATCGGATAAAATACGGCGCGCCGTCGTCGTCGTTTTATACGCATTACTCTACGTTATAATAATAATAAACAAAAATCGAATTATACGCGTCACTTGGCGACGGTTTATTGAGTGACAATTTTGTGGCGCGGATGAGCAGTGCAAAAAACGTTTTCCCCCCGTCGGCTCGCACGACGATGTTTATCCCTGTTGAAGGGACGAAAACAAAAAGAGGAGGGAAAGAAGTCTCCAAAGTCGATTTATCTCAGTTTCGTGCCGCCGCCACCGCCGGAGGGTTTGTTATAATACCCAACTGCAGAGTTTTCGTGCACCCCTTCGCCGCCGTCCTTTATCCCGCGATCGCAGCCGAATGCGACCCTGTGGTGGTGGGTGGGTGGGTTTTCGAAGTTGTCGTTCAAACGTGTGTTATGTTTGATGAAAGCCATATATGATCATTACGTTCGGAAAAAACGTTTCCTAGCGAGCCCGTGGTACGTCCAGGATACGCTGGCGCTGGTAAATTTTTCAAAGTTCTGTACTCGGCTCGAAAATTCTCTTCAAAACCGCTCGACCACTTTTATCGAACCCCCCCGTGTCTCACCTATTTGAATATTACGTGAAAGTTTCAGATCGTTGTTTCTCGGACGTTATGGCCGAAAAACTAAATCGATGTGTCTGCAGACGCCGGATGTGGCGATTTCGCGATTCTCGTAGAAGTATCCAATAGCGCTTCAAATAAAATTAAACCCAATTCTCAAATTGTACGTAGCACTCAACGATTGGGGAGCACTCGTTCTACCCGAAAACGTCATTACAAACCTGAAAATTTTTCTCTGTAAAATCTCGACAAAAAAAACTTCAACAAAAGGTGGTACCACCGGAGCTTATAGGACTTCCATTAGAGGTGGTACTGACCGTAAAAATTGGAGCAAGTTGTTGACAGTAAAACAATGAAAATATCCTTGTAAAAACAATGCGTTCCACCACGCTGCGCTCAGAATCTAAAATTTGGGGGGGAGGGCTATTTTTATTGAGCTCTTCAAGAGACAGGAGCCGTTATTCCGTGCATTTTTTTCTCGAAAATTGGGGGCTCGAAACTAAGCAGTGCATTTGAAAAAAACGGTTCCGAGTAAGATTCTAACTCATTTGTGGTAGGTATTCAACGAACAAAGATCGCACGCTGCTCGCGAATAAGTGATTACGAAATCTCGAGCGGTTTTTTGAAAAAAAAAATTGTTTTAGTTTTTCGAACGTATGACAAATTCCAAAAATAACAGTTGTCCACCTTCCGAAATTGTTTGTGCCGTGACGTTTTTCGATCGGGACCGTCAAAACTGTAAAAACAATACATTTTTCGCTACGTTCGGGATCCAAAAAGGGACAAGACGAAACAAACCGCGGTTCTCCAAGACGTGTAGGCGGCGCTCGATTGCGGTCGATCACTGCGAGATCGGCCGAGATTTCTTCGTCGCCGTCGATAAATCAAAATTAATACAGTTCTAATATGTATTATTACGTGCGAAACGGCAAATTATTTTTAAGGCGATCAATCACGCGCAAAGTTCTCGAATAACCGAACTCGCTACACATTTCCAAGTTTATACGAATCCGCGTTTGGCGATAATATATTATATTGTACACACTCCGCATTGCAAACGACGTACTATAGTGTCAACGTCGATGGCCCGACGGGAAGTTAAACTCGATTCGAGTGAAATTAGCCATCACGTACGGTGTTTAGTGGCAATTCTGTGCGTATTACGGGTGAATAAACTCGTTGCGATAATGGTGATTATTTTATTTCTCCGTCTAACCATTGTGTGATGATTAAATATTGTAAAGCTGTCAGACGGGGCCGTGCGGAAAGAAACCGCATAGACACATCGTTGTATTGACACGCGAGTGTACTTATAGCCGCCAATACGACGCGTAAGTGTCCGACGTATAATTTTTTCACGTTTTTTCCACGAAAAATACCGATTTTATTATCAAGAACGCAAATCGTTTTTCGTCCACGCCGATTGCCGCCTGTACGTCCGATTCGGCGACTCGATTTCACATCGGTCCACGAGTTCGTATTTTTTTACCGCCTTATATTTTTTGGTTTACCCGCGGTTCACAACCTTCTCGTCGTATCCGTACTCAAACGGCAAAAAGTAAAACATTTGAAGCACTACTACTACTTACCAATACTGTCATTTTAAACTCGTTTCGTTATAATATCTATTTTGCAGCACGTCACAACTATAAAAAAATCACAGTGGCCCGCGAGATTAGCTTGACGGAGTGGCGGTTTCGGGTGCAGGTCGCACCGGTTTGAAATTTGTAGTTCTTCAAACGTGTATTGTTTGACATCTGAAAGCAACGACAAACCATCGTTGCATTCGAAAAAACTACTCTTAGCGAGCTCGTGGTTGTCCAGGATACGTCCTGGTAAATTTTTCGAGAATTTCAAAGTTCGGCTTAAAAATGTTCGACATCACTTACAACTTTTATGTGCGACCCTGTAGTTTACCTATTTTAATAGTTTGTGGTTAGGTGTTCCGGCTTGTTCCGATCATTATTTTGGAAGTTTTGGCCAAAAAACTAAATCGATACGTCTGATGCCGGATTTCGCCATTTTCGTCGTTTTTGGACACACGACTCAGAAAATATCGGAAAATGCTTTATATCAAGTACAATTTTAAGCCAAAATCCCAACTTTTATGCGAACGTAACGAACGATCGGGCACTCCTTCTACCCGAAAACGTCGTTACAAACTTGAAAATATCAAAATTTTTTTACGTAAATTCTCAATTTTTTTTTTTTGGTTTTAAAACTCAAATCTAAAGCAAAATTTCAAAAAAAAAAACTTCACCCAAAATACCGCTCGAGTTCATAGACATTTTATTAGAGGTAAGTAATAACTTCAAAAACGTTCCATCTATACGATTAAAGTGGTTGACAGAAAACAATACGTTCCTCGCTGTGCTCTGAATCTAAAATCAGACTACAATAATTATTATCCCTAAAAATATCTATAAATATTATTCTCTAACGCTCGATACAAATATAATCGCCGTTCTTCGGTGGTCCCTAAAAATTTCACGTTTTGCAGTAAAATATGGTTTTCAGTACTGATATTTTTTAAACAAACACGGTTTTAACCGTGCAGAAAACGGAACAGTACCTACCTCCTACTCATTTGTGTTTCGAAGTGAACGATTATTTTTTTTTTTTCATTTTCATTTGGTTAATCCGAGTGGTGGTGTTTACCCACTTAGAAAAAAACATCGCTGTACAATACGGTTTGGATTTATTTTAAAAACAATATTGCGTTTATTATCACAGGATGTTCTTTCTGTTGAGAAACGTTTTCTATCTATTGTATTCGTGAGATATTAAACACTATTCGCTATCGCACTGATAATTCCGCATACAATGTTGAAATAACAGTTAAATTTCGGAGTTTTAAACGTGTGCGGTTTCTCGTTTGTTTTCAGTTCCTCCGGATATCCTGGACTATCCCACGAGCACGGACATGAACGTCCGAGAAGGCAGCAACGTGTCGTTGAGATGCGCCGCGTCGGGATCGCCAGCGCCCAACATAACGTGGCGCAAAGAAGGAACCGACCTCATACGACTAGAACGAGGTCAACAAGGTGGGTGTACGAAAAGTTTGATATTTTTACGCAGTCGATGAAACAATAATACGGACGTACTCGGATAATATTAAAGTTTGGGTGAACGAACGCAAACGTTAGGTAGGTAAAATTACAAACAGAAAAAAAGAGACGAACTAATAATACAACACGCTGTATCGACTCGTCGTGAAAATCCGTGTCGAGGTGTGCCAGTAGTATGATTTTTCAACGACGAAATACGTCGTAAACGAATTTTATTATAATATTTCACCCCTCCGCCGCATAAATTTATTACCGAATACTGCAAAATAATGTGCCGCCGATCAACATAGTTTGTTACAATAGTAATAATACTCGCGCGTTTGGCTCTCATCCGCCAATTGTATAAGATTTCGTCGAAACTCTCTTACAGCGCATTACCTATACAGGACCCTTGTGTGACCTCATTCACGAACACTGTGGCGGTACATGCGCGTGTGATTCGGATTGTGATAAAACACGATAGAAACCTTGAAAAATAACACGGTATTCGCGTACGAATTAAACGCGACGGGGCGGCCTAATCCGTTTTTGAATCGGAACACGATAAAGACGTACGAATTTCAACGAGAAAAAAAAAAAGTCTCGTAATGAAATAGGTGCGATTATCTAAAGCCGAGTTTCAGACGCGCCTAACGAAATCATGATCCGAATGATCCGAGTGATCACTGCACGCACGTGAAAATGTCAAGTGGTTCGGCGCAAAATTTTCGAAAACATTTGCAGCAAACCGTTTCGGCGACTCCTCTGACTCTTCAGGAAAAATGTTTACGGAAAAGAGAAATCTCCACGCAATCGGCTGTACGCTTTGAGGGTGGTGTACGCACCCAGGTATAAACGTACGATTTAACATACCCGGAAACGATGCCAGATGGATCTGGAAAAAAAAAACGATTCCGAGCGAGCTCAGTTGCCTAGTAGGAGCCTGTACGTCCTGGCAAATTTTTCGAGAGTTTCAAAGTTCTGTATGCTCGGGTATTCGGGTATACGGTTTACGTTGAAATCGCTTGAAACTCTCATTAAACTTGTATCGTACCTATTTTATGACGATGCAAAAGTTTCAGCTTTGTTCGTGGATTGGCGTTAACATGGCCGAAAAAAAAACCCCCAAATCGGCGGTACCTACACGCGTGTAAAACGTCTGCCGCGATTATAACGTTTCTCCTAACAGGTCTCTTCTTGGTTTCGTGACTGCGATTTTTCAATTTTGAACCCTCAAAGTGCGCGGCACCGACTTTAAAAGTCCGGAACGTTTTTTTACACGCAGGATGAAAAACAAACTAAAAAACATCGTTGTACAAACGATACATTCTCGTATTATAGCCCGGAATCTAAAAATGATTTTTTTCCTCGATTGTACGTTGTGTACGTTGTTCGCCGCAACGTTGTTTCGCCGAAATATAATACGGCACACAGCCTTTGAACACGTTTCTCCGCCCTGACCTTGATTGACGACAACGATGTTATTATACGAACAACAGCTGGCAAATAATGCCTACCGGACCGTTTTTCCGCGGACGATTTTACAGCTGTGTTAGGACGGATTTGCTTAGTCGGGTTAGCGAACGATAAACGACGAAAGTGTATATTATTATGATGAAAGCTATAAAATAATCATCGTTCGAGCCGTTCTATAGTTCCGTCGAGTATACGCGGCGGCCGGTTAGTTACCTTTTCCGGTTGACTTCTCACACGGCCGAGTATTACTATCGTATTACGGGGAAATCACAAAGTGCGGGTAAATATGACGTATCGCTGCTGCGAAGTTTAATCCTTAAGGGTTTCGCGCAGTTCGAGCAGAATTAACTGCCGTCTACATTATTCAAAATCCCAAACGTTTATTATAGTCCGTTAATACTTGACTTATATGACTGACCCGTTTGATGAACATTATAATAAATACGGTTCGCTCTACGATATTTACTAATTGTTTGTGAGACAAACAATTCGTACCGAATCACTGATTATAACAACCGCCCCTCACATTTCATACCGGTTTTTTTCGTCGACGACATAAAATCGAACGACACGCCGGTTTTTAACGTATGTGCGGGATAGTTTTGACCGTTGAGTGAAAATGATCGTTCCGATTTTGTTTACAGTTTGTTTACGAGCGACTTAAAATCGTTTTGCGAAAAAGCAGCCAAACGTGTAAAGTATAAAACCTCGGTAAGTCAGTTATATTTGCCCCGGAATTTTCGGTCGAAAGCGTGAAAAATGGTGCCGGAAAAAGCAGGGAGATTACAATGTAATTGCCCGGGGTTTTTTGGACGAATTTTTTTCTTTTCTCCCTTGCTGAAATGGTTTCAGAACCATTAAATAATATATACTACTAACCTAACCTACTATAGTATAGTATACTACTTAAAAAATTATATTATTCTAGTAAATCGTTACAATAACGTAATACTTACACCGATGAACACCGAATGAATATTGTGTTGGTCGGTTATACGTACAGATTTTTCGTATAGATTTGTGTGCTTTGTACACTTTTGGCGTGGTTAGTTTTTTTTTTTTGTAAAATTTGATCGAGTTGAATCCCTCCGTTTTCGTGAATTCGTATCGAACAATTTTTAAAATGGTCGAAAAAAAAAATCAACGTAATCGTTTAGTCTGGACTCGAACCGTCAATTACTTTGATTCGGCGATACTAGGATGGCAATTTTGACTTGTTGATATTATTCACACGACCTATACATGTAATATTAGCGATTTAGCGGTAAAAAATGTATATGTATACAAAAACAGAGTAACAACCATAAATCTACAACAGTGTATAATATACTGAAGATACTGGCAGGATCCTCATTTAAATTGAGACCAAAACAATAAAGTTTCGTGATAGGTACGTTACCTAACATGAATCGTAAACATTTCCAGATACACAAAATCCTATGTAAAATTTTCATTTTTATTAACGTGCAATTTACTATGAATGGCTACGGAAGAGAACAATGCATATCGACTCGTAGTCGATATAATACATCCAATAATTTTAATTTTTTTCAACTCTACACATAGGTTTAATGTTTTTGGTGTTTAAGATTTTATGTAAACGAATACCTAGTATTTTTTTATCTGTGTTTAATTGATTTTTCAGATATTATTATACTATTGTTTGAAAATATTTTCGATATTTAGTTACGTTGGTTTCCACGATAATTGAGAATAGATTTACATTGAAAAAAAAAATTATGGTACAAATTAATACGACTGAAGTATGGAATTCAAAAAAGGAAAATTTTTCCTAATATGATGGCAGAAATATTATATTTTGAGTTTAAAATTGAAGTTGATAGAAAACAGTTTAATTTTTATTTTACGTGTCTACGTATACGATGTAAAATTGTTTAAAAGTATTGAAATGATACATTTCAAAATTAGGCGTACACACGTATTTCTAATAAATGCACGATTTTATGATGCATACGGATATATAACAATAATACCGTACTCGCGTATTACAAAATTGTTACGAACGGTTATAACGTTTGTGTAAAAAATTTAAATGATTTTCGATCATATTTGTATGGGTCGTATAATAGTAATATACTATAGTGGTGCAATTACGGAAGCAAAAACTTTCCATGCATTTTTTAGTAGTATACCGTTCACTTTGCTGAGCTGCGTAAAGAATCATTGTTCACCGATGCGTGTTTATTTATAAACTTAAAATTGACTTTGGTCGGATAAATCCAATTTCCCACTTTTAAGATTTACATAATTTAAGTGGAGATTTTATTTTTCAGAATAATTGATATTCTAGATAACTATACACTCCGCAGTACTGCTGCTGTGTGTGCACGTCAATGTATAATATTATCATAATTACATGTTATTATTTTCCATTCGGAAGTTATGACAATTCGTTTCGATGTCATCGTTAAAATCGAACGAGGAAAAATTGAATAAAATATTTTTTTTTTCATCGCCTATGTGTACAAAAATATTTTATTTTATGGCCTTCGCGTATGTACGTACGACACCGTTCGGTTAGTTGAAACAACGGAAATAATTTATGGTGTACAAAATAGACATTTCGATCGGTATTTAAATTTTTGTCGATAATATGTATAAAAAAAAATTTGTAGAACTAACAATAATAATTCAATCGTTTTTAAAGCTTTTGAAATTTAAATTTTGACCCGCTGCAGTTGCCGTTGGATGTTTATGCGGTTTTATACGCGTTTATTTTTTACCCGTACGGTTAATGTGGGAGTTCGGTTACGTCGACGTTATTGCCAGAACTCCATCGAGACTAATCTTTTATCCGTCCACGGAAAATTATTATTTTTTCAATAACTTCACTATCGTATATGTTTAAAATGTATAACGCCGTGTATCAGCTGTTGTTATTGTTATCATTAAATAAGTACGTTGTACGCGTGTAATGTATCGGTTTTCCGTAAAAAAATGTTTTAAATTTTTTTTTTTTGTAAAAATTCAATCTATTGCTGCAGTATTTACCATGATTTGTGTTTTCGAACGAAATTTCAGACAGTACACGCGCAGTAGTACACCGATTTCTCGACGACGACTAAAGGTGGCGTTTTTGTTCGGTAAAAATCACGCACGAATTCTTACCAATACAAAGGCGGCGTCACCCTAGGTACGCGTGGGGGTAGTTTGTACGCTTTGGGGGTGGTTCGGAAGTTCGACCGTCGTAATTGAAAACAACGTCGCCTTCGAAAAAACGATTCTGAGCGAGCTCAGTAATCGAGCAAAACACGTCCTGGTAAAAACCAAATTCAACAGTAAAAATCGACTAACGAAAGTCGTGTCCGCGTGTAAAAAATGTAAAACGACGTGTACAAACGTCAAACCATTATTTGAGGAGATGTTGCGATTTTACATCATCAACAGTGCGTAATCTCATCGTTATAACCGAACTACACCACCCCATTTGTCAATACTTTTTTTATACGCTTTCAGAATCTACCGGACTTTCGAAAATATCGTTTCACGTAAAGTATCGAATTTTCAAACAATTCGTTTGAATCGCGAATTTTTTTTCTAAATTATTTTATGAAATACTTTTAGTAGTTCCATACTTGGTTCAAAATCACTCGAACCGAACAATCGTATTTGCAACTAATTCAATACGTTATTTCAGCTACTCCTCCCGTCTGTCGTTTTGGAAGTTGTGAAACCGAACCGATGCGGTCGAGAAGCGCGTTGATTTTTAACGTTTCCCTTAAATTTCACTCGGTTTTTTTTGAAATTTTGAACTTTCGAGACCCGTCGTATAGGCTCCATTTTTACTAGAGGGTACTTTGAAAATCGGAGCGTTCCTTCCGTACGCTAACTCCATCGCAAACCTCCTTAAATTTTCAAAAACAAATCCTTCTAAATTTCTTTTCGGTGTTCGAAGGCGAGATTTATTGAAAAAAAAACGTCAACCAAAGTACCACCACCGGAGTCCATCTACGCCTACATCGTTCGAGGTACTGATTCGTATTCCGCGTTTCGCCGATGTGAGATGGCGCTATATTAAACTGCTCTCTCTCTCTCTAATACATTTTCTCGTACATTACGGGAATATGACAAATGTAAATTTCTAGAAACTCTCGATTTTCGTTTTTGTTTTTTATTACCAGTAACGACTGACGTCGAATTACGTCCTAACGCGCGCGTCGGTAAGCGAACAAAAAAGAAATACACATCTCGGTTGATAATCGTATCGCAATGTTGGACGCGAAACGTCCGTTCGTCTTCTCCACACGTCGTACGGGCCGCGTCGACGAACAATCTCTGAAAAATAGTGGCGCGTTTCATTTGCATTTTTACGACATGCACGTTTATTTATAACACGACGCAGTTCATCGTATTATTATAATAATATGTTATTGTATGTATTATGCGAATATTTTGGCGGTGCTCTCCCCTCGCACGGGGGAAAAAAAAAAGGAAAAGTTAATGCGCGCTTCGACCCGTTGTGTATGCCGCGGGGATTTAAGTATTAATACGTGTCCGCGATACCTACCTATGCTGGTATATTAAATATACATCGAGGGACGACCGACCGTCCGGAGACAGGGGATTAATCCCGGTCGCTATTTTGTGTGTGTTTTTTTTGTAAAATCCCGACATTAAAAAACTGGATCCACCACTGGATTTCTCCCCCGTTTCGTCGCCGCCGCCGCGGGGGGGTGGTCGTCGTCGTCGAAGCGACGAAAATGACACACTGGCGCGCGTGTATTTTTGCGGCAAAAAAAAACCCGTCGGGGGCTGAATTTCGGCGAATGAAAACAAAAAAAAAACTCATCTGCGCAGCTTACGGCGGGGTAGTGTAGTGTACGGGTATAGGACGATGCTCATTAGGGCGAGTAGTAATTATTAACGAAATCTCGTACGAGGGTTCACCACGGTGTAACCACCACCGCACGAATACGCGTTATACGACGCGCGCGCGGTTATCTCGCAGTCGATTCCGTTTTTTCCTCTTTTCGCCGCGAGGGTAACCGCGCCGCCGGCACACACGCACGACCGAAACCCGATGTCCGGTGTTCGTTTTTTAAAATATTTATCGAACAACAAACGGCTCGTGCGATCATATCGCCCGACGTTTATCCGTTTTACTCGGTATTGTGCAAAATGTGTATTTATAATAATAACCCGACAGTATCCGTTTCGGACCCCGAACGAACGCTCTCCGCGGGAATAACCCCCGCTTTTGGACGGTTCTGAGCGACGATAATCGGGGCGGGTCGCGTTGTTTTTACGATGATATAGTTTTTTTCCAGTCAACGCTCCGATTTCAGAAAAGGTCAGGTTGTTTGCATGCGGGGAAAAGTTTGAGATCTCGAGGTCCGTGGAGCCCTCGGTTCGGAATGAACATTGTTGAAATCGGTAATTTTTCCGAAATCGACGACCGCGGCGGCATTTTAGTGCTAGAAAAATGTAGTGCTATGGAAAAATTTGAAATTTGTGATGACGCTTTGCGTGTAGAAAGACTTGCTCCTCTGAACATCGCAAAAACGTTGACGTTTCTGCTATATTGAATTTTTGAATTTTACACATTTTCTGCGAGTCCGAAAACTTTAGAGCTAAACACAACACAATTCATCAAGTACACCGCCTGGTTGATTCTATATCTACCTCGCTGGAACGTAAACAATATTGCTCCTGTGTTTTTCTAGATATCTCACAGGCATTCGATCGGGTTTGGCACGATGGCCTACTTTATAAACTTCGCAATTTTCTTCCACCTTCCCTGTTTCTCCTAACTAAATCCTACCTCACCGATCGATACTTTCAAGTTCGCATTGGAACATGTACTTCACAAATGGCTATGATAAATGCAGGCGTACCCCAAGGTGGTATCCTATCTCCATTACTGTTTAACATCTATGCCTCTGATCAACCCGTCACTGAAAACACCATTGTTGCTGATTACGCTGATGACAAAGCTTTAATTTCAATTCACGAAGATCCCCTAATAGCCTCTGGTAATTTACAAACTCATCTTAATCTTATTTCATCTTGGTACACCAAGTGGAGAATAAAACTGAATCACGCCAAGTCAATACATACCACCTTCACCCTGAAACATGGTCTCTGTCCTCCAGTTTCATTGGATAATATACCTATACCCACTTCCGACACAGTAAAATATTTAGGCCTTATCTTAGATAAAAGATTGACTTGGAATCCACACATCAAATCCAAAAGACTAATTCTTAACTCTCGTTCTCGTATGCTCAAAACCTTATTATCAAAAAATAAATGTTCAAGCCTAAAAAATAAACTACTAATTTACAAAGCATATCTAAAACCAATTTGGACTTATGGTCTACAACTGTGGGGTGCGGCAAAGAAATCGAATCTTAATAAAATTCAATCTTATCAGAATATTACTCTACGTCAGCTCACTAACGCTCCACCATACATTTCTAATTTAACACTCCACAACGATCTACATGTCAAAACGATTGAAGAGGAGTCGGTTGTATATTACAAGCGATTCTTCTCACGTCTGGCAAACCATATCAACCCTCTAATTAGGAACCTAAATACCTTAACACTTCCCGATAATCCTCGCCGTCGACTGAAAAGGAGATGGTGCAGAGATCGTTTACTATAATCATTAATCACTCCCTCTCTCTCTCTCTCTCTCTTAAAAAAAAAAAAAAAAAAAAAAAAAAAAACAAAATGTATTTACTTTTATTTATATATAAGGATAAAAAAGTATAATTAAACGACGTAAGTGTCATTGGTGGGTGGCTTCTTCAATCATGATTTCAATTTTTTTTTTTGTTATTTCAGCTAATACTCTTATTGTGCCATTTGTGTATAGATTGTGTATATATTAATAAAGAAAAAAAAAAAAAAAAAAAGTCCGAAAACGTACGAGTTTATACTAAAGAGCCCGCTGGAGTGGCGAGTACTTTCGTCCGATAATCGAGACCTACCGTTATGATCGGTAGGCCGTACTAAAATATCGTCGTTCAATCAGTTAACGTTTTTTAAAGAGTTTTCGGACCGTTTTTACTGTTAAATTTAGTTTTTACCATGAAACGATTGATAACTGAGCTGGTTTTTTCGAAATCATTGATTTGTCATTGCTTTCAGACACTCAATGCCAGTACGTTTGAACGACGATTTCCAAATCAGCGACCCAGTCGCTACTCCGTCGTGACCTAAAGTGATCCCGGCTGTATTTAAATGTAATTTAGCGAAATTATTTTTACGGTCCCCTCTCACACGTGTGTATATCAGAGTTGATTTGGACCCACGTACTGAGAAAAAGTACAGTTTTTAATTTTACGCTGTAGCCAATTGATGTATTAAATATATTTTGTTCGTTATCGAGTAGCTTTTGTATTTTTATAAAAAAATTGTTACAGCAATTCCAAGCTCAATTCGTAGCATTGTATAATGTTATTATTGCGAACTATAATAAGTAAATAATATTGTAGTCAAACGACAAGAATATACTACTTTTTACATTTTTCAATTCATAACAATACATTTCGTATCGTGAAAGAATGTTTTAAAATGTTTACCTTATTTTTAGGTTATAGAATAAAAAAATTCGTCGAACCTTTAAATTCACGGGTTTGTTCATCATATGTTGGTAACAAAATATTTTTTTTTATGGTTTATTTGATTCATTTGAACTGTTTTTATTTGAATAATACAATACGAAAAAATCTAAAATGTATTTTTTTTTATTAATGTTCCATAAAAATAAGAAACGCAAAAAAAAAAACGAATATTTTATACTCGTAAAAAGAAATTAGGCAACCGTATCTTGATGTACTCGTTCAAAAAGATATCAGTCGTGACATGTTCTTGTACAGTCACGTTATAATGCTTATTAAAATATTGTTTTTGTCGTAAAATTGAAATGTACGCACTCAAATGTTTAAAGAAAAAAGTTTTGAATTCAAATAAATCAGGTGTGTTGCAAATTACTCGAGTTTTACTTTTAGTTTTTACTATTAGCACTACATCGTGATGTATATATTCATGGTTAATTTGCTGTAGGTAGGTACTTAAAAGAAGTTTTTTATCTTCTGTCCGCCATGTTGCTCGTGATTTATTTTGCTCCGTTCATCATAGCGGTAGTGAATTGTACGTTTAAATAAATAAAAAATGTGATTTACGAATAAAAATAGTTTCGAGTGTAAAACAAAAGAAATGTATATTTCACAACGCTCGTTTAATGTACAATGTGGTGACGAATAAAAGTTGAATGTTTCCTACACATCGGTTCGTATAAATACACAAAACGATTTTTCTTGATTTTTTTTTTTTTGTTTTACTCAAGTTTTTTACGAAAAAAAATTCAAGGAAATCATTAATCCCAGTTTTTCGATACCTATGGTCTTGAAAACTGCCTACACTAAGCAGACGTTCTCGGAATTGTTGGTTTCCGATATTCAACGTTTTTTACGCGACATACATTCCGAAACCTTATACAGTAAAACTGTGTTTTTTACAATACGTTCGTATCGAGATATGCCTACGACTCCTGCGGATGATACAACCGAATACTGCTGGTTTTCAAATTTTAAAAGACTGCACGACGAAATCGCGCGCGGCGACTATATAGTATGATCAAACTTTTTCGAACAAACGCGTATAATTTACAAACTCAAAAACAACACGTCCGTGGACATATTATAGACTTTAGATATTACACCAACGGAAATCTGTCTGCTCCTACATACATCGCCGGAACCTACAAGGGACCTGACATCGAAATAATAAAAAAACACGAAACAGAATGTTTAATTTTAAAAACAAAACACTGTTTCGATGATCGGTGTAGTATTTTGATCGTATCCCGTGTATAAGGAGTGGGGAAGAAATAATGAAAAGATTTGTTTATTTCCAGTATGAGAAATGTGTATGTTGATCAGACGATGTTAAGTTGAAACATCATCGCTACGTTTTTCAATTCGTGTTTCAAAGTGTTACCTATGGACACTATTCGATTCTTTATTCCCTCTTAGCTCGACCTGAGCTGCCACCACGAGTAATCTTCTCCATATTTCTTCTCTGTTCAACGCCATATCTACCGGACACACGTTCCTTTCAAACATCTCGACGTCTTTCTCCGTCTCGTTCCTGGTTCTGCTCCTTCTCTCGTGTATGTTGTCTACGCGGTCTCCGTCGGCACCTACTCTGTCGTACGTTCGATTGGATTGAAAAATAACAATAACTATATTTTCTCGCCGTACGTTTGTTGCGCGTCGAATCAACAACGCGTGTTAGTTAAGCCGGAAGTACAGCCGGAACAGTAGT
Organism: Hormaphis cornu; assembly: GCA_017140985.1. Taxonomy (NCBI): domain Eukaryota; kingdom Metazoa; phylum Arthropoda; class Insecta; order Hemiptera; family Hormaphididae; genus Hormaphis; species Hormaphis cornu. The sequence goes on from CM029358.1 coordinate 32,852,361, forward strand.
GGATCGATCGTTTGCGGGGAAAAAAAACGCGGAAAAAAACCGATTCTAAAGTACCTACAGCGAAATAACTTCACTGTCGCGTCGACTATAATAGCTTTTCCTCTTTACAAAATTTAAACGTCAACACGTCGCATAAAACGACTTTGAAGTGTACATTTTTTTAAAAGAATACCGTACAGCCGAATCCGCGTGTTTCATTACGTCGCCGCGCCAGGTGCGTTTTTGACGAGGAGCGAGATTCGTCGGCGGTCTTCGGTTGTCAGTCAATCAAAGGATGTATTCGGTTGTCAGTCAATCAAAGGATGTACACACGAATAAACGTAAAAAAAAAAAAAAAGATCAGACTAGGAGGTCTCGAGGGTAGTTTGACGGGGCAGCGGCTTGGGTCACCGGTTTGGTTAACTTGTGGTTTAAACCCGCCGTCGTTTTATATCCGAAAGCAACGACGATCGCCTTCGAAAACGTACCGCGATTCTGAGCGAGCTCGGTTGTCCAGTCGAAACAAGTTGCACAATAACTTTTGCCGAATGTGTTATTGCGTAAAAGTTTCAGCTACTTTGGATGTTTCCCGTAACTGTATTTGTTTCCCCCGTGAGAAATACGCGGCCGCCCGGAATGACGAGTTATACGACAAAACAACAAACGTGAAATATAAACCAAAATCGTGTTGACCGAGTTTCTAAATTTTTTAACCGCATACACACTATCGATTGTATTAAAGTTTCGAGAACATAAAAACTACAGGTTTTCCGGTATAATACCCGCCGTAAAGTTCAAAACGTTTTAATAGTTCCGTAAGCCCCGTAAAAACGATCGATTGAAATTTCATCAACAGTAAACTCGTTAAAACCTCCTCTTAACGGCATTAACGAGTTTCAAGTCGAACGGCGCGATTTCGAAAACGTTTTCGTTTTTTCCTCAGAACTTGAAAAATAATCAAAATTCCAACGAAAAACGCTTCAAATAAAGTATCATCTCGGATCGACAATCTATCTTTTGAGGTATCGTTAAGATCGAAGCGTTCTTTCTACTTGAAACACAGTGATCACAAAAAAAAAACAAATCTAAATCCACGTGTAAAAAACGCGTAATTATTTGTCTCGCCCGTGTACGAGAAACACACGGCCGCCCGAAACAACACGAATTCTTCTAAGTTTCACAACTCTCTGAAAAATGATCGATTCAGCGGTACGCTCGTAAAACCCTTCTTAATGACGTGTATAAATTTCGCGATTTTGAAAATCGGGCCGTTTTCGTTTTTTCCTCGGAACTTCATCGAAATTTCAACAGAAAAACGCTTCAAATATAGTACCATCTCGGATCTGTCTTTTGTGGTACCACCTGTTATACGTAAAAATCGGAGCGGTTTTTGTACCCTATAAAAAGTGTTCACAGAGAAACGAAAAAAACATCGGAATTTAAAATCATGTGCGAAAGTTAAAACGAAAAAAACAACATCAAACACAGAGTGAGAGTGAGGCAATGTCGCGGGGGTCAAGTGCCGCATTCCCGCCGGGCGAGACACGATAGCGTTGATGTACTAACGAGGGCCAAGTCGATGCGCGTATGGACGTAATCGTTCGTTAAACTGCTCTCCCCTGTCAAACCGACGGAAAACCCACCTACAGAGGATTTTTTTCACTGGTTCGGAATAGTTGTGGTTCAAACGCGTCTGAAAACAATGATATAGATGGGTGTTGTTATAATGAGTCGTCCTGGTAAAAACTTGATTTAACAATACAAAAACGGTCCGAAAACTCCGGAAATCGTTTAAAAAACAAAAATAAACGCGTGAAAATTTTAACACCCGTATGGCTTACCGATTGTAATGCGGTAGTATCGATTTCCGGACAAAAGTACTCTCGCCACTTCCCCCAGCGGGCTTTTAGGTATGAGCGGCATAAATTTGCGTGTTTTCGGACTTTTTACTCGAAAATTCGTCTGGAATAAGACGAACACCTGTAACATTTAAAACTTTTTTCGTGGCGTCACAACGTCAAGAGCGTTCTTTCCACGCGAGAACGTCATCGCGAACCCGAAAATTTCGCAGTAATACAAAAGCCATCGTGGAAATCGGAGCGCTGCTGGTCGAAAATCTGTTTACAGGAAAAAAAAAACATCGTTGTAAAACCGCCGCCAAGGTTCCTTTCTGGCTAACGCTCAGAATCTAAAATGCAATCGTTCCGTTTGTTACAGCGCACAGCGTCGAAGGGTCGATTTTGAATCTGACACGGATCAGCCGCTTTCACATGGGAGCGTACCTGTGCATAGCGTCCAACGGAGTGCCGCCGTCGGTCAGCAAACGTATAATGCTGGTGGTGAACTGTGAGTTTTTTCATTGTTAAATAAAAATAAACATAAAAAAGTGTAATAATCACGTATTTTATCAGCCTACCTGTAGTACCCCCGCGTACGACTCGAAGAATATCGTTTATAAATTTTTTTCCGACGTTCGGTCGCTTTGCGATGATATACGCGCGCGCGTATAAAACTTACTTTACATACGATAACAGCCGCTATTCAGTAAACGATAAATTTGTGTGTGCGTAAAGCACGAATTTTCTAGATAGTATAGGCAACGAGTACAAACCGTAGTTCTTCGCGTGCAATTTGTCCGTTTGAAAAAAACGTAAATCGCTTTTAATTTTTCAAATACGCTCCGTGATTTTATTATATCGCGCATCGATTTTTTTTTTATTTATTACGAATTAAAATCGACGTTTTTTGTTTTCGTTCGCACGCACGTATTAATTTACGAAATCAAACAAAAACTAAACTACCAAACGCCGCACCGTAGTACGAACAATTCATCGGACCATATTTTTTTTATTACGAGACGGACGTCGTATTTTAAACACGTTTTAATGGGACAGTTTTCGGCGAGTTTGTGCGCGTTTTCGACTTGTGACCACAGGACCGCAGCCGCACATAAGCCCCATCCTAGAAGCTCTAATTTTGCCGCCGCCCCTCTCACTCAGCCTCAATAATTTACAAACAAATTTCAGTGTTGTTGTTACAATGTAAGTTTGAGAAAAATTCTAAAACGTTTAATATTTATTTGGATGTTAAGTGACAAATATGCTGTTATACTGTTGTTATTAAATGATAAATTAGGTTTTTCGAAAAATCAAGACATAAAAAACTATACAAAACATGACTGTTCTTAAAAACTAAAAGTGTATAAGAGATTTATAAAAATTTGATTTTTTGGCTGCAAACGTTTTGATGATTTCTTCAAATGAGGAGATTGATGATGCTCCTTGACGTTAAATGATTTTTTATTAGTTTCAGTTTACTGAAACTTCTTTCCCCCGAAGCGACAGAGACTGGAAGTGAAATAGAAATATTTGTAGGGCTATCGTAATATTCGGGTAGATCTCTTCTAGCTAGATGTTGCTCACAAGTAACTTCAAAAGTAGACTGCGCTCTCGCGTTTCTCAGACCGTTGTCAATTTAAAATGCGTGGAATTTAAAACTTTCTATTTCACTCTAACAAGCTCTTCTTTATTTGGATCTTCTGACAGCTAATGTTTCAGCTCGAACTTGTAAAATTGTAGAATCTATTCCGTTTATTTGAGAACCATTCAAAAAAACCGAATTCACCATTAACATCTTTCAATGCATCAAATCTGCTGTTCATTTCACTGAGAATTCTGTCAAGTATTTCCACGAGAGGACCTCTGAAATGTTCTTCCTGTGTTATACCGAATACCTCATCTTCACAGATTTCTCCGGGAATCGTCTTCTTTTTTTTTTCTTATTCTTTTTCCTTCAAAGTCGGTTTCTCAGCCGTCGTTTTGAGCCATGATTTTGGCATCTGCCGTTGCCTCGGATGCCAAGTTTTCTCTTCGTGACGACAACAGATTTGTTAGCCCGACACAATCATCGCTTCCGCGAATTTTCTCTCAACTTGTATGCTATTCATTTTGACCGCAACGAGTGCAGTCTATAGAGACGTTAGCCCACGTTTTCGCGAATTTTTTTTTTTTACCATTTTAAACCAACCGATTAAAATGTTGTACATACATCGTCATTTTACAATACTTTGATCCGTGTAGCTCGGAAAAATGGAGTCGAGGGCTTCGATTTTTCGTCGCACAGCGATATGACACGCGGCTCGTCCTCTACGTTTTATACCTGCTCCGTGCGGGCTGCGAGAAAGAATAATTTTTTATTAAAAGTTTCGCGCAGTTTACGTTGCGTTGTTATAGATTCGTCCTTATTTTCGCAGTTCCGCCGATGACATGGATTCAAAACCAACTGATCGGTGCTCACGTCGGCCAATCGCTGACGCTCGAGTGCTTGTCCGAGGCGCATCCCAAGTCGATCAACTATTGGACCCGAGAGGCTGGAGAGATCATCGCTCGCGGTAAGCAGAACACGTACCACCCGCTGACTGCCCAGCCGCCGGCAGAAAAACGTGACCGCGGCGACCGACGAGGGGGTAGGAAAAAAAAAAAAGGCAAAAAAGGCACCGGAATACGGTCCTCGAAGGGTGGTCGCGGTGTAATAGGAAAATAGGAGGACGGGGTGGCTGCTATAACGAGCTGGAAATTCGGCGAGATTCTTTTTCTTTTTTTTCGACGGGGCAATAAACGGTCCGCGGTCGACGGCGTTATCTGCAAAGTTCTCGCTCTCCGTTCTTAACAGAGACATTTCGACTCGGAAATACGCTTTCGAATCCCCAAAACGCACATCATCGTCGCCCGAGAGCGTTATTTCGTTTTACATTTTACGACGCGTACAAACGGATAAAAATCGTCCGGACAGTGTGTTGTTTATATACGCTCTTTTACGCGCCAGTTAACACTTTGACGTTACGACGGACCACTCTCAGTTACGTTGTAAACGGTGTTTAGAGAAATTTTGGCTTGTAAAAACACGACGTACACGGACTATTCGCGTCTGAAATCGTTCGATCGCAGTTTAAAAAACAGTCCGCGTTTGAACAACGGCGAAAAATAAAATTCTCGCGGTATTTCAACGAAAAACGCGGACGAACAAACTTATAACTAATACCGTCGTGTGTTTAAACGTTGATCCGTGCGTCTGTCTTTAGTTTGATTTAAAGTGTTTATATTTTCAACTCAATCCGGCCCCGTACACTCTCCGTAACACGATTTTCTAAACGAGAGAAAAAACTCGATGCAATAAACGATTTTTTTGTACCAGCACTGAGAACGTTAAACGAGTTTGAACAAAAAGAACAAATTTGAAAAAAAGTTTACCGATAAAACGTCAAAATACGCGGACATTTCATACGTTATAATATACTGTGTTATCGATTTTTTTCCAATATTCAAATCACTGTACAGAAAACAGTTCGTGATCTGTAATCGGATAACTATAATTGTTCATTTAACAAAATATACGCGGTATTCAAATAGTCTGAACAGTGAAATAACTAAAACTGTATGTTGGGGGTTCGCTTATTTCACGAAAACCTAATTTTTCTGGAACGTTAAAAAGTATCACGATCGTAACGCGCACAAATATGTTTAGAATGAAATCAATTGATGGCCGTTTAAATCTGAGGAAAGTTTGAAGATTTAAAAAATTCTTCTGGAAAAAAAAATTTTATTTTCTGTTGTTTCTTAGCCGACTGCTACTGTATTATGTATGAAATTCACGTGTTTTTCAACGTTTTAAGCAAATGTATAAGACGCGTGTCAACATCCAGCGACAATGATCCTCGTTTAAATTGGACTGTTCCGCTGCGTGTGCCCCCCCGGTGTCTTACCGTGGGCCGCCTGTCCCCGGAACATAAAAACTATTTTCGTACGACCATTCTATATCGTAAAAAAATGGTACGATGTCGTCGTTTAATTTCAGTAGGTGTACCACCTTTAGATCATTGCGTGTTTGAAAATTTTATACTTATCGTGATACTGCGAGAGCTGAAAGAAAAAAATAATCAATAATCGCGAGTCACGATTTTTGCCACGGTCGTGTTCTACGTTCGGAAATAATTGGGATTGATGCGTTGCGTTGTATAGTGCCGTCGTCGGGAGAGTTAAAAACACGTGCCGGACGCGTGTCCGTCGAAGTTTTGCGCACTCGCGCACAAATCACAAGAGTAAAAACCGTCTGCAGCTCAACCATTAATTCTGTACCTCTAATTGATTGTATATCTCTAAACAATCTCTATTATTGACACGTGTCGCGGAATTAGGATTTCCTTTTTTTTCTATCCTCTCGCCGGTGTCTTGTTATAGTTGTTAAAATATATCCGCCCGTCGCCCGTCAGCAGAGATAACATTTGAGTTGTAAAGAATAGAAAAAACCGGAATCGCTCTTGGCCGCGTGTGTAGTTCGATGCTTCGGGTGGGTCACTATTTCGGAAGGTTTAATTGGAAATCGCATACAAAATATAATCGTAAGCAATCGTAAACGTGGGCAGGCTCGTACCCGTTTTGATGTGCGAAAATTTCAGCTCATTTCAACAACGGAAGTTTTGGCCGAAAAACTAAATCGATTTTGTGAAAACACAACAGTTTTTTTTTTTTTTATCGCACTTTTTTTCCGTTTTAAACTCTCGAATCTATTTTAAACCCCTCAAAGTTTAGTGAAAACGAAGAATAGTTTACCAGTAAACTCGGTATGTGTGTGTGAAGATCGGACCATTGTTGAGACGTTACCGTGATCGTATAGTGGTAAAAAGTAAAAAACAAAAACACGCATAAAAACCAATACGTTCTACACTCAGAATCTAAAAATGACAATTGTAATACCAACTGAAAGTTTGGGCGTTTTTTTTTTTTTCTTAAAAAATTACATATACCATCACTTTTTATACTACATCATACATGAGTTTACAAAATTTAAAGTCTTTAATTTTTTTTTTTTTTTTCTTCTAAAGAAATCGTTTTGAAGAAACGTTCGGTTGCTTGGAAAGATTACAAATATAAGTACGATTATTGTTTATACAGCACATATTTATTCGTCGTACACCACCGTTCGAATTGTTTAGAAAAGTCATGCGGACGTCGGGCAAAAATTATTTGTTTTTAATACAATATAGTAATATAAATTTAACTAGAAATAAGTTACACTCTGAATGTTTAAAATGTAACGTTTCTAATTCTCAATAATAAGACACTCGACGGCGTTCCTTGAATTTCAAAAATGACAGACAGTCGGAACGCGAATGAATTATGCAAATACCATTTTGTTTTATTATATTGTCTTACCGCGTGAGTAACTATAGTGATTAACTGATTTAATAAAATGTTTTTATACTTAAACGCACGTTAAAATAAAGAATGATAAAAAAAAAATTATATTAATAAACGAAATTATATCAAACTATATATATTATAGAATTTGTTTTTATTCTAGCGGGTAAATAAAACGCAACACAATATGTTCATATTTTACATTAATATAATTCAAAGTGGTACATAATTATTAATTGTTTGTACAGAACGTTTTAATGCATTTTTATCACGACGAAAAGTTGTCGCGTCATACAGAATTCTCTTGAAAATATTAAATGCAACAATCGTATGTAAATTATGGGCATTTTATAAAATGACGGTAATTTGAAAAACTATAGCGGTTGCAAAAATATTAGAACGTTATAATATTATATTTTTAATTGATGTTGTTATCATTCGGGCTATTATAAAAATATCTCCGTTCGTACATTTCCGAGAGTTCATTCGGTACATTTTACTGTCTAGCGAGTTAAATTTACAAGCAATACGAGTTGAATAGGTACAGAACGTATCCGGCTGTTTTTGAAATAAAATTGTTGGTTTTTCTTATTGTTTTTCACTAACGAAAACATAAAAATATTTGTTGTCTGGAAAAAAACGGTAAATTTTGTACAATGCACATTATTCAGTGTTACAATTATTATTGATTTCCGGGCAGCGTAACCATAACGAGGAACGCATTTTATTTACAATGACGTTTATTTTTGATTTTCATCTACTGTTTGGATTGGAAAATTTCTACGATCCTTGTCGAGAGTATTCACGACAAACGAAACCTGAAAATACAGGTGTGATCGGCACCACTAAAACACAAAGTCTTTTAGTGATTTTGTTCTCTCGAATTAATTAAAACTGTTAATCGGAACGGTCATATTGTATTTAAACGTCATAAAATCTTTTGAAAAACGTCAAGTTAAATAATACGTTGAACTCGAATAATTCGTCGTGTATTTGACTCGCCGAGCACGTTCACGATCGTAATATTGTCTCGTAAGCGATGAATCTTATATATCATTGCTTGACCTATTAACTAATGGACAGCGCCTACACTGGCCTGTCTACGGTGAATGGAAACCGAATAGAGAGAAAAAACATAATTTGGCCATAACCACGGAGGACAATTTTTTTTTTTTCGTCCATGCATTTTATCGTATTGTTATCTCACCGATGTGACCAACCATAACTAACATAATTTAATGTTTGTTCGGTTGGCACGCCGTAATGCAGCGTTGCCAACCATACGATGACTGTCGTATTTGTACGACGATTCAAAGGGTTGGTACGACGATGTACTATAGACACTAACCATTGTACGCCGGAGTACGATAATTTTGCAAAATTTTAAGTATTAAATAGATAATGTACAAAGTCGTTTAAAATTTATGAAAATCATTTTTTTTACCAAATTTTTCGTACGATATCTTTTATCTGAAATGAGGTAAATACACTGAGAGTGTTATCCATCTCGATGGGTAAACGCCATATTTTTATCACAATGTTACGCGATATATTAAACTCTTGAGGTTGGCTACGCTGCTGTAATGGCTCTCTTTTCTCTCTCACACTATTTCGTCCTCCTCTGGTTTCTCTCTCTAAGCGCTGTCCATTTATAGTTGTTAAGATCTATGTTGCTTAGGTATTGCGTATTTAACAACAACATATAAAACGTCAATATTTAATACAAATTTTGATACGTACCAAAAACGGTACAGTGACCAAACAAAGTCGAGACCTATTCCAAGTGAAGTTTTTGTGGATACTTCCATTTTTCAATCACTATATGTATTTACACATAAAACGTTAGTAATAATGATGTTTAACACTATTATTCTGTACCTTCGCGGAAATAATTATTATCGTCACTCTACTTGTTGTATATCGCTACGGTTCTCCGGTGGAAACGATCTGACCGCTATGCTGTTGTAATAATATTGTACACCGAACAATATTGAATCATTTTCTACAGTATCCTGATTTATTTAGAACCGTATCAAATCGACGAATATAATAATAACCGTACTTTGTCGGTAACGTTTTTTACCGTTACAAATAGCAATCATTATGTTTCTGCAGACTGCAATTTTTTTTTTTTACTATGATATATAACGACCTATCGGTTACAGCGTAGAACGATAAAAAATACAACATAATACCTGGGTATAATATACAATATACTCGGTTACCTAACAGCGACCGAAACACACGAAAATCGTTCTCGTAGGACATTTTTTCGTCGTAATAAAAATAATATAACTTATAGTACGTATACAAGACCTAAAATAGGTAAGTAAAAAGGTGCACACATTTCTCGACACCAAAGTAACGGCGGTCGTGATTATGATCCAACGCTGCGTGACACAAACCATTAGCCTCGTTCAGATAATCAAGTGCAATATTGTGAACAGGACGTAAAACAACAGTGTTAGTCGAACAAGTGCGTAACTCTCCGCGTACGTATCTTTCACACTTTTGGAAAATACTTACAAAGTATACTTCAATCGTAAAACCATTGATTTTATAATAAACAGTAGCTGTATTTTAATAGTTTCCATTAAAATATTACCGAACGAACAGCGCGATCGTAGTAAAAAAAGTCACTCGTACGAGCTGTGTTGGCTCTAAAACTGTGCTGCGTCTCGGTAAAATAATTTTCAAAAGATTGTACGTGGGCACAACATGCTAGGAGGTCTGTCTACGTTTAAAATTTTTGTTTATTTGATTTCCGCGTGTACCTACTAATTAATATAATACGTTTGTGTATTTTCGTGAAACTTTCTAAAACTCTTCGTCGATATAAATCCTGTTATAAAAGTCTAATTATTTTCAAGCTCTCTCGTCGTCAAGAGTCTTCAGCTGTACACTGAGTAGGTACCTACGCACTGTCACCGTGTTTCAAAAATTGAATTAATTATTATTTGAGTGCTCGATTGTCTTTCAGTTTCGTATTTTTATAAGCTTTCCTCACGACGTTTAAAAAAAAAAAAAAACTACCGTCAACGCCGAACATTGCAGAGCGGCTGTTGACAGGTTGTTATTTATACGTCTCGTCTGAAAACCTTGACCGCCGTTAGTTAAAAATTATGTTTCGGATTAAAAAATAAAATTGTTTAATCCTCCTCGGAGTCACGCGCTAGACGTGTTTCGTTTCCGTAGAACTACGCGTCATCAGTGTTCGAATTTCACGTGTTCAGTTTTAAAATTATCGAATCGTACAACGAAAAATTAATAGCCATAACAATTATTTTTCGATACTGTGTACTGTTGTAATTGGTTTTTTTTTTGAATAAAAACGGGTCTCGCGCGTTGACATATAGTAGAAAAAGCCGAATTCAAATCAATCGAAACGAAGATATCTGAATATCGTAATGGATGTCGTAAAAGATAATATTATCCGGATAAACTGCTGCTCGTCTAGACGTTTTTGCGGAAAATCGTTTCCCGGGTGCGCTGCTGCCGGCAGTGTTTCATCTGGACAATTATTAATCTATTATCCGGATAAATCTAAAAACAGTCATCTACATTTCAGACGATCTTCGTAAGTCTGTCCGGATAGATTTTGCAGATTCGTGCCGTGTCAAATATTTTTTTTTTAAAAGTCATCTGTTTTTCCGTTGTCCGCCGTCTGGTCAGGTAGGTTTGGTTGTACGGGATAAATTTTTAACAAAACTATTTTTTATCCAGACGGTTAGCAGCGACAATTATCGTTCATCTTTGTTGCCGTGTCTGGAAACCGAAACTGCGGCGCGTGGCAGACCGAAATAACAACGATAATAATAATAATAATAATTACGATCGTAAAGTTTGCAAATTACCTCGCCGCCCGCGCAGACCCGTTCGAATGTCCGTAATAAGTGTACATGGGTTTTTCGTGTGTACGTTTTGTTTTTTTCTTTCTTTCGTTTTCGATTAGATTTACAAATAATGGCGTCCCTCTCTAATCGTATGTCGTGGAAAAAAACGAAGGAAGAAAAAAATACGGGAAATCTGCACTTTCCCTTTGCGCCCCGAACAGCGTCGAAACGCCGCACAGCGCGAGGGTTAATAATAATTGGCTCGCGTGATTTCGACTGTTACGCGGCCGCCGTGCGTGACTGTTGCACGCAGTAAAATAACCACGTAAACACTACGTATGCGGCGGCGGCAGTAAACGGGATTGTGAAATAGAAAGAAAGAGAATAACAAAAACAAACCGTATAAACGTAAAATTCGACTCTTATTTTTGTTTTTTTTCCCCTTGATAGATATTATACCAAAAATGTTGTACCCGAGTCGCCCCCGCGAGCGTGGTGGTGTGTTCGGGGCGTAAGTAAGTCGACTGCCGCGGTTAGGCTAGTTATGTTACAAGAGGAAAAATTAGAAAAAACAGTTGCAAAAAGTCTTTTTTTTTCGTTCGACGAAAAAAAAGCTGATGTAGTTTGTTTCTTTTACGTACGTACGTTTCCTCGATGAATTACCAAATTTATAACCGTTTCAAAATGTCCGATAACTTAACGTTTTCGCCGCGAGTTTTATCAATTTTTCTAAAATTTTTCTTTATCCAACTCACATGGGCGCGTCCGCCCCCTTTGATGTCGTCCGTCCGGCGTTTCTGTGAGACTATAACGCGGAGCGGGAAAAAAAAAAGGGATGAAATAAAGACGGAGAGATAGTTGGTGGCTTGTATAAAAAAAAAAATGGATGAAATAAAGACGGAGAGAAAGTTGGTGGCTTGTGTACTCCAATTAGATGCATCTATCTGTTCGTCATTTTAATTAAAAAATTTCTCCCCGTAGAACCCGCTCTCTGATTAAATATCCCGAGTTTTGGTCGTCGTCGACGTCGGTGTACTTGTGTGTGCGTGTATAATATATATTTTTTTTTTAATGAAAAATAAATATTTCCCGCACAGATAATATTATTATATTATCGCGGGCGATAATCCGCGAGAATGTGCCACGACGATCAAATAATACACGGCGGTCACTTTCGGTGGTTTTTGTATAGCGAAAAAAATTAATAAACGCGTCATAACGTATGTTATTTCGATAGATCTTTTTACCCTTGTTTATCTTGTTTGAGCGGGAATAATTTTTTTATTTTTGCATAACATACGGTTTACAGGCAGGCTTACGATGGCCTTACAAAATATTTTTGACGTTTTCGTTTGATTTTCAGCCGGTTGCAGCAGTAATAAAATCGAAATTCTGCGTTCTTTCCCGTCACTATATGTGAGTTTTGCAATTACAAGTCTGTGACTTTTGAACGTATAGGCGCATATACCGTTTGATTAGCTGTCGTTGGCCGGTTTTTAAAAAAATAAATTTTTAAAGTAATCAGGGTGACCTCGTTAAAAATGAAATTTCGTCAATATTTTTTTTTTTAAACAATCGAAATCACAAAGGAATTTAAAAAAACTCTCAACGACAGTAGTAAGGTAGGTATTATTATTCTGGATCATTGTTCGAAGACAAAAATTAGTTTGAATAACGTTTTAGTCGTTTTAAAAACTGAGATTGCCTAGATGGCCTACCGCTGTACAGCATAGAACGCGCTCTGGTGGAATTTGATAGTAACCGATTCGGATATTGTTGGTATATTTTGGCTATCACATCTATGTTAATCGTTATATCATAACCACGTTATTATATTATTATTATTATTCCAAATCTGAATTTTTCAATTACACGTTTGGATATCAGCAGTGCCTATATGAAATATTGAAAAAAAAAAAAATCGATTTAATCAAGCGTGCATTTTGGATTAACTGTACAACGACGTATACGTTAATCTTGGCAAGCCATTTTCTTTCTCTATCAACAATACAGTGACTATAATGCGTGGTTGGTAGCGTTATTATAAAGATTATCACGTTATGTGAAACTAACATAATAATATCGTGACGTATTTTATTGGCTCGGAGGAATTTAAAATATTATATGTTTTATGAATTTGTTTTACTTGAACAGTATTTAAAACTAAAATAAATCATTTTCATATAGCACCTATCTCGAAATTTAAACTGGACGAGATAAAACGTCGTAAATTTACCCTCGCAATTGAGTCGTTTATGAAAAGAACGACTCATTTTTACACTACGACACATGCATGCTAGGTATTGGGATACCTAATGTCCAAGCGGAGTTTTTCATAATATTTTAATCGATTGTCTCGAGGACAAGTGTGGATGATAATTACCTATGCCCGGTATTTTACTAATCGACTGCGATTCCCGTGACTCGAGTTCGTTATAAAAAAATTTCAACGAGTTTCTCTAAACCGTTTAGCATCATTTACGACGTTCTCGTAAAACAATAGATCGGCAGCAACAATGGTTAAGCGTCCTTGTGAATCGCAAAGGCGCAAAGTTAGGGCGGAGGGCGTACGAGTACAAATCATGGCCCTCAAGAATTCGGTTCCCATTAGCATGGTTTACGCGAATAACGAATAACTAAATTAATATATTTTTTTTTTTTTTTTCAAACAACAAATTAATGTTATTTTTTCGCAATTGTCGATAGTTTGAACGTGAGTTCGATAATAAACATTAGAATACAGTATTTTGGTGTTGCTGAATATTTCACTATATCTCCATAAATAAATTGAAAAAGCCATCGAACATGAATAGACAAGCACACTTCCAGATTTTATAGGTGATGCTCAAGCAACACCCTGACCGTGAGAAATAAATACGCCACTGGTTTCGATTACTAACAAAATAATAACGATTCATTAGTAATTTACATTTGGTGTTATTAACGATATTATACTTTGATTTTATGTATACGTAATGTATTGCACGAGTCTTTTTGTTATATTATTGACACGTTGTGAAAATTTAAATTGTGCGAGTACAATTTTAGTAGTAACAAGTACCTACTACTAAAATGTGAGTGAAACTAGCACTTTTGAAGAAATTTTTGTGGTTCCTATATGTTCCTATGTGCTTCAAGATTATCCGAGGGGAAATTACTTATGTGGCGACGTGAACAACGCACCACGAGTCGTCCAAGTTGTTTACAACAATATTGTCAGTAATTAAAGGGAAACCCCATGTTCTAGAATATACTATAATTATCTCGTTAGGGTAATTCCGACAAAAAGTTCTAGAACAATCGACGCTTATATATATACCGGCTGGTCAGACGCTCAGTCGGTCAGTCAGTCCGTGACTTCACTCCGCGACACACCGTTAATTACACTCCGCGACATTCTCCGCGATTCCTCCGTCGTTGTAACGTATGTTTAAATTTTAAATAACAACTTTGTGTGAGTTACGAATTTTTTTCCAAAAATAGTCAAAAGTATGACGAATTTTCGAAAAAATTTCCAACTTTCAGCAACTAAATATAAAAATTGTGGCTACGGATTTTCAAAATGTACTAGTAGCATATGTATTTTACATGTCGGAAACCTTGTGACGAATTTTCAAAACTTTTTTTGGAAAATTAAATTTTTTATCGAACAAAAGTTACGAAAAAAAAAAATAAATAAAAGTTTTACGTTTAGCTCAAAAATTGTCGAAATTTCTCAAAATTTGTATCAGACCTGGAAGTTTTAATTTCACGCGAGTGTTTCAGCTTATTCCGATCATCGTTGCGGCGGTCACGGTCAAAATCGATTAAAACACGTACTTTGCCGTAATTTTTAACGTTTTTTCTTGGTTTCTTAGCAATTTTTCAAAAATTGTATTCGCTCAAGTCTACGACCCCTCAAAGCGGCGTCCGTGTTCGTTAGAGGTACCGAGTTTAATAATCGAAGAAGTCGTTGCGATTACACAGCGGTAAAAAAAACATAAGAAACACGCGTCACGCAAAAACCAATAGGTGTACGTTCTTTGCTACGCTTAGAATCGAAAAAAAAAAAAAAACGTTTTTACACTACGATTGACCTTACCGAAAAACCAATTAAATCCGTGCGCTCGCATCGTTGTCGCTCTGTCTGGGAAAAGTTTCGAACGAAACTGTCAAAAAGGTTAAACCGTCCAACGCGCGCATTTGATGCGCGATTTAATTCGCGAAACTGGCAGCGGTTACCGTTTGACGGTGCGCTCGGCTAAAGTGGTCTGCGACCTGCGGGATTTGTGCCTTTGTGGCCCTCGCCAACCTCAATAGTGCACAAGTAGCCGGATCGAGTGGCACTCGAAAATTTCCTTTGATATCCTTTTCACGGTGCACATTATATCCGCCGACGACCACCACAGATCGATTCTTCGGCTGATCGCGCGTCGTCGGCGAAATCGGACGGGAGCCAAACATTTTAAATTTTTTTCTTTACAGCTCTCCCAATAATTAATTATTCAATGACGAAACTATAAAAATTTTATAACCGTTTATTCGTTTGAAGACCGCAGAACATGCAGAAAAGGCGGTGCGTTGTTTGAAAAAAAAAAAAAAGCGCCGGGTTCAGTCTAGGTCGCGTGGTGGGTAGATTGACGGAGTAGCGACTACGCGCTTTGGGCGGGTGTGTCTGGTTTAGAAGTTGTGGTTTGAACGCATCATTTTATGTATCCCCCCGAAAGCAACGAGATAAACCATTGCCTTCGAAAATACGATTCTCAGCGAGCTCAGTTGCCTGGTTCTGGTAAAAACAGATTTAACGATAAAAATACTTTCATCGAATCTTTCCTGTGTTTGTATTATGTAAGGTCCTATCTTTATTTTGCACGTTATGATCAAAAACATCGATGTGTAACAAAAAAAAAAACACGTCTCCCGTAATTTTTTGTTCTCCCCATAAGAAGTACACGGCCGCTCGGAATCTCACGACAAAATAACAACGTGAAATCGGCTATAACCGAAAGTTGTGTGAACCGATTTTTCGAATTTTTTAACCACACGTGTAATCTATCTTGTTTAGATTGTATTCGAGTTTCGAGACTTAAAAATAAAAACTAGAGGTTTTGTGGAACAATAACTGCCGTGAAAATACAAATTCAAAGACTTTACAAAGTTCCGTAGCACCCTTAAAAATGATAAACAGTAAACTCGATTAGCCCTTCTTAATGACACGTATAAATTTCAAGTCGAACGGAGCACTTTCAAAAATTTAACCGTTTTTGTTTTTTGCTCCAAAAATATCCAAAGTTTCAAAAAACCCTTGAAATAAATTACCGTCTCGGATCAATTATCTATCTTTTAACGTATCATACGTTAAAATCGGAGCAGTTTTTCTACTAGAAAACGTGCTCACAGAAAAACGCTGACGCTCAGAATCTAAAAAAACGTCAAATTTATCGACCGTCGATAACAATTTTCCAATTAGTTTTTCCGGTGCGTGTCATACTGCAATTCTTGTGCGCTCTAGTGAAGCCTTGGCGTTTTCGTGGTAAATTTAACACGGCCAAAAATGAAACCCCGACGCTGATCGACGTATAGTATTTTAAAAAAAAAATTGTTCTATAAATCGACAAAGTTAGAATAATTCCCGTTTGTTTGTTTCTTAAAAAATTAGTAAAGTTTGTATTGCGCGTGTTGTTCAATACAACGACATATGTTTTACAGTCGATTTCGCGTTGTTTAGATAACAAAAAACAACCGGTGTTTAAAAACAACAAAAAAGCGAGTCCTCGGAAGGTACCCTTTTAATACGCTAAACCAACACTAACGATGGAAGTACACCGGTATCAGAACCGTTTAATTCTCACAAAAAATGATGTATGTTTTTAGATAACTAAAAAAATTTTTCGTCTGAAATCAGTATATGTCATATATAAATATGTAGTAATCGTAGACATGATATTTGAACGATGATAAAATTACTGCCGGCAAAAACTCTTTTTTTACATTTTTAAGTTCCATTGAACAAATAAAAACGGATTTGTTATTTTTAACACAATAGCACCATTAAACCATTATTAACCTAACGACAGTCTATTAATAAAATATAAACGGACGGACCGGAGCGTCTTTATGTATAGTTCTAAAAAAACAAAGAAAATTTTGTCAAAATATTTTGACTTTGTTTATTAAATCCACATCCACGTAGTGTCGTCATTTCCAGAATATTAAACGAGTAGGTTAGGTCAGCGAACTAAGACAACGAACGATGATTATTTAAGAAGTGGTCCAAGTTGTTTACAATATTGTCAGTAATTAAAGGGAAACCCCCCATGTTCTAGAATATACTATAATTATCTCGTTAGGGTAATTCCGACAAAAAGTTCTAGAACAATCGACGCTTATATATATACCGGCTGGTCAGACGCTCAGTCGGTCAGTCAGTCCGTGACTTCACTCCGCGACACACCGTTAATTACACTCCGCAATATATTCCGCGATTCCTCCGTCATTGTAACGTATATTTGTTTTTTCGCATTTATATTCATGTAGTATAGTGTTTATTTTAAATTAAATTAAATTGTGAGTGATTTTTTTATTGCCTAAAACCCACAAAGACATTCCCGATTGTAATTGTTGAACAAATCATAAGGTGCGTTGACTCGATTTTTCACCATAATTATCTACTTACGATTTTGCTCGATACAACATATTAATTTTTTTTTTCGGATGATGTGTTTCACAGGAGCTCTTGTAGATTTTCTCGAGTTTAGGTTAGTATTATTACAAAACAACTTTTTATCCCTCCCCCCAAAAAAAAAAAAAATTTATATGTGGTTAATATATTCCAACAAACCTATGTTAAGTAATACCTTTTTGTATTATGATTTCGTTTTTGTGACGTTAATGATTTGGGTTTCGTATAGTTTCATATAAACTACTTGTGAGCGTCCGGGCACGAATGAAATAGTGACAGTTATAAAAATTATAAACCTAACCGGACACGGTTAAGAATGACAAAATGTCAATAATAATAATAATATGTGTCACAATAATGTCAACGATGGGACTGAAAAGACAAGCGTAGGTTATTAATAGTTGTTGACAGTTTTCCCGGTTCATTTCTGTTTTGTCGAGTTTTGTTTTGCTGGCATCCAGCTTATATACACGTACCTATGTATACGGATCCTGTCATCACTTGAGTATTTTACTTCAGAAACAAATACATGTGCTCCAATATAAGAACTGTTAAAGTTATTCGGTTTTACAGTAGGTACCTATTAAAAAAAAAAAATTGGTTTTGTAGAGAAAAACCGAAACGATATTACTATTTTCGTCGACATCGGCCCCCGTGGTTCGAGACGATGTATCCCGCAATAACTTTGTTAAATCTTTTAAAAAATACGTTTTTTTTGTCGTGTTATATTTTTATAGCTGACCGATTTTACCGAGCTGCAGCTCGCATACGACGACGTTCGCTGTACTTAAATATGATATGAATGGTACTTAGTTTGCCGTAAAACCGTCTCGTTCTTGTAATTTTTTGAAAAGCATCCTTTAAAAACAATACTCCCAGGACTCGGTAAATAAATAATGTTTTAATGAACGTTACCGTTATCAAAATAGGTATCTGCATTATGTATACGGCAAATGAGATTGCGTTTTGGAAACGTTGATATAGATGTAGAGGGGCGGTAAAAAATTTCTAAACGAATGAATAATAATTAATAACTGGGAGATTTAAAATTTTAAAATGTTTTATTCCCCCGCAGTACTGTTGTATCGCAAACTATACAGCGGCGCATTAATAAAATATATAGTACGAAAATATAAAAAATTACTATCGACAAGATTTTGAGACTGGCTGACTCTGCAGTTGTCGAGCTTGAATCGCGCATCATTCATTAGCGCCGCTTAAATAATTAATCGCTCGATTTTCTGGAGAGAAAAAAAAAACAACGTTTTGAAAACGTACAAACGACAGTGTTGTGTTACGACTACAACGATGCTGCAAGTCTCGCAACGTGGTGGTGATATTTTTAAACGTTTAAAAAGTGTTGCTATTTTCAACAGTATAGGTTTCAGTATGTTGACCACAGTCGGCCACGTGTGGTTTATCCCAAAATGTGGATAAGGCGTGTCATAATGAGGAAGAGGGAAGTTTGTTAACGGTCTAGATTAACGTTATCTAGCTACCCCTATTAAAATGTCGGCGTGCGCCACTGGTTTACAATTCTATCGAACAGTTTTGTACGATTTGTCGCTAATATAGTAATCGACAACAACAATGATACTGTGCAGGCGCTCTGCTCGTTGAGAAGAATTTGCGATGAGTTTCTTATACTTTCATACCCGTTTTAACCGTCAATAATTATTTAACACCGCGGTAGGTTTTAAGTAGTCGTTAGTTTACTCGGCGGCGCGTACAAAGATGTTCGGCGCTACTACACGAGTCGACCAAATCAAAAAGAAATTTTTGTTTAGAAAATTATAACGATCAATAAATATTTGATTCACTAATCGCACGGTTTACGCGATATAATATACGTTGGCTGAACATTTTTACCGCGTACGCATTACGTTGTGGTGGTACAAACTTTGTTCAGTTTCGTCTTTTTATCCACTGCTTTCCGTTAGGGGTACCGTTTGATAGAGTCGAGGTCGCCATCGTACCCGCGCTCCCCGAGATACCGCCCTTCAAAAAGCTGGAAAACGTGTAAATCTATATACAAAAAACAAATGATTGCCAATAAAGTTTTTTCGTTTCGTTACAAACGACGGTTCTATCAGAAGTTCCGGATCCTCCTGTATGGATTTAATTATCGAATTACCGCGGCACTTACTCGCGGACGAAATAACGTGTAGAACGCTCGTTGAAAATATTTACGGAGAAAAATGGAATTATGTTATTACAATACTTCTACGCGGGCGAAAAGTCGGTTCATCCCGTTTCGTCGTAAAAAATAAGATTCCTTTGGCCGTTCAATTTGTATTCTAACGCCGTCGTCGTTTGCAGAGTTGTTCGGAATAAAGGTAGGTAGGTGCGCGTTTCGACGACCGGCGGGAAAAATGAGTCCGGATAATACATGTGCGCGAAGTCTATACACATACACATAGACCTAGTTGTGCTCGGAATTCACAAATCCATCCGATTCAGTTTGTTTCGCATTGTCGAATCGATACGGAACCGTCTTATTTTCACCCGATTTTCGCCTAGATTCAAATTAATAAAACGCGTGTTCATCGGTGCGGGAAAATAATATTTTTTACACTTGTATATTTTTAACGTCGTTATGAGACGTTTTTTCACCATCAGTTTTCAGTATAAAAATCGTTCGATTAAAAATGTTTATAGTTAGTTAGTTCGATGAGGCCCTCCCCCCCCGTACACTAGAACTATACAAGCTCTTGTTAAAACACTCTACGCTTTGTTGTTGGCTGCATATTCAGATATTCCATTGTAATGTATTAACCTACAGTGTTGACGATCAATCGATATCGTACTTTAAAGTATCTTACAATCTTATGAATTATTTTTTATTTTGTGCTCGTAATTCCTAAACAAGTGTTTTTCATCATTTGGATTTTAAACTATACTTTTAGACGTAAACTAATAAATACTCGTACGATTACGGGCTATAAATGTTATTAGATACCCTTCTTAACCGGTGTCACATACGTTACGATACAACTGGCTGTACGTTTTTGGATTATAATGACGATTTTTCGATACAATTATTTTTTTTCTGTGAAAATTATATAATCGCTGCTTCAGCCCTCCAAAATTTGACGGTGCTATATCGTTTTACGCTCACAATATAAATGCATTTTACAATCGTTTAAATCTCAATCGATTTCAACAGCGTTTGAATAAAACACTATTAAAATATCGATAAATGTTTTTATTTGTAATTGGTTTAGAAATTATCATATATGGTTTTCTCCGTGTATGATTTTAAAATTCCGAAAAACGGTCAACGCGGTTTTTGCGTGTTTTTAGAACGTTGTTTTTGCGATAAACTCCAGAAAAACGTCCGACGACGAACTCGTTGAAATCGCCGAACGCTGTCCGCATAATACGTGTCGTAAAGTACGAAAAAATTATTGCCGAAAATCTAAACCGTTTTTCGGTCAAACGTAGCTTCGAAATATTTTACGTTCGCTTAAAATTGTTTGGCTTTTAAAACTAGGTACCTCTATATATTATTGTGAACTTTCAATCGAAAACGTCGTGTAGCGATCGTATCATCTATACTTCTCGATACCCCTACACTGTCGTACTACTACGTAGCCTGCAGTTACGATAAATGTATAGCCTAAAGGTATAATTTCAATTCGAAACGCGTTATCATCCACGCGATTAATCACAAAAACAAACTTGAAAAATGTACTCTACCGACCCGTAATGCGTTTTGATTATAGTGTTTAGTGTCTGTTTGAAACGTCAATAAACGTACATTATTTGTTTGATTGCGAAAAAAAAAAAAAGAAAATAGTCCGACGCCACCGTTATAATTTTATGTTTGCATCTTGTAAACGTTCTGACAGTAGACGCACATTTACGTTTGTTTGTTTTGTCGTGTTGTAGCTTTTCGCCCGCGAGTATTTCAACGTATTTTTTTTTAACGTGT
Organism: Hormaphis cornu; assembly: GCA_017140985.1. NCBI lineage: Eukaryota > Metazoa > Arthropoda > Insecta > Hemiptera > Hormaphididae > Hormaphis > Hormaphis cornu. Next base: position 32,873,964 of record CM029358.1, read on the forward strand.
GACGTGCGGACATAATAAAACAAATATACCTAACCGGTGGTGCAGCACTTGTTTGAACAAGCGACAGCAAAATGTATGTATTTTAAACGTAACAGTGCGGAATGAAAATAATATAGTTCCCGCCGGCAAGTCGTCGACACTTGACGCCGCGTCTAATAACTCGAAGACAAAAAAAAAAGAAAAACAATCGTTTATAATTAGCTAATTGTATACATCAGCGAGCAATTGCTGTATTGTTATTGTTGAAATAAATTGTTCCGAGAATACGCGCGCGTAACACCGTAGCGGAATTTCGAATTTAAACGTGATTTTTACGGACAACGCGTCAAGATCGTTACGATTGACTAGAGAAATGTAAAAAAAAAAAAAACGTACAAATATTTTATTTAAAATTTTTATCGTATAACATTTTTGAACGTTTGATGATGTTAATGCGTCGTGTCCTGAAAGGCGAAATACACATTGTACGAGAAATTGTAAAATTTTAGATACTCTCGCTCGACGACGATCGAAATAACCGACGAATTTTAACTACTCTTCCGTCGGCGAACCATGTGAAATACTACAGTGATCGTTCGAAAACACTCGAAGGTTGGACTCTTTTAATTAAAACCACCCACCCACCTACACTACCGATGCGTTGTCGTCGTCAAATCTTCAAGAGGTTCAAGTTATTATTATTGTGTTCCTCCGCCGATGGAACGGAACAATAACAACTACTGGAAAAAGTGTGTTTTCGATAGGAAAAGAAAAATTCGATCCGTGGTGACGCGGTCGTAGAGAACAGCAGGAGGGACGGGCTAAAGCGCTGAGAGTATAATTTTCAACTGATTTCACGCTATCGTGTACAACAAAACGTAAAGTGTAAACACTTTTTTTTGTTTTATTTCGTATTACAACGGTTTATTTTTAAACGACGTCGTGCACAAACGGTAATAGTACACGATGATGACTTTTCTGGCTGTATAGTCGAAAAACTGCGGTCGGTCGGCGGAATTTTCGAGCGATTCGGCTCGTTTCTAGCCGCCTCGAGTCCAGACGAAACTACTCGCGCGTGACTGCACCCCGTTATATAATATTTTGTGTACATCGAACGAATCGAAACACGATCTACACCGTCGTCACTTTGCACGTCATTTTCACCGCTCGTAAATTCGTCGGGCCGAAACGCGCGTGACTCCCCCCCGGCTCGGTCCACCGGAGCGCGACGATCCCGGCAACAGAGCAGTCCGTGCGAATCGTCGTCTGGCCCGGACGCGTCTTCCCTGCCGCTTTTCCGTCCGATACTTTGGCGGATCGGGATCTGAGGTCTCTTTCTTTTTTTTGTTTCGCGTTAGAAAACCGGGTAAAATCGAAAATTCCACTTGGTATACCTGAAAGTGATCCACGCGTCGTCCGTGTAACGAAATCTCGGGTTTGTGAAAACAACAATACGAGTGGCGCCTCTACACGATTAACGCCGATCGAACTGATCGAATCGTTATGAGGAGGAGCAGCTTAGATCAGTGTATAATACGAGTAGAGTTTACGAATGAAAACGCGAATCAATTATTTTTCCGTTCATACCGTTTCCCCAAGCGAACACGTTTCATACGTCATATTTTGCTCGCTGCTCTCCCCGGCTACATTTAAAATTTATCTCTATCGCAAAAATAAAGCCGACGCTCTTGGCAACAATAACAAAATATTAAAATATCCAATTATCACGCTAATCGTGTATCATTACGGGAAACATCCGTCGTTCCGTTAGTTTTTTCTGCTTGTCGTGTTATAATAAGTCCAAAGCTGCTGGGCGAGTCGACCACTCGTCAAGTTGAGCGAATTGAAAAAACAAAATGTCAAGTCAAGTTAAAAGTTGATTTTTTTCATCATTAAATTTATTTCGTTGATATTTAACTGACGAAAATAAATCTACTCGACTTAAAACAGAGACGCACGCTATAATATAGGTAGCTTATATTTTTAAATCACGTGGTTTTGTTGTACCTGGTATGACACATTTTCCGCCGCTTCTAAAAAAAATTTTTTTTATCGAAATTTTAATAATTTTTTTTTCTCGAGAGTTTTAAATAAAAAAATTTAAGTTATTACAGATTAATTTAAAGTCAACGCGTATAATTAAAAAAAAAAAAAAAACGAAACTGTTAAGTTACAACGTAATAACGGAAAAAAATGTAAACAAATTAATTATTAACTTTACTCTTTAAATTGATTTTAACTTTCAAGAAAATAATGCGCCCAGCCTTTACAATAACTGATAGTTCTTAATTCTAACTGATAGCCAAAATATCTGATTTTTGATATATTTTATACTACGCGTATTTGATGTTTAATAATATTCAGGGCGCGATCATAATGACCACACGATATTGTTCATCGTGATATCTCGAAGTATCGTTTCAATGTTATTCGCGTGTACTCGTCGGATAAGATCGAGCTATTATCGCTTGCACGGTGTAACACAAACATTTCAGACCAAACAGATATAATCTCAAAATAATTATGCTGTTGTTGTAATTTAATAATAATAATAATTGGAGTGTTAGAAAAATTATACTTTCATCGGGTTGCAATGAAAATAATAATATTTAGGTATAATATAAAACGTTAGCCAAGGGTCGCTTTATAAACACCCAGCTAACAATTATGATAGTACTCGCAAAACATTTGAATTGCAAGACTTCTTCAGTGTCTGTAAATTTTTGTCACACTCCTCAAACACTTTTAATCGAGGACTTTTACTCTTACAGAGTATGTATTCGAACGAGAAAATTATCGATCGCGTTCCGATTATAAACGACCGAGAAATAAGGTTTTATAGGGGAAAAAAAAAGACAAATCGATTATTTTCCTTAAACGTTCGTTCTGATTTTTAACAAATTTGATTAGGTACGTAACTATATTACTTTGTGGACAGTTTTACAAAAATAAAAATCATGATTTATGGCTGTCGTATCAAGTACACATTATATACGTGAAAAAGTACTATTAACAATTAACGCGCGGTGTGTGGTTTGGATGTGTGGTGAGGAGAAGCAGTAAGATCGGTTGAAAGAAAAAGAGCAAAGAATAGATGGACGGAAACAATTGAAATGTGAGGATGTGTGGGTTGTTAATGTGTGTGTGTGTGTATGGAATGATCGTAACAGTTGGAGGAATAGGACGAAGGTGACCGACTTCAAATAGTTGGGAGAAAGGCAAACAATAAGAAGAAGAAGACTCTGCGTTCGAATTCTGTAAAGTTGTATGTATTTTAGAACCAATTTTAATATTAACAGTCAAATCTGAATGATCGATTTGGAAGGATTTATAAAATTAAATTTAAAAAGTATCGACGTTATCACGAATATTATTATATTAATACTCGGCGACGCGCATGGAACTTCGCGGCGACGTTTTTAATCGTAAACCTGCAATGGTTGTGGAAATTATTTTAAAAATCGAAAGTAACGCAATATGAATGTAACAATAAAATTACCGTATTATAGACTGTGTTATACTCTAAACTATTCGGTACCTATGTTGTAAAAGTATTTAATAATTTAGATACCTTTACGTTTGTTTGGAAGGAGCTGTATGGCGCATACTTAAGCGGGTTCCTGAAGCGATGTCGTGACTAATAAAAAACGCACGCTTACAACCACGGTGGACGTATTCGCAGGTCGATGTAATAATGTAAAGCATATACTTCGAGTGTGCAAGCGTATCGTTATAAATTACACTTGGATAAGTTGAATCGTATTGGAAAGGTGCTACGACCTTTTTATTTTTTTAAACCGACCACGTATACAATAATATAATATTCGTGCAGGTAATGCACGCACAATTTCTTTTCAAAATTCAAACAGTGCGTGTGTGAATAATTAATGCGTCCTCGATTTCAAGCGTAGTTAGTACACTTACGATCAATCGGAATAATGCGTTCGATTTTTTTTTACAAATCTTCGGATAGGTCTGCACGAGTTAAATTGGTTATGCGACGGGTAACCACCACCGACGGGTCACCTCGGGCTCGGTAGACCGCAACAAAACACGATAGTCAAGACGCGCGTGACACTCCGAACGGTGAATTTTTCGCTGCTTTTTAATTAGGACACGTCCGTGTGGTCCTTCCGTTACAAAGTTACAAACGTCGAGAAAATAATAGAAGCGCGACAAACACATTTTAGATTTAACGTATTGCATTTACAATGAGGTTTCCCCCCACCCCGTAAACAACTTCAAGAGCATGAGGAATGTTCCGATATTTTTAAAGTCAGTACTTCTGATGAAACGTCTATTAACTCTGATGGTACTTTGAGGGATATTGAATTTGAAAAAGTTACCGCCTCGAAACTGAGGATAAACTTCGGAGAAACGTTATAATTACCGCAAACGTGTTTTTTACGCATCGATTTGGCTCTTACGTGACATTAAAATAAACAAGAAGTCTGATGAAAATTTTAAGTAATTTCGGAAAATTTTGTGCCAAGTTTTAAAACTCTCGAAAAATTTACGTAGACAACTGAGCTCGCTCAGAATCGTATTTTCAAAGGCGACGATTTATCACTGCTCTTTCGGATACTGAACAACGCATTTTAACCACACTTCCAAACCATGTGACCCACCCGAAACGCGTAGTCGCTACTCCATCCAGTTGTTCAAGTGCAGTTCTTTTGTCTTTTGACCGTCAGTCGATTTATCGGTACGTATATTACAATAGTTGAACTGTTTGCAACTATTGTCGATTTGTTGACGGACTAATCAAAATTTTTTTATCGAATTATCATCGCGTTTTATTCGCATAATTATATATATATATTGATTTGAAGCAGAGCTATTGCTCAAAATTCGTTGTTGATGCTGTGTTTCGACTTCAATAGAACAAAAAAGTAATTATTACAATAAACAAGAATCGAATAGCATCAACATTAGTTCGTAAAACTATCTGTCTGCGAATGTCACTACATTTTTTTTCTTTAAATAAATTTTTATAAAAAAAACTTTGTTAACAATATACTGACTAAAATCGAGAGGATCGTTAAACTGTTAGTCTAAATGGTACAAAATCGGGGGGATAGGAACTCGTGTGTTGTTCGATTTAGTTTAAGCACACGACAAAATAAATGTACCTATTTATGTGGGTAACACGGAAATAGCTCGACTAATTCGTGTGCAAACGGTTCTACGTGTAAATATCATCATGCACTTTTGTTTATTTTTCATGTGTAACGTGATCTGCTGGCCAAAAATCGTCACCTAACGTATTTTTTGTATAACGTTTGTACAAAACAGTTTAAAAGTATGGAATCGTGTCAATATTTTCGCATTCAGTATAACATATTATATACTGTGTTAACGTTTTGCAATTTACGAAAGTTCAAATACTACCCACACACAAATTATTCACTCGTCAACACTAACAATAATAACAATCAGCGGTTCATTGTGTGTGGACTATCCCAATAAGTTGGTGACCTTTATTTTTTTTTTACGTTCGGATTGTTCGAGAATGTTCATTTTAAATTATACAGCTTTGAGGTAGAACGATTGATAGTAGTCATTTATGAAAATAAAATGTTTCATTTTCATCGGCGAGGTTAACAATTCAAAAAGAACACTTTTCCTCGTTTTTCAAAACTAATAATTGTTGTTCGCCAACAAAAGAATAAAATATCCTCCGATATTTGTTTGTTTTCTTCTCGAAAATATTTTGTTTACTTACATTTTTCTCTGTTTGAAGAAAATAAAAAAATTACAGTCATTGACGTATTAGGAACAATCAATTTTATGCTTAAATTTTTGATATTTAAAAAAATACTCTGTAAGGAGTAACTCTGGAACGTGAACTCTGCACATTTTTCACCGTTCTGCCTTCGGTTACCCGAGTGTAAATAATTATTTAAAAAAGATTGTACAAATGACACGTTTTGGTGAAAAAGAAAAAATTGTATCCAGTTATTTTAATTTGCACTACTTGTGTATTACGCTCGCGTAATTTTAAAAACAAACCGAAAAGCAACAATAATGAAATAAATTTTACAAAAATATAACGCTGCGATCACACTGGAAACGTTAAAAGAACAGCTGTCCCCTACCCACTATCCGCGAATGCATAAATAAAAAAGATTTTCGACTTTTTCATACGTACAGAAAACTCGGTAGTTTAGAAACGAAAATCCCAGTGATATGCCGATTATTCGAAATCGTATGAATCACACTATTATAAGTAGTAAAAACGTTGATTAAATCGGCGCGTACATTTTCGTTTTTGAGCGCTCATATCTCAATGGGTAGGTACCTACGTTTTTTCCATCCTAACTCGTCGCGAGCGTTCGCGCGGATGCCGCTGCAGTAACCTGTTTGGAGTTACTATAGTATTTTTATTCGGATGGAAAAAAGTCGTCCTTTCTGTTTTAACTCTCGCAAAAACCGAATCGACGTTTTCGGTCGTAATATTTTCGCGCAGAGTAACGTAACAACGATTGCGGGGTAACCGGGAGGAGGAGAATAATACGTGACAGCATACGGCAGTACACAGTGCGAAATCGGTTATTCCGGTTGACGAAGAACGTGGAAAAAGCTAAAAAAAAAAATATAAAAATAATAATATAATACAATATTAAATCGAGAGTTTAATGTATTCAGCCGGTTGTGACGGAGGGTAGTTACTACGGGTTCGTCGACGTATACCGACTGACTATGCATTATCATTATACGGTAAAGCCTGCAAAAAAAAATAAAATACGTCAGCGGCCCGGACGAGTATGACAATGGTGGTGGGACTCCTCTCCTCCGTTATTATTCTCTACTTCGCCGCGCCATCGTCCCCCCGTACGCTTTGACATTGCTGCATGCACACACGCGGATTGACGTTAATTTTTGGCTTTTTTATTCCCCGCAGTATAAATCCCCCGGGGAAACGCGAACAGTGACAATAGTAGTAATATATAGATGAATATAATATAATATAATATAATATATATAATAATAATATAATATAATATAATATAATATATAGATGTACGTGTACAGTATCGCGGACCCACGTGTGGCGGGTACTGTCGTTTAAGACTTTGTGGACGAGCCGAAGGCGTTTTCGCAGAATGTTTTTTTTCCGATTCGCCCAACCGACCGACGGGACCGCGCGAAAGCGATCGCCGTGTATCGCTTTCAGTCGGCCCGAATCGTTTTACGGACGGAAAAAAGTCGATCCCGTAAACGCATTTTCCAGTATTGTTATTTCGTGCGCGTCATCACGACGTCGTTTATACAGTTTTAACGTGTCCCATTTTTTACGCGTGTGTCTTCAATATTATATCGATTCGGTGTTATTGTTGGTACACGACGCGGTGTCAAAATTAAATCGTCCGAAATCGTACGGTTCGATGATTCACGGTTACGACGTTTGACCTGACCGAAATCCGAGAGTTCAGTTCAACGGCGTGTCGGGGAAACTTCAAAAGCGGAACACGGTACGACGTGATTGTGTACAGATTTTCGATGATGCTCAATGATTGCTCATTGCTGCTATCGCGTGGGTACGGAAACTAAGAAGAGACGATATCGTTGCGCAGTGTTGTTTACTCGATCGTACGAAAAAACCTAACCCGAGCGAAATCTCAGCTCGACAGGACGACTACGGGAGATGTGGTTTAATTGGAAAGCTGAGCGCCCCTCCTTTGAGCTTTAAAGGTCCCCTGATTTTGACTTTGATTTTGAGACCATAATATAGAACGGAATCGTTTCTGTCGCGTCTTAACCGGTTTTTTCGAAGATTTTTACACGACCATAGCTCAAAAACGAAAGAATTCGAGTAAAGTACGATAATTATCTGACGGTCCACTTTATAAATGTTTGCGCCAAGACGATTGGACGGCGGCACCCAACGAAAATGAAAAACGAATTATCGTTTTGAAACGATGACGGGAAAAAACGTGACCAAGGCTGGGGGCGTTAAAAATACCAATCAAAACTGAGATCAATTTTAATTAAATTAATTGACTTGGTTTTTTTCATTAAAAAAAACAAGACGATTTCAATGGAAAATACGAAAAACACTCTTTGACGAAGACGTCATCCTAACTGTCCGGTAACCACACAAAACCCCGCGTGAAGAAGGACGAACTACTTTATCTTGATTCTGAAGTTACTGTATAGTGTTGTCCGGCAAGGACCGTTAATTTAACGAACGAACAGAATATTAATTAAAAGCTGTTGACTACTCGCCCAGGTTCATCAAGGCGGTTATAACTGTATTTCGGAGATTTTTTCGCGAATCCGCGTCGTGACAATATCCTACTGACACGTAAACACCAATGTGCATTTTTTTTGTCAATTTTTTTTTTCCCCGTGAAAAATATTGTCTGCTCTCGTCCTGCTGCCGGACGAAACGCGTTTCATACGGTTTTCCCCCGCGAAATTTAGCGATCTTAGCGAGATAATTTTCATGAAAAACGATCGTGTACCGTCCGTCGTTTGAGGCTCATCGTTACGCGATTTTCCCGGAGCGATCAATTCAAGTGTGCGTTTTTCATCCGCTGGTGGATCAGCCACCGTTTATTTCGTTATATTATTGTCCGAGCTCAGTCCGTGTATTGTACAGGTTCGTTTCGTCTCGTATTATAACGTATATAGTGTTGTCGATTTCAAAACGGCCTCCCAAAACAATTAACCGGAATGTTGTGTGTAGCGCAAACTGCAAAATCGGCTGGTGCGGGCCACGCGTGTTTTTTCATGCGCGTGGGTGCGCAATTAATTAATTTGCTAATGGAACAGATCGATATGTTGTACGTGCGAAACGAGCCGAGAGGGAAATCTGCTACGGTGGGTAATATCCACGGTAATACGGCGGGGGTGGAAAACAATGGTTGGCTCGCCCTGATTATAGAACGAAGATTAAACGTTAAAAAAATAATTATTATTTCGCGCTTTTCTTGATACGCCGCGTACTTTTCGTCTGGATAATCCAGAGTGAAAATCGTCTTAAAATTGTAGAACAGCCGTCCACAACGTGCAACCACCTGTAACCGTTCTGCGCGGGGGTGGTCGAGTTACAATAACGTTCGGCTGTTTCAAAAACCAACGAATGCAGTTACGGCACCACGTTTTTGTCGGGATCTCGTCAAACACGTTCCGATCTTGTCGCTCATCCGCGGTGATGATCTCTAAACACACGCGTTATCGTCAATCGGTTGATTTTTCGCGATATCGTATAATAATATCGTTCAAACACGGGTCAGTTGGGCTTAAACCGGCGTCGGTCCGGTGACTACGATGAACCTAACCGCGTTTTGAAATGACAGCGGCCTTGTACTATGAATCTGTCTCGAGGTCGCCTCCGATGTTTGCGCGGTTCTTTACGGGTAAAAAAAAAAAAAGGACGTCGCGGAGCGGCAACAGGTTTTTAGCTAGATTTTTAACTCCTCCCGTACGAGTAAGGGTTCTGTCGAATGTTCTACGGTTTTTCGCACGGTCGCCACTCTGTACGGAATCGATTTTTAAGATTGGGTGACGAAAGTTTTTTGTTATACTTTTTAGGTCCGCCGTAGTATATAGCATTGACCGCGTGTCTCGATCAGACGCCGTTTTTAAACAAAAAAAACCACCCGTTTGGGATATTCCCTCTGAGACGTTTCTTAATTCACGGTCAGATTTAACGAGCGTAAATTGTTTGCGATTCGGTTCTATTGTACGATCGATTTTGTATCGCGTTGCGAATGTTCTCTTTTCCGTTGCGAATGTTCGAGACGTGTAGGATCTCGATTTTTTTTCCTAATCAAATTGGTGGTCCGACGTCGGTCGATCGGTAATAAAACTGAAAAACGCTCGTCAGACACCCGCTCCCGAAGCAACTTTTTGACAGACTTCAATAGCGGCCATAATGACGACTACTCGGATCCAGAGAGCAAGACGGATTGCGGGCACGTACATAGATACGCGTGTCGGCGTACGACGTTGTAATACGTACGAGTTGAATAATAGACGTTCCGATTCTAAGCGATTTTCAAATATTTATCGGACACGAAAACGGACGGGAAAAATGTATTGGCTGGCGAAGAGTAATCGCCGCTGCCCGCGGTAATTCGATAATATGATATCGCGCGCGTTATCCGCCGTCGGGGGGAGAGATTTGATCGATCGAAGACGGCGCGAGAGGACGGCAATTAACACGCGGCGCGTAAGAACAGTTTCGCAGGAAGAGAGTGTACACGCTTTTCGTACGGAAAAACGAAATTCGACCGTCCTAACCGTGTATTATTATCGTCGTCGGACGTTAATATTATCGCGTTTTATTTATTTATACTGTTGTTATTTTAGCCCGGGGGGGAAACGTCATCGTGAGTAGTATATTAACACGTCGGTATGCCGTTATGATCGATCACGCGTTGACGATTACCATACATACACGCGCGCGCGGGGACGAAAAATAATCACCGGGCGTTTTGATGCCGCGGCAAAACGAGGAGAATAATAAAAACCTTTTATCACTGTCGCGGGGGAACAGTCGTAAAATAAACTTTTTTGTCCTATACGATGGAAACTACGATCGAGGTGTGTGTGTTTTTTTATGTCATCGTATTTCCCTTGGCGGCTGACGACGCGCGAGAGAGGAGATTCGTTGAAAAGTAAATAAAAAAATCGGATGACGCGAGCGTTGTAGTAATAATGAGTGACCAATATCGTCACACGAACAGTTATGGCGGTCGGTCGTAATGCGTTTCTCGCCGCTCGTCCCCCGAGAAAGTTTCCGATCTCGTTTTCGGACGCGCAGTAGAAAAACTGCTCGGATCTTAACGATGCCCGGAAAGAACGGATGATCCGAGATGGTGCTTTATTTTAAGCGTTTGTTTTTTAAATTTCCGTTATTTTTGGATTCATGAGCACAAAACATCCGAAATAAAGAGATCGGACCAAGGTTAAACTTTATAGTAAAGGCCCGCCTCCCCGATTCATAAAGGGATCAATCGTAACGCGTAAATGTCATACGCGAGCGCGGTAGGTGTATTTTTGTTATTAATTGTTCGCGATTTTTCTATTTTCAGGCGAAAAATACGAGCCGGAAGAATTCGTCACCGAACAGTATAAAACGCGAATGAAGCTTACGATCAAGTCGATTACTGCCGAAGACTACGGCGCGTACAAATGTTTGTCTAGAAACGCGCTCGGAGACACGGACGGCACGATAAAAATATACCGTAAGCGGAAAACGTTTTCTCATAAATACTTATCCCCTTTGTTTATTCGTAAAAAACTCTAGCTATACGAGTACGAGTCGTCGCGTACAGATAACAACACGGCGTGGTGTATTTAATTTGATTAATTTACGGGGGAAAAAAAACAAATCTTAAATTGCATCAGGGGTTGTACACGACGGTTAGATTTTTAGACGGTAAAACTGTGAGAAGCAATAGGTAATAAACTAGTTTATAGTTCGTCACACGTGTGTTAGCTTCATCGTTTGCAGATTTAGGATTTTAAACACACCGGTACTAGATCATCGTTTATACACTTTTGTAAACGTTTGCACTGCAACGGCGGTGTTCGCAGTGATTTATGAATTAAATTGTGGGAAAATAAAATTATGAAATTTCTACATTTCGTTTCACCGCGTTTGTTACACGATGACAAGGTAAATTAAATACAATTTAATTCGGGTGATTTAAAGTTTTTTTTTTTTTTTGTAAGCAATGAATGTAGTCAGACATTATTGAGAACATTTAAATTAAATTTTAAAATCCGTTACGTATATGTATTATAAAAACAATAATGTAAAGAATGATAAATTTAAGAACGGTTACCTTTAAACGGTTAGGTAGTTATTTAAAAGGCATCGGTCTCTATTAAGTTATTAAAAATAAATTGTGAATTTGTATTATTTCAACGTACGCTATTATTAATAATAATAAACTACGGCTGAGTAAATTATGAGTTTTTTATGTAAAATTCACTGTAAATACATATACGAAAATCTACTTCCCACGTGTAAGAAAATACTGTGCTGGCTTTATGAATGATCTTATAAAAAAATTATTTACATTCGTTTTGAAAAGAAAAAATCCCATCTGTTTGAACTATACGTAAAACAATAAATTATACCAAGTATTGTTCTTTAATATTGTTATAATATAATATATAGGTACTTTAGTCTTTTAAAGTTATACAAAACTTTAAATAAAATTATAAAAAAAACTACAACAAAGCAGTCGACCGAATACTATGAAATAACTTTGTTATTTTCTTAAAGTTGATTTTAATTTAATATCAGAATATTTTTATTCTCGACGTTCATTTCTTAAATAACTATAATACAAGACTCGAAAGGTTTGAATGAAAACTTTTTTTTTTTTTACGAACGGTAACATTTGAATCGAATAAGAAAACTGGGAAAACTTCAAAATATTTTTTTTTCTTTTTAAATCAATCAGATTGTTTACAATTTCTTAATATAAACCAAGTAAACCATTACCTACAGCCTACCGACACAATGACAATAATGTTTGTATCTAATGATTCGTTTTGCTGCAACCTATCAATCAACAAATTAAATGTTTTCTGCATAAGGTACTACCTATTATAGATAATTAAAAACGTTATAACGTGACATTAATATCAACGATATTGAGTACCTACTTTAAATTTGTAACCTCTTTTCATTAGCCACAAGTCAAATACGCACGTTTTGATGGCTTTTTTTTAAAAAAAGTCGAAACCCTTAGTTTATTTGATATCGGTTTTTTGAGAATTGCTCGAGAACAAGTGTTTTACTCGTAAATCGCGGTAAAAATAAGAATATGAGAAAATGATAAATTTTATTTATTTACATTTCACTTTAAATTGTCTACTCGTAGAGCTTAAAAGAAGCTGCGTTTACTGAAATAATACACGATTCACATTTTACAAAGAGGAAAAAAAACGTTGAGCTATACACCGATAAAACGATTCATTGTATTCATAATATGTGTGTTGTTACACGTTTATTAGATTTAATTTAGTTTTCCGTTTGCTCTCGTTTAAAAAACACTGAAATCGTTCAATCGAAATCGCTATAATTTATCATTTATGCGGCTAGTGGGGTACCTAATAATCCCATGACGCTTATCGGTTTTAATCGCGTTAACGTTTTTTAATCACTTATTGGATACCCTTTGTTCATTCATCCTATAACGACAATTCATACGCAACAGAAATATCAGCAACGGTTATTATTGGTCTATCAGCTCTGCCATGACCATTCCGAGTTACTACTCTAATATTTTTATGATTTTATTTGAATTTTTAAACAATTTTTAATTGAAACTGAACGTGTAAAATACCGATAATCAAAAAAAAAGATAACTAAAAGTGAATCCGTGATGATAGATTAATTGTGTTGCTGTTATTTAGACGAAATAAATATTAACCTTCGCATTTCTGAACAATGTCGGAATAGTATACCTAATTGTGTATAATTTCGAACGATTTATAGGCGTAAACTTTTATCGGATTAAAATTTTTTCGCTCGTATAACTATAGTCTTCAGTTTGAACGATAAAATAAAAATTGTATTGTTCGTAAGATTTAAGTATTTTAGCGCGTCAGAACTAGTTTTCATTTTGACGCGTATATTGTATCGAATATGTGTTTTATATGAACTGAAAATGATAAAAATCTAATCGTAGATTTTAAACACAACTGACCGTCGCTGTCGTTTGGAACCAATCGATGTAGAAATTTTGAAAAAATTCGAATTTTTTTTAATCATTTTTGTACGTTTGAATAATATTTTGAAAATTAAAATGTTCGTAATAAATTCGTTCTCTGAATATGCGTGTATACATAAATATTTGTACGGTTTGCATCTGTTTGCATTGCTGTCGATCGTCTATTTTTGTTGATTATCTACCTTTTGCATCATTTGGAACATGTGTTTACACGAGACTAATCCAAGTATAAATATAATCGAATCAGTAAAATATACCCACAACAATACGATTCTGTAGCATTACCTAATCGAACGATGCCAGTGCATCGGTGCAGATTTGCATGTATTTTGTTCAAACGTGCGCAAACGCTTTGTATTTATATCTTTTAGTAAGTATACAGGCAACATTGAAAACATATAATATTATGGTACGGTTTATATAGGATATTATGCAGTTTAAGTGTCACATAACGGCAAACTTGAACGGCGAATATTTGAATTTTGAAAACGCGTATATTTTTGACTTGAATAATTTGTTTTTTTTTTTTTCCATAAATTCAGAAGTACCAAACACTGGCGGACACAGCGCTACGCGATCCAAGCACAAATGTAAGTCACAATACTATATGAATTAATCGAATTGATAATTAGTTTAATGTATTATTATTATTATCTACGTAGATATATAGTATAGCTTTCAGAAAAGTTTGGGACTAGGTATGTACATACCTTATTTGGGCTAAGTTCCACGAAATGCGTTCAAAACGGACCGGCGCCCGGGGACCAATAAGGGGTGCTTCTGCAGACAATAAAAACAGGCCGATCTGGTCTAATACACTAGAAAAAATGTACAAATAAAATAAAGCATTATTTTAAATGTACAAATAATTCTTTGCTGTGTAATTGCTATTGGTTCCAAAGTTGCGGGTTAATCCGAATCGTTTGAAATCTGAAAGCAACGAGGAATCATTGCATTCGAAAAAAAACGATTCAGAGTGAGCTAATCTAATATGTCTTGGGTGAAAATAAAAAAGATCGCGAACTATTCCTATTATACATAGGGACGTAAAAAAAAAAAAAAAATAGTGTTGGTATTACACCTAGCAAAAACTTTTTTCAATTTTTACAACCTTTCAAATTAATTTAGTTCGTAAAAGTTTGAAAACGACTAGGAATAATTTTTTATGACGTTGATGATAAGCATACAGCCGTTGTGACGTCGGATCTGCCGATTTCGTCGTTTTCGGCGCATAACTCGGAAAATAATCAATACATTAAAAAATGCTTGAAATCAAACAAAATGTTAAGCCGAAATCTCAACTTTTATGTGTTATTCAACGTAACGATTGGAGCACTCCTTTTACCCGATAACGTCATTACAAAACCTGAAAGTTTCAAATTTTTCGGTAAGAAAAATTTCAACAAAAAAACTTCTACCGATAAGTACCGACGGAGTTCATAAACCTTTTTGAAAAGTTACTTACTCTGAATGTTGGAGAATTCCTTCTAAACGAAAAGTAGTTGACAGAAAAAAAAAAAAAAACATCATTGTGAAAACAATATCGCTCGTCGCTCAGAATCCAAAATTTTGTCTCGTATTAATCACACAGGCAGAGCGACTACAACAAAGTTATCATATTATTGTATTGACTGCAGCGAAGTTGGTTTTAGACTTTGAGGGCGAAACATTTTTTCATGTACTCATGCGGCTCCACCTAGTTTGTTCGCCCGCGACTGTATATTTTATTTACGAGTCAAAAACGGCCTCGAGAAGTGAGCGATCCGCCCACTGTCCCTTTTAAATCCGCTATTGAAAAATAACATTTTATGACTTTACCGTTAATAGATTGAAGTAGAAAATGAAAAAACGTATATTGCGCGAGAATTACACAATGTGTACAATAAGTATATAGGTTAAGGCCCAGTGGTTCTTAACGGTATCGCCCTCTCGGGGGCATTTCGGTCTGTCCCGGGGAGGCGATAGTTTTGAAGGGGGCGTTGGGGTGAGCTTTTTCAAATTCGTAGATTGAAAATAATAAAAAAATGATCCATTCAGCAGTAAACTCTTTAAACCTCTTTTAATGACACGTTACATAAATCGCAAGTCGAACGGAGCAATTTTGAAAATCGGGACGTTTTCTCTTTCTCCTCGAAAAATAATCAAAATTTCCAAAAACGCTTCGATTCCGAGAGGTGCCATCTCGGATCTATCTTTCACGGTATCGTACGTTAAATTCGGAGCAGTTTTTCTACTAGAAAACGGGGGAAAAAAAAAAAACATCATTTTTTACAATGACGCTCAGAATCTTGAAACTTATTAATGCGATACAACAACACCGCGGTTTATCGAACGTGCACAATAATTGTGATTGCTTGTGTACGACATAGATATTAGATATATCGTGTTTATAAGAAAGAAATTTGATCTCGCAGTTACAACAAAGGGGCTGAACCAGAAAAGGTTAAGAACCGCCGGCCGTTAAGCGAACGTGAAATCGTACAATACTGATGGGTGTTTGAAAAAGTAGCACGTCGATGAAGGGTGAAAAATAAAAAAACTAATTACGAGAAAGCGTTGTGTAAAGAAGCAAAAACAGAACGGGGGTCCTCTTCGGCCGGGGGAAACAATGGACTCGCGACTCGAATGAAATAACGTTGTCTTTGTTCGCTCGCGCGTTTTTTTTCTCCTTTTTTTTTTTTATCATTAAACCGTACGACATTTTGCCGTACGTACATAGGATACCTGCCTATACTAACCTAACCGTCCGTGCGTGCGCTTGTTAAATGTTTTTTGTCATCCACTTGCAGTGTGTACCAATTATATACACGTATAATGTGTACGTAACACACTCGATTGCGAGAAGTGAAAAATAACGACGCTGCTCGCCGTGACGAAAAACTGTCGGATCGCGCGAGTCGAAGACACCGGCGTTTTGGATTCCGAGGGATGGAAGGAAGAAGAGGAGATAGAGAGTTGTATTGTTCCGTACGTTACGTCTTGTGTGCTTTGCATACCACCCACTGTCGTCGGTATATTTTTTCCCGTTTTTTATCCGAGTCTCGTAATATGACAACAACAACGCGTGAACGGTCGGAGAGTTTCGCGCGAACCGATTCCCCCCCGTAGTAGTGCACCTAGATTTGTTGGACGCGACTGATGACGACGACGATCACAACTGATGAAACGATGAGATTTTCACAAAGAGTTTGAAAGAAAGGGAAAAAAAACGCGAGTTTTAAAACGTCTCGTACGTTGCCGGGGGGGTTCGCGGTGAACGCACGGCAGCGCAGTTGTTTGCCAAGTCACTACTATAAACGAATCGATTAAACTTCGGCAACAGAGTTTTTTCTCGGTCATTTTTATGCAAGTACGTCGCGTTCAATTTACAGGATGGTCTATAGTTAGTCTATAGTTAGGCAAGGGAAATTTTTCACGAATTTCCAGAGAACGAAATCTCACGGACGTTCAATAAACCAGAACAGAAGAGTTTTTTCAGTCGATAACTGTAATAGTCGATGAAAAAACTCGCGGTTACGTGGTTTTTAGAAACGTGCTTTTTTGACGTTCCCTTTTCCAAAATAAATTCCGATTTTAAAATCGTCAACATTTTCCGCATCGAATCCCTGTACGTTTTATACTATCGGTGGCCAGCGGAAATCCGTTTGTAAGGTGAGAAAACCCCTCGCTAAATATTATTAGAAAATGTATATAGTATTTAACGCTTTTTGCCCAAACACCTTCCTGATCATCTATCGACTATCGTACTGTACGCAACGATCAACGCGGGTACAAGTTTGTTTGACTGGCCGAAAATTCGTCCGGAAACATTTTATCGAATTATTTTTCCACATTGTTTTTTTTTCTATACAAACATACGTGTTATAATATACGACGGATTTTTCATTTTTGTTCCGATGGCTATACCAACGTTCATAAAAACGTTCGTTACTTTTTCAATAGAGCGCGGTCGAGTTCTCTTTTTAAAACTAACGCGTTCGTCAAACTTCTCGTACACATTTTTTGAATCGCGTCATGGAAAAAAATAATGTTTTTAAAATGTATCGTCATCGCGTCGTTGTCTCTGATAAAAAATATAAATTAAAATAACGTTTTACGACTATCGTTGATAGTGTTGTTCCAAGTATTCGTATTGTTTCATAATCATAGCAATCAGGACCGCTTTCGTAGCGTGAAATGTTTAAAAAGCCTAAACACCGCATCGCGAGTAACTGTGAATTTTACGTAACATTATTGCGAACGAGTAGTGTGTACACAAAGGGGTATCGGCAAAGAGATAAAGAGACGTAAATAATAACGCGATCAATTCCAAAGTTTTTTTTTTTTTTTGTGATTTTGGACAATGTAGACGCACCTCATTAGTGTTATACGGATGGACGACATTAGATCGGACACCGATGGTCTCCCTATATTGTCTTATAGCCGCGCACGTCGAAATAATAGAGCGATTCGTTGTAAAATAGTATTATTATTATTATTATAACGGCTCGTGGGCGTGATTTGCTGGGGAAAAAATGGTTGAATAAAACATGTCATCGTTTATGACGAGATCGAATCGCGGAGATTTCAACACGTGACGCGGGGATCGCGGGATGAGGGGGATAACTTAGAGAAAAACCGAAATCGTGGGCAGTTTTTTATGCTGTGGGTAGCTGTTTTACACAGGGGTCTATGATACAGAAAGTTGTGTATTGAATCACAAAAACAACGGTTCTGAGCGAGCTCAGCGACTCAAATCTACGGGAAGTGGAGAGAAATAAAAAAATCATTCACAAAGTTTAGTTTAGTTGATCAATTGCTGCAATAACGTGTGAAAATTTCAAACCATTTGGACCGTTGTTTTAAGTTGTTACGCGTTTTTAGTATCAATTGCGGCACAACAGTGCGTAATTTCTTTGTTATATTGAAAATAACACCGTTTTTCAATCGACTTTTTGGAAACTATTGGGCGGAATTTTTTTTAATCAAGTAGCAAATTTTTTTTTTTTACATAACATATTTAATTTTCAAATCTTAAACAACAAATTTGTGCGAGTCACGAATTTTTTCCAAAAACAGTAAAACGTATGAACAATTTTCAAAAATTTTTCAACTTAAAACAACTAAATATAAAAATTATGATTACGGACTTTCGAATTGTTTTCGGAATCATGTGTACCATGTAATATTTATGTATTTACATGTTAGGAACCTTGTGTTAAATTTTCAAAAATTGTTGTGGCTGATTAAACTTTTTATTGAATTAAAATTACAAAAAGAAATAAAAATTTTCAAAAATTTTCGTTATTTCTTGAAATTCGTAGCAGACCTGTATTTTTGTGTGGTATTCAACGTCGTTCGATGAGAGCACTCTTTCTACCCGAAAACGTCATTACGAACGTGAATATTTCAAAATTTTTGCCGTAAAATTCTCAATTTTTTTGGGGGGTTTTGGGGTATAACTCAAAAATATGGAAAATTTCAAAAAAAAAAATTTACCAAAGTACGACCGGAGTCCATCAACCTTTTAGAAAAGTAACTGACTTCTGTACGAAAAGTTGTCGACAGAAAAAAAAAACAATACATTTTTCGCTGCGCTAAGAGAAGACGTGACAATCGTTTGACGTAAATTATTTTTAGTGAAACATTTTGCACAAAACAAGGCCTGCAAGCGCACCGTATACAAACCATTTGCTTAAAAACGGAACGAAATAATTATTATGCTTCCTTCAGATATTGCAGATAATATTTGAAAAGTTGTTTCAATGTATCGTGTTAAACTGTTATGGGTATAATTGTATACATACAATTTATTAATGCAGACATAAACATTTTAATCTTTAACTAGAGCGTGTACTTAATTAACTATGCATACTTAAATAGAGTATAGGTTCTATACGTAATAGGTGTGTCGAGGAAAAAATAAATATTACACATCAATCCACACCTGATAATAACTTTAAACAATTAAGTAATTCTACGCAATTAAAATATAACAATTACGGTGACATTTAAATTTATTCTTTTCTTTTTTTAAGTACACATCAGTCACAATTTATTTCTGACGTTTTTGCCAAGAAATTATTTTATCATTTTAAATCAGATTTTAAACTTGTCCTGTATATTATGAGACATGATATTATATGCATGAAAATCACGAATACAATTATTTAAACATCACAATATAATCCATTTTACGTTTTTAATGATTTCAAAAATGACACACCGCACAAATTTTAACGTTAAAAAAAAAAATACTGATTTTATTTTAGACTTAAATCCTTACGTTGTATTTTTTATGGCCCTTACATCAAAGGAAACGACCGGAAAATATGATTCTACGAGAACTATTCAAGTTCATCATTATTCATTCCAAACTATTATTTTCTTTGTAAATATTTTTTATGTTTTTCGATGTTTCAGATTATCGATAGAGCGTTTTGTATTTTTAAAACTTTTGAAAGAATGAGACAGTATGTAAATCATTAAATCAGAACAACATAAAATTAATGAAGTTTTTGTCTTTCATTTTAAATTTAAAACATTTTTCGATACTGATGGCATAATGTTGTAATGATACCTTTCTTTCATTTTTCAGATTTGATTTTTTTTTTTTTTTTTGAGTCGGTGTCGTATCTACAACGTATAAAAACAAATTTAAAATAATGTTGGACGGCACCTTCTCGGGAAAAAAGTGATAGGGGAGAGTTGACGATGCTAACTATGGTTGACTGCTTGTTACCTACTCTTAAAGTCGGATTGAAATTATTGAAATATTTTACCGCACTTTTTAAAAGTCATTAGAAACGTTACGATATAATTATCACTATGTTAGTTTAAACATTTAATACTTGGCCGATAAAAAATTATTTAAGTTTAAATTTTTTGCAAGAAATTAGTCAACTTACCCCACGCCCCGGGGGGCGAGTCGACTACTGGCAACTGGAAGTCGACAACAATTATGAATTACATTTTTAAACTAACATTTAAAAACAACAACTTTATGTATACATTGTTGGTTTAGGAACTCGTAAACGTCGTTTTTTTAATTTAGATTCATCGTCTTACCCGTCAACCTACACCACTCTCCCTGTATCGTTTTTTTTTTCTATATGATTGTTTTATACTTTGTTTTTTTTTTTTTAATTCGGTTTTTTTTTTTCGTATTTTGTTGACCGACGGTCTTGCCGGACGATAAGTAAAATACAAGAGCGCAAACACGGTCGGCGACTCCGGGGTTGACCTAAAATGATCGTCGTCGTCGCGCGTATCAAACCGAATCGAAAACGGACCGTATTATTATTATTATTCGCGTATATTATTCACGACTGCGGCGAACAGGACAACACACACACACAAACGGTGGAAATGATAATTTATCGTTTTTCTTTCCATCGGTTCACCATACTATTATTTCCTCCCCCAATCGTTTTTTCCACTTCTCCATAATATTGTGTATTGACGACTTTTTACACACACACACATATAACACTCGTACACGACGAAATATTAGAAAAAAAAAAAAATAGCAAAATGAAAAACGTATCTTTATTAAATATATATATATGTAGGTACCAACACGTACGTAACGCGTCGGTGGCACGTACCAGCGTCGTCGTCGTCGTCCCTTCGTATTTATCGCGTTCGCGCCCTTTGATTGATTGAACACATCGACTTTTCGTGTTTTTATGGAACGTTGTGCGACGACGGCTATTATATTGTATCGTTTGTATATTATACATGGTACATGTACAATCGTCACGGAAAAAAAGAGCGTTTTTTTATTGTTGTTTTTTTTTTTGGTTTCCTCCCCCATAAAAATTTCATTGTTGATAGTGTTTTTTTACTTCTTCGATTATTATAATTCGTGTTTTGTAAACGCGCGTCAGAGTCGTATTGTTGCGTGCTTGTGTACTTTTGTTCGACGTTTGTGATCGACTTCCAAACGGCCGTGGCTAACCGAACCGTTATTATTGTACTTCGCAACAAATAAAAACGATATTGAACAAAAAAATTGTTTCCCCCCATCAATATAACACTCGTAAAATGTAAAAAGGTATTTGTACGTTTACGCATAATTCGTCATCCGTGTGTAATTAAATGATGAAAACGCGTTAATGAAAATCAAGTGCAACGAAAAGCCAACGGCGTGAGAAAACCGTTTGGAACCAATGATGGTAATTAAAATACGTTACAAAGAAAATATGTATGAATACAATCGAAAACACAGAGTGTATTGTGTATATACAGATTCGCGACCGGTTTCCACTAATTCGTCAGATTCGCGACCGGTGTCGTGGATATAAAGAAAAAAAGCCGGAATCACTCTATAGGTCGCGCGGGTGTTGACGGATTTGCGACCGCGCTGATTGTGTCTGGTTTAGAAGTCGTGGTTCAAACGCGTTATCGGAAAGCAACGATAATATAATCTCCGAGCTCGGTTTTCTAGCATATACGTTAAACGAAATTTAACCACGAAAATGGTCTGAAATTCCGGAAATCCGCGTGTAAAGAATCTTAATTTAAACAATTTCGAGGAGCCATCAATTGAGAGGAGTCGGTGTATGATTTTAGTATGCGCAAAACAAGGCACAAAAATAGCGTGAAATCGAACGAGAAACTTTTTGAACATTTCTCTGCAGCCCTACCGCAGTACGGGGGTACGTTGTTAAACATTTCAAGACGATATAGAACGTATGTTTTCAAAATTACTACAAAGGTCGAATGACGACGGCTTTTTAAAATTTACAAAACAGTACGAATTTCACAAAATTAGTCCCCGATTTCCGAAAAACGGTGTTCGTCTTATACAACAGTATTCATCTTATTTCAGCACAATAACAGCGCATATATTATAATCACGGTTTGAAAATAAAAGATTTTAATACGGCAAAAGGTACACTGCGCGCGTGCCAACGGATAAGAACAAAACGTAGTATGCGCATGAGAGTAAAAAAAAGATAAACGACGTTTTCCCAAAGCGGTCGCCAAAAACAATATCTAATTTTTAAACATTGGAAACCCGTGAAACTGTAACCGTTGGTGCGACACGCGGAAGGGTTGAAATCTACCGTGAATTTGTAATCGGCTTGGTCTAATTTGTTCACACGTTATTTTCTTGTGTTTTTTTGTTTTTGTTTTCTCAGCGAAAAACCGAACGCAATCGAACGATGTTAGAGACCCGGCGTCAATAAAGGACGAAAGTACGTCATAACCGTTTCGTGTTGAACCCGTAAAGTTATATATCCGTATATATCCATGTGATTTTCTTCGTATTCATCCTGTGCGCAATAAAGCACAACGTTGGATATTGTTTTAAAATTTTTTTTCTTTTTAACGATACTAATAATGATAAAATACGTACGAAAATGAACTACGCGGCGACGATGTCGGGCAAAACGTTTACCACTCTCGTGTCTGATTGGATCATTGTTGTTGTACTGGTGCGCGACGGACTGTTGAGAAACGAGTTCAAAATGATTTCATAAAGAATACAATGGGGAGATATTTATTTTTATAAGTTAGGCGGTAACTATATAGTTAACGTGTGTGTTTTATAATATAAAAAACATTAAATAAAAGCTGACTAACTTGTTCTAACTTTGTTTCGACCCCCTTTCAGTGCTACACAGTTTTTTTTTTTGCGTCGTTACTGCATAAAATTGATATTTTTAATTCCGATTTGTACAATACGCTCACGACGAAATCATTTGAAATCGTGAACCGAAGACCGAAAAATTAAAAAAAAGTCGATATCGACTGAGAACTTTTTAATTTTTGCGTGGTTCCCGAAATGTTATCGTACAACCGAAAATGCGTAACCAAATATGTATAATTGTTTAAAAACGAAAGCTAAATAACCCGACTTTATTAAAATGTTACGAATGGCTTGATACGCTTGCGCAAATAACTATATACATATATATACGAGGATTAAGGTGAAAAACGTAAAAATGTTACGTACATAACTGCAGTCGCGTGTACAACCAACGGAAATAAAATATATCCATCTAATAATTTTACGTTTCGATAGCTTTTTTACAATACATAAATACAACAACGAATCAATTACAATATTATAATCACTCGACATTTAAACAATTTAAATGTATAATATTTGACCAAAAGAAGCCCGTCCGAAACGTACGTAACACGTTATAAATAGTAACAAACGGATGTTTTATATTATTTTGAAAATTGAATACAACTGATTAAAATATACTTTGATTCTCCCGCTCGGCTGTAAAGTTTTTTCCCTGAAAAATGAAAATGGAAAATTATTGTTTTTAATTCGGTTCAACTTTTCTTTTTTTTTTTTTTTTTTATTTATTATTATAACGTTACAAGTATATTAAAGGTATAGTTGAAAAACAAAACAAACGATTCAATTTACCTGTAGTAACGTTTGCCCTCGACGGTGTAAACTTACTGTCAATCGAACTACGCGGTATTTAGATGGTCTTAAATATGTCCATTACCTACAGAACATTTTGACGAATCGCGGTGTTCGTTTTATGTGTCCAGCGGAAAACAAAGCAAGTTTACTTGTTATTTTACTCGTGACTCTATTGTTATTTATTACAAAATTCGGTGAAAACAAATTATTGAGTATAACCGTACCTATTTACTCTTGAAGTATTATTATACTTCTATCAATGAAGTGGCTTCGGATATGACTTACTCGACAGGACGAATTCGAGTGATGAAACGCCGTTTAAAACACTCTGAGCCGTCATTATTACGTACAGGTTCACTATAATACCTAGTGTGAATATAGCATGAGAAAAAATCCATAAAAAAACTTTGTACAGTTTTGCTCGTTTACTAAAACTTAGCTAAAATATAACCGTTAACTTTTCCAAATTTATGTTGTGTTGAGGAGTTTCATTTGGTTTTTTTTTTTTTGATTTTTATTTTTTATTTTTTGCAGACAACGAATCGACGGGGACCTACAACGACGTAGACGACGGTGAAGAATTCGAAGATTACGAATCGGGATCGGAGTCGCGCGGACTGGCGACAGTGTGCTTGGTGCTGCTTTTCGCCGCGTCCCTGCTGCAGTGATTTGGCGATTATTTTTCACGTCATCATTCATCATTGAATTATCATAGAATTATCACTATCGTTTTTTCGGTCTTTTTCGCGGTACAATATTTTATTTTTCTAGCATGGTTTCCTATTACGACGGTTTAAGACAAAAATTTATCGTGTATAATATTATATAATATGTTATATATAATTTACGATTATTATAATAATTGTGTATAGATTTACAACGGACGTTATTTTAACGCAACCCCTCGAACGATTCGTCAGAGTTTTCGGAGGTGTAAATATAGTAATGATCATACATTTAGGTGTGCTATTGTGAATAGACTAAGATTATAATAATATTACATCATTGTATAACCATTGCCTATTGCGAGTCTTAGATATTTTGTTATCGATAATACGAAGTATAGATGAATTATTTTAGCATATTTAAGAATTATTCGATTGAGCGCATTTATACGATGTAAAACCGAAACGAGTCGTGTGTTTTATCAACATATTTGTTCGTCCGACGTCCATATATCTACTATATAAGTACACAATAGACGATACAACGTTCTAGTAAATTGTTTTTCCTATTCAGACGAGAGACCTTTAATAATATGAATTTGTGCTATGCCTATTATTCGAAATCTGGTTCGAAGAAAACGCGTTCGCATTATATATAGTTTTTACTTTAGGTGTATAATATAATATTGTAGCTGATAAAAAAAAAAAAAATGTACATAAAAAGACTGAATAAAATGAGTGAGCAACAAGCATATATATATTATATCCTACTATTTTGTAACGTAAACATAGGCAAATATACTTGTTTCCCATTCATAAAACAGCCCCATCATTAATGTTAAAATACCTTAAACGCGATTATATATATATATATAAATATTTATAGTGTTTTGTAATAAACGTAACAACTCACCAAACTGTACATATCATCAATTCACGCTGTTCGTACGAACGGTAATTTTTTTTTTTTACGTCATCGATTCGGCCGATGACGTGCCGTAATATTATATGTAATATTATACGCGGTTGTATATTGGTAACAGAAAATTTTTTTTTCGAGTAGAACTATTAACGGGCTATTTTAAATTAAACGATTGATATAACAGCTATTTTGATGTACACTGTGTATTAGACTAGAGTAGTAGTATACACACTAGAGGAGGCTAAATGCAAAATTTAAAAAAAATAATAATAATAGAAATACTCCGAAATATGTTTGTCGTATTGGTCAAATCACTCATCGAAGCAATACGAATCCAAATTAGTTCAAATTTGTTTTGGCCGAAGTTGAAAAAAATGTTTTATTCGATTCTTGGGTACATAAAACCGCATTTGCGTATGAAAACGGTTATAAAAGTACCTATTTAAATTACTCTACAGTTTATTTGTTCGTGTATAAACATAGATTTTATTTACACGATGGTCATTAACTGTACTTTTATTTTTTTTGGCAAATTTAAAGAAAAAAAAAAAAATTATAACGCTGTTTATAATCTGATGACGTACTGTTTTAATCGTAAATTATATTGGTCGATTGACAAACGCTTGAAGTAAAAATATTAAAGATATCGGGGACTATTCATGTCGATACCAGTAACAACTCCCATTTTTATTATAGAAAAAAAAAATCGTATTAAAACAGCCGATGGGAAAATTTTTGGAAAACAAAAACTTGAATGGAAATCATCTATTTTTTTTTTTCTATATCCAGACACTTAAACATAAACAATTAAAAATACAAAAAATTCATCCCGACACGAGATACTTCGAATCATGTTCTTATTTATCTCCAACGACCCGGAAATTGGTCCAATGTTATCAGAGTTTCCTCGTTAACAGCCTATTCGTTTAGTGATTTTTAATTATTTTTTTACACCCGGTATTTGCCTATTACTATTATAATATCATTGTTTATTTTATAATCACTATAAAAACATACTCGTACGGGGCCTAACTAAAAAGTATAATAATCAGCAAAACGTACTATTTCCATCGAACACTCAAAACTATATATATATATATCTACGACAGACCTAATTGTATCAAAAACTTTTGTGGTAAATCCGTTGTGTACGTATGAGAAATAATAGCGTACGTTTACATTTTTCAACGAGGAGCGCGTAACATGATAATATTATTGTTCAAAAATTTAAGTACGGCGTTTAGTTGAACAACAGTTTCACATTGCCTTACATTTTAAACGATATAGTTTCAATTCGAGTTTTCGAACTGTGCATCTTTTCCATTTCGAAATCAGACACAAACAACATTTGCCTATAGCCGTTTAATAGAAGCAGATACAACTTTTTTTTTTTTTTTTAATTTTTCCACTCGACAAACTCTTTTCAACGAACAGACTCTTTTTGTTTCGCGGATTTTGTTTTATCATTGTATACCCTCACTACGGTTTAGACTTACGGACATCGCGAGATTTTTTTCTGCTAACTATTCACTTTGACACGGCTGTATTATACGTTATACATGATATTCATGAAGGTAACAAAAAATTATATAAAGCCGTATTGTTTTGTATTCGTTTATTTCCGAACAAATTACCGGTGTTTCATGCTTTGTTTTACACGCGCGAGTTTTGCCACGACTCTACACAGAATGACGATAATTAAAACAATAAAAATTATCGTTCATGATTTACGCTCTGTAAATTTGCTGTCTCGGGGAAGTCGTCTGACAAGTCTAGAAACAACTAACTTACAGCCGATAACAGAATAATAATTTCTTTCCTTTCGGGGCTTGTTTGGTCGTAATGTAATTATAAAATCGATCAATATTTTGTAAACTAAAAAAAAATTAATTCGTACAAATTTAACACTTCGTATTTTGTAATAATATAGTGGTGACGATTTGACAAATACAACGGAAATTGAAATTGTTGATGATTGCTGCAATCGAAAAACATTTTTTTAGTTTCATAATGCGCGAAAGTACCTAATAACTGTATTATACGAGGTAGAGACTGTTATTTTCTTTTTTAACTGTCCTATTGAATCTCAACAAAAAAAAAATGTGTTTCAATAACACGGCACGAAAATCAGATTTTGAAGTGATTTATCTCTTATATGTTTTGTCTAGTACAATATTCTATCAACTAACCGTAACTTACAGCGGTTAAAAAAAAAAGCTTGTGCCTGTGTCACGCATGTCTCGTTCAGTATCAATTTCTTTTTCCATACAGAGACAAGTATGAATTAATTTAGTCGACTAACTCAAGAAACGTGCGACAAACCCTGTTAACATTTTTCACTCGTACTATTTTAATGTTCCTATAAGCTGTTTGCGAAACAATATTTATTTATGTATGATTTAAGTCAATATTTATTTAAATAATCCTGTATTGTAACATACTCTACTGAAATGTAATTTAACATTTTGATTTGATTAAATTGTTTGTGTGCCCGCATTCATTGTAAAACTTTATTATGGTACGTTTTTATTTGGTTTCTTGTACTACGACAACTGTATTGAATATAAAATGTTTTGTTAGAATAACTCAAATAATTTTAGTTTGTTTACTTCTAATATTATAAATACACGTGTAATTATTATACTGTGTTAAACTTATTGTGTATAAAATAATAATTATCATAATATGTTTAATCATTAAATCTCAAACTATTTCACATATTTTATTATTACGGTATATGTGCACCTGTTTTAAACAGTAACTATTAGAAATGGTGAAAATCAATAGTTCCATAAATCTATTCATTGTAACACGATAATATCAATAATATAGTACTTACTTGAAAAAAGAAAAAATGAAAAACCATTATGTTTACGTATTATTTTAACCGACGGTGAGTTGATTTTGGTTTGTTGTAATAATTTTTGGTTGTAATAAAGTTTTGGAAATTAACTTTCTACCTGTTTAATGACGGATAAAATTTAATGTCACCGCAGTTGAACAGCAAAATTTTCACAGTTCGTCTCTCTTTTGTTCAAAAACCAAGTGAATGACAATTTGATACAATTGATTTATCAAAAATAAGAATCAAGTTCAATATTGTGACGAGTAAAACAACGTTTCTTCAATAAGTTTTATGTCCATGGAAGTCTAATTTATTTATAAAAGATAGTTGTATGTTTTTTACAGAAAATCAATGTCGCGTTATTCATTGTAAAAACGTACCTATCAACATTTGATAATAAAATTAAAATAATTTTGTAAAATTTATCTACAGCTTACACTATGTCCAATAAAACAGTTACATTTAGGTACGATGTACAGTCAGAGCTACCTGCAGACCAAAATATTGACAAATTTGGTTTTTCGTGATGTTCACAGATATGAATACAAACATTTGTGAGGTTTTATTTTTATAAAAAAAACACTATATAGGCCGTGTAGTTTGTGTTCAAGTTTTGAGTAGAAACAATGAAAACTACATTTTGTATGAAATATCTTTTTTATGAAACTGGACGAAAATTAAACCTTTCAATATTATTTTGTTATGCGTTTAACTTAAAAATAGTTAGTCAAAATTGTTGGTAAATTTTATCAAGTTCGTACTCTATTCAAATCTAATTTTTTTTTTTTTTAGTTTTACTACTGCACGTGGAAAAATCTATTGTTAAGATATCATTAAAATGTCGAGTCTTCAATTTGAATCCTTACTGGTTTTTTTACTGGAAAAATTGATCGACTCAAAATTTTCTATTCAATATACGTCGCTCAATAGTGGTCGAAATCGATTATGATTCAACGACATACCAATCGATATGACACATGAGTGATTTTATTAAATTTAAGGTATTTTTTTTTTTTTTTTCTATTCTTATTCCGGGCCATTTAGACCCGTCGCTGCTTCTACTATGCCTATCCAATGCTCATGTTTCTCCATCCCTGGTCTCTAGGAGTTTCAGACCTTCTTTGACACGGTCACTCCACCCTATGCCTAGTAGCAAATTTTGTTTTACATAACATACGAAATGCGAAGACTCTTATTAATTCTGCTAATAGACTATCCAAAATAACTAAACATGACGTTACATATAGTGAACTTATTTTGGCCAACTAGTGTATTGCTACATTTAAATTTTTTTTTTTTTATTGTGGTGTAATTTTTGTTTTTTCCCTCGTTTTTCATTTCCTTCATAGCCACTTTTGATCCAGATAATTTTTTTAACGGAATCTTCATAGTTTTTAAAATGCGTTCGTTTTTCGAGCTAATTTTATGCCACTAGCTATAACAGACTAACAGAGTCACATAAAATATGACCCGTGGTGTTTAAATCCGTACTTACAGGCTGATTTAATGTTTTATTGGTTTAGTTTGATAGACGTCCAATCGAAACTCCCCGAAAATACTGTCTTAAGAACACACATTCCAAACGTTTTTTTGTAATTTTTGTAATAGATCTCAACAGTTTGACGGCGTACTGCAGGTTTTCGATTAGAATCGTTCGGAAAAAAGTTCTAATACAGCAATCGATTCCAGTTTTTGTTAACCGCGTCATCTCGTTCTGACCGACGGGTCACGGACAAATTTTTTTAGTGATATTTTTAACACTCGAAATAAAGAAACTACCAAAATACGTAGAAACGAATTATATAAAAAAAAATTGCCGCCCGGGGCAACGCGGTACCCTTGCCCCCTGCCCCTCGAATACGGCCACGGTCTGCACGTCAAGATCGGAGTTTTTCTCTAGAAAACAACGAAAGTGTACAAACAATTATTTATGTACGTCGTTTTACATCAGGCTATCATCGATTAATCAATTTTTATAGTCAACCGAGCATTATGTAGGTCACAAATGTGTAGAACAAATTTTTTGGATTGTAGACGTACGTCAAAACGAAATGAAGCGAGAATTATTTTTTTGGAATGTGTGTATTGATTCTTAAATTCGAAATCTACGTGTTGAACGAAACAATTAACGAAACCTATAAAACTTTGAAAAATTTGTCAGATCTATACATAATATTTAGAACAAAACTGTTTAGAATAAACATACACTCCAGTAAAATGAGAACATTTTAATACTCGCATATTTATAATGGTGTGGCGACGCGTAAACCATAAAACCACGAGTGGTCCAAGTTGTTTACAATATTGTCAGTAATTAAAGGGAAACCCCATGTTTTAGAATATACTATAATTATCTCGTTAGGGTAATTCCGACAAAAAGTTCTAGAACAATCGACGCTTATATATATACCGGCTGGTCAGACGCTCAGTCGGTCAGTCAGTCCGTGAGTGCAGTCCGCGACACACCGTTAACCATAGAATAAGGATTAACTAAAAATATACGTTTAAAATTTTTGTATTTATTACTTTTTTTTTATTAATTTCCTATAAATACGAGAGTACTGCAAGAGCTGGGAACACGTTTCATTATCGGCCAACTAAAGGTAAACTTTTTATGATAAAGCAGAGTACTCTGCTCTGTTTGTGCCAAAGCGTTTTTTTAGGTTAACTAAACATCTATTGCAGTTTTGGAAAAAATAATTAATAGAACGGAAGATTCGCTACGTTTGGCCCGTAAGTGTTTCCAGATAAAATGTAGAAACAATAGATTAAACAAACTTAAATAAATGTACTTAATTAACATTTTTTACCAGTGGGGATCGAGTTCATTTTACATTGTTTGGTATTTGTTATTGGTTCTTGCTGCTTTTGCTGAGAACACAAGGGATGTCTCTAAGCGTTTTAAATCGAGAATCGTTTTGCCAACAGTACATGCTCAAAACTGGACAACCGGCGGCCAATCTTGGCCCTCCAGCTACTCACTGCGTTTAAAAGGTCGGGTTATCTTTGTTTAGTAGGAATATTTCAATCGCGTTGTTACTTTTATAAATATATTGCGTCATGAAATGTCGTTGACGTGTGCGTACGTAAGCGGTTCTATAAGAAAACCTCTGCCGATTTCGATTCTTATTATTTGTGAACCTAATGATTTTTTAATTTGTGAGAAAACATTAGGGCTTCTTTACATTATGATATTATTTTGTAGAAACCAATTTTTGAAATATTTCAAAATTTTGCCTTCAGAATAATGTTATTTAAAACCATATTTTTAACTGACCCTTGGTTAAAAGAAAAAAACTTACACACAACAAATACTCAACATTCAAACACATAGTTATAATATGGCAGTACATCAAGTGAAGACTATTATAGATTTTATTATAAATATAACTTAGCAAAAACATGTTATGAACATGCGATATGTACACTTCGAACAAAAAGGTAAAAAAAAAAAAAAAAATACTCATTGAGTATCATCACATCATACTACAATAATGACTTATACAGCTATCGAACATTAATCTTCCAAAAACTCTTTTTCTAAAGCGGCACCCAACATATTCCACTCGGAATCGTTCATCTCATCAGGCGGGTCAACACTGTTTTCACTGTTGTTATCCCACTCTAAACCCAACGAGTCTAAATTTTTACCACGTCGAAATTGTTCATTTAATGTCTCGCTCTCTTCCTCTTCTTTTTCTGTGGAATCGGACGAACTGTGTCGACGTTTATGCCCTCTGCTAGAACCTGTAATAAGAGGATAATTTAACATCAAGGAAGTGACCAAAATTACAAAAATAGAATTCTAACTTATTGTTATTAAAACTGAAACAATTGTATAGTTTATACTTTATATGTAGGTAGTATAAACTATCATCGTAAGATTATAATAGAAAAATAATAATTTTTTTTTAAAAAATTAAAAATACCTTTCTAAACATGCGAGTTTTGTCAAACTCAATATTAACTCTACCAAATACGACAAAGAATAAATAAAATGAACTCAAATGTATCAACAAAATTTAGCCTATCTTAAATGTGCAATAAATGTTTGTCAAATGCTATTAGCATATGGTAACCAACGGAAGAGTCCATGATATTTGTACTTGAGATCTCTCGCTGTCGCCCATTATTCTTTATGTTATAGCTTTGTCATAATAAATGGCATTTAAAAATGAACTAATAAAAAAAAGTTTCTAATAATAATTCAAACTTATAAGTTTACATATATTCAATACAATGTATTAAATATGTCATATTCCCTATCAAAAACAATTTATTTTTATAAAACACTATAAAATTCAAATCCACCTCGGTGTAAAGTTCACAAAAATTGTCATCAAAATGCACGCTTTTTTTTATATCTGCGAAATGTTCACGAACAAGTTTTTTGGGAAAAATTATTGGACCAATAATCATGCTAGAACAGCTAACAGGTGAATGTTCAAATGTCTGTAAAGGTTACTCATCAAACAATATGGGTTTTCAACGCATTCTTAAGGAAAATTTAGAGGTGCGGTGTGATACTTGTTATTGTCAATTAGAAGCTGGCCAGAACCCTCAAATTTTTTTTTAAATTTTTTATTTGTTGTGATAAAAGTTTCTACCTTCTAACTTGCATCAAAACAGTCTTATGTCAAAATAGATTGTGCCAAAATGGCTGCGACAAAATGTCCAAATATACTACACTAATTTACAACAAATACATATTCTACTAAAAGAAGTAATGAAGCAATAGTATTGTTTTAAAATTGAACAGTTCCCAATGAAACGGTTAGTACCCATAAAAGCGCTCCGTTTTTAACACTCATTCATATTTTTCTAGTTGAGAATTTTGTTCCGGTAATACTTTAACCAAAACACTTTTTGCAATTTGGAACGTAATTTTATATTTAAGGTTGAAACAACTTATAAATTACATAAAAACAAAATAATAACAAATAGTTTTCCATCACAAAGTCAAATTTGTTTTGGTGTTGTGTCTGCAACTCATGTTCAGGAAAAATTGATTATAGTAAATACTATCATTTTCAAGATTCCAAAATGTACTACTTAATGTAATGTAAATAAAATATTTACCAATCACATTCCATTTGAGTGCAATAATTTATCAACGCTTTCGTATTTAATTTACCGGAACTTTAGAGGCCAATTACCTAAAGATCACACTTACTCATTTTTTATTCAGAACTGTAAGATACTTTACATTTACTTAAATACAATTTTAAATTTTGAACTTGATTCCCGTTTTTATTGTATCTACATTAAATTTTATATTTCAAACAATTATTAACCATAAATCATAAGAGTATAATCATAACAAAATCATATTAAATTAACTTCCTCACTATGCTCAGAATCTAAAATATACATTTATAATATTAATAATATTTTTACCAGCTAATGATTCTTCGGAACTTGAATTTTCATCTTTATCTTTTTTAGAAACGTTCACATCATTAACATCACCGTCATCATCACAACTATCTTCGTCATCGGTCATATCTTCTACTTCTCCAGTCATACGTTTAATGTCCTCGTAAGAAAATGAAAGTAATGGGTTGAGAGTATCTGCAAATTTGTCTTGTTCTTGATCTTTAACATTTGGAGACGGCATCCTGGGAGAAGGTGGAGAATGTTCCGGACTACTACAATGCGCAGGTGGTTCACGACTAGTAGAACCACCACATCCCTCCGACTTAAGAGGAAATAATCTTTCATCAACATGCTCCCAACGTTCAGCACAAAGCCATAACCACTCAGGCGTCACTGTTTTGATATCAGGGCGTTTACGAGCCGCGCTAGCTTTAAGTGTACCCTGACGAACAGCAACTAAATGAGTGGTATCAGGTTTAAGATTTTCTGTAACTTCTGCACCTAATAACCGAGCCACTTTATAAGCTTGGCTTTCGGTTAGAGGTACAGGAGTAGGTACTAAACCACTAAAGACTAGCTTTTTTCCTGCTAATATTTTTGAACGGTAAGTTGGTATAATCCGCTTCATGTCAGGAACTTCAATATCTTTTTCATTCAATTGACATTTTTCGTTGTATTCTTTAAAGTATTCCGTATGCAAATTTTTCAAAATATCTTCTAAATACAGTAGATAATCATCTTCCTCTTCAACTTCAACTTGATCATCATTATCATCTTCATTTTTTTCTTTTTCTTGGTTATCTGGCGTGTTTTGAGAATCATCATCAGACAAAACTTCGCCATCTTCAATTTGTACATCATTTATATTTTTTTTTTTTTTTTTAACAGTAATACCTAGAACAGTATTAATTTATTATTAAATTAAAAAAACAAGATAAAACTAAAGCCTGTTTTAAATTTTTACAGTTTAAAGACAGATATTGTATTGGTTAATCTATTACATTATAAATACATTTTCAAAATGCAACTATGCACACAATAATTTTTAGTTAATTCAAGAAATACATTTTGGACTATATTTCAGACAACTGCATTTTTTTATGCTATTTACTGCTATTGGTTTTGTAAATTATTTTAAAAGCTATTTTGACCACATTCCCTTGGAAGTATAAAATATCCAAAAAAAATAGTTCCAAAACTATACCAATATATAACGTACGAGGAAAATAATAAAAATCCAAACATTAAAATTTATGTACTTAACAACACATTTTTACCTTGCACCAAATGAGTAAAATCTACTCTGTTATCCTGTTGAGAGTAACTATCACAATTTTTTTGTAAATTTGGTGGCGCATTTATATCACCAGTATGCTGGAAAAAATGATACGGCTTGACATGTATCAAATTTTGTGCATACTCCCAAACATCTTCACGGTCATCAATTATACACACCATATTGTCGCCACATGGAAATAATCCTCTAAAATAACACATTATGCAATAATTAATAAGTTAAAACGAAAAATACTTCAATCACCCTGAATCTATTTTGTACTTATATTATACAGAGGTCAGGGTAGCAGTGTAATAGGTTGATGAAAAAGTACGTCGGCAGCAGTGAAATAATTAAGGTCGGAATCAATTATTCAGCTTGTAGAAGTAAATTTAGTTGAACATAAAAAAATTGCAACTAGTCATTCGAGCGTGTAATAAATTGTCATAAGTACTTGAGGTTTCCTGTTTTACTATTTGGATTAAAACATTCATCCCGCGATAACACTCTATGTGAAAATAACTTTCCGTGTGGATCTAATATGTGCGTAATAGTATGAGCATAATTTCGGGCTCCAAACGTACAAATGTGAAGTTCATACAATTCACTAATAGAAGACAGAAATTTATAAGTTCCTGGCCTGAGTCTTGTGTGATACCAAGGTGAGTTAGGTCCGTACAGTTGAAAATGATGAATATCCTGCAAAAAATGATAATAAACTGTGTACATTTTTTATCAAACAAAGCAAAATTAATGTAAATATTTATAACATACTTTAATATTATTCGGAATATTGTCATTAGTTGTGTGTATGAGTGTTTGATCCAAATCTACAAGTAATACCAATTTTTTATCGCCGAGCAAACGTTTTTCATCAGCTTTACCCAACAACAACGCACTCTAAACATTAAAGTTTTAAATGATTTATGTACGGCTTGTATATTCTACGTATAATAATAAGAAAAACCAATTATGATTTTAGATGCGCCAAACTAATGTGTAGGTACCTGTTCGCTAACTTTGAGATCGGGTACACTGTGAATCATAGAAACGGACGCGGTCGGTTTTGATGCGTTATCGACTCTTAAATCAGCGCCACAATCTGCACATAAATCGCTTACTACAGTGCTGTGGCTGCATCCGGGCTGCAACTCGAATACTGGTTGTCTGAAATGCACAAAAACAAAATGAACGGACAAATTTATACGAGTAATCGAGTGAATGAAAAACAACAATTATATTCCACGAAATTTACGAGTAGTGACAGTACCCAATAGGAATTTCTTCGCCTTCGTGAATCAACATTTTTTTAACAACTCCAACGTGATTGGTACGAAAACTTTTCCGGTCTTTCTCTCCGTTCTCTCGATACAGAAACACGACAACGGTACTGTTCACCAATGTGCCTTCTTTTACTCTCCATTTTACGAGCGTCGCCTTCTTGTCGGACGTTGGCAGTTTTACAAGCACTTTTTCAGAGCTCATCTCCCCTTACGTTCAGCAGCTAGGTACTGTAATATAAACAGTACATGTCCGACTGGAAACGGCGATGACGATGATGAAGAAAATGCTGTATCGATCGAGAAAAATTATTGATCAGAACCGGTCAGTATTTGGAAAATGCATCGGTAAACGGCAGAAAATTGTACCGATGTATAATTTTAAGCAAACTAAAAGGTAAAAACAAATTTAACAGTTATGATAGGTGAATTCAAAAATTTTAGAGCTGCAGGTGTCGTGCATATATATATAATAAAAAAAAAAATTTCCTGATACCAGAAGCTTTTCCGTGATAAGCGAGGCGTCAGCCACTTTAATCTCTGCTGTGGATGATCTTCGGATCTTCCATGCATAATAGTTAATGCTTCCATGGACATTTTACATTATCACCAAACAACGGACATTATATCTAATGTATCGTTTAAAAATTAAATTTAAAAATTCAATACGAACACAACTGCGACTGTATAGCTTTCAAGACGATGATGGAGGTCGATGAAGACTTGAGTAATGTACAAACTAGTAAGTGATGATCAAACATCATAGTGTTATTATTTTTCATCACTCGACGTTATTTTAAAACATTTTGTTCCATTGGTTCAGTAACAGCTATAGACGTATTATACATACTAACATCATAAGAAATACTGCCTGGTCGTTAGTTGTTACATTAATTCGGTGACGATTGTTGTATGAAGAAAACAAATTTTTTCATTTTATTTTAATCACTCTATACATACTTAAATAAGTTGTATGTTGTACGATAAGCATAACGAAGGAAAATTTTTATACTTGCAAAATTCCACAGCAAAACTTCTCGGGGCCACTAAATTAACATTGATATAATTTTTAGGAAATTTGCTAAAGATAGGAGATTAAGGTCCTCATCGGGATAAAGGAGCCTTAACGTTCTGTGCTTTTACCCGGGTCTTAGCTCCTGTGGTTTTTTTTTGTCACAGAGCTTGCCGACTTTGGGTAAAAAACTGTAGAATGATAGCACTATTCTAAAATATTATCCATTATAAACGTACCAACATTTATTTACATCATTATTAAATATTAAAATTCAACCAAATAAACATTAAAATGAAATATTATTTGAATACCTATCTCGTATATATTAATTTATAATTAAAATGTTCAATTGGGAAATTGGTACTTACTTGTGTTTGTTTGCCCATTTTTCTTTTAATTCGATTAAATTTATTTGAATTAAAGTTTATTACTTAACTTAAAATTATTTCTTTTCATAAATTTATAGTTATTAAAAAAAATTATATTTTGTTGTAACTTTACTAAGCATATTTTTAGATTTGGCAGAAGATTACGTGGAATCATTTGGCGATATATCCTGTATAATTTCAGGTTAGTATTAATAATCATGATTTATACTAAGTATAAGTTGTGTGTTGATTGTTACACAATTTACTTGACGATTTTAATGTACTTTAATTTGAGGTCGGCCTTGAGCGGTGAGAAGTTGTGTTTGGCGTAGTGTTTACGCTTTGGAGTGGGTCGTTTCATTGTTTTTAGCATCCAGTGACAACTAGTAGCTCATTTATCAGTGTCTGCATTAATTAAAATTTGAACACCAATTAATAAAATTGTGTTTGAAAGTGTTGAAGTGCCATCAAACAATGTATAGTGTTTGAGCGGCGTGTTTCACAAGTACATGTTATCAATTTGAACCTAAAAAAGTCAAATTTCAAGAAGTAATATTGGAATCTACTTTAATAATGCTAATATTTTTTAGTAAAATTTGGTTTTTCTCGAGACGTATAGATAATTGAGCTTGTTCAAAATCGTTTTTTTTTAAATACAATGATTTGTCATTGCTCTCAGATATTAAATAATAAATTTGAACCACAATTTCTGTAACATTGGCTATCCAAAAAAGTGACCCACTTCAAAGCGTAATTTCTACGACACACAACTTCTCACCCAACCTCGAATATACTCTTTTTTTTTTTTTCTTTTCTTTTTTAACTTAATGGTACTATGCATTGTCGTGCTCAATAGATTTATATGACTCAAATTTATAAAATTGTAAAATATCAACAAACATTAAAATTATATAAATTGAGGTGATTTTGACTAAAAAAAATTGTTTTGTTTTGGAATTTCTAAGCACGCCCTTGGTACTTAACAACAGTGGCGTAGTTACGGGGGGGGTTTAGGGGGTTTAAACCCCCCCCCAGAACCAAAAAAAAAAGTAAATTAGATGTACAAATTTTAAATAATTTTAAAAAGTACAGGAATATCAAATTATTGAAAATCTAGACATTTTCTATCGTAAAAATGTTTAGTGTTATTTATCATAACACATTGTTATACCACTTGGGCCGTATTGGGCCGCTTATTGCCTACTAAAATAGTAGGCCGACAACCCTCCAGTCTGCCCCAGTTAATTATGAAATAAACCCCCCCCAGAAAATAATCGTATCTACGCCACTGCTTAACAATAATAATTAGTAACAATGTGGATCCATTGCACAATTATTTTTATAGTTATATTATTCTAGTTAAAATAAATATTTTTATTACTGTGCATATGTATATCTTGCTCTACTTTTAACCATAATCTATAGAATAATTACTATGTAGTACTTATTACATTTAATCAAAATATTTTGTTTTTGTTTTTTTTTTTAGATAGTAATGGAAAAGAAAATTCACACGAAATTGACTCTGATGAATCAATTGAGAAATGTTAGTATTTTTCTCTACTTTTATGGTGTATACTAAGGAAGTTTTTGTCAATTATTATGGTCCCAAAACCAAATAAATTTCCTAACTTATTATCTTTCCACTTTTCTATAGAAACATTAGTCTATTTCTTTTTTTAGCATAAATACAAATTGGGCTAATAGTAAGGGCTATAGTTGTTTTATGGCCTATCATTTCTAAAAGAAAAAAAACATTTTTTTTTTCAT
This sequence comes from Hormaphis cornu, assembly GCA_017140985.1. Taxonomy (NCBI): domain Eukaryota; kingdom Metazoa; phylum Arthropoda; class Insecta; order Hemiptera; family Hormaphididae; genus Hormaphis; species Hormaphis cornu. Next base: position 32,913,538 of record CM029358.1, read on the forward strand.
ACCTAATTTGGTTTCCGTACTTCTCATTCAATACCATTCAAGCTCAAACAGTTTCTGATGCTATAATGTACTCCTTTATAAAATAAGATTTACTGCCTATGTTCATTCTTTGACATTTCCCAAGACTTTGATCGGGTATGGCTTACTAAATAAACCAAAAATATTTCTTTTTCCAGCATACCTACTATCTTATTACATCCTATCTATTAAATATAATTTTAAAATTACTCAAATTATACATTGTTCTAAACTCTCAGACATTGCAATTATAAATGCTGGTGTTTTTCAAAGGAGTATACTGTCTCATATTCCAAGTAAAAATTGTTTCAACTAATCACTCCACTGAAATAGCCAGAACTGTTACATTTAAAAACACTATTTTTTAAAGTTTATTTTAGATGTTTTAGATTATAGTGAATTTTTATTAGTGAAGGTATATTGTATATTATATTATAGATAAAAAAAAAATAGGTCTAAAACATTCATTTGAAGGTACTGAATTAAAATCCTAAGTAAATGTATTTAACTCCAAAAATTATAGTGAACAATTTTATAAAAATGGGTAAAATATTTTAACTAGACATTTATAAATGTTAATTTGTAATATTTTGTTTATATTATAGCTTCAATGACAGTATCTGGTGATGAAGATTCATATAATCCTACTTCTTTTATAGAAGTATCTTATATACTCGGTAATATTATTATGACATTTATTTTAGTAAAATTACGAATAAGTTTTTTCTTATTGGGTTGGCCCACTTTTCTTTTCTTGCCAACATTTGTTGCATATCGTGATATTGTTTTGTAGTTAAGTTACTATCCGTTATTCCAATTGATGGCTAACATCCAATGCATTTCCATCTTAAATTTGTTGCCTTTTCTCATTATGTTACAGTAATATTATGTCTCTAGTAATGATTATATTCAGAGAGCTGAGAAAGCAAAAGTTCACAGTGATAAATTGTATCAGAAAGTAATAACCACACATCCCCCTAGTTTTCCCGCCACTGTAGGAGAAATTCTGGTGGCGTACAAATACTTTAATGTGAACCAACTTGTACTTTATTTTTGCACAGAGTATGCACTACCATCATCATTCACTAATGGCTCTTGCACCTCACCAAGACTAGTACTATCATTTCTGGTTTGCTTGTATTTAAATTTTGCGCGCAGCAAGGAATGACGTTTTTTTTCTATAAATATTTTTTTAGTTATAAAGAATGTTTTAATATATGCATATTTTTTTTTTTTTTTTGTTTTTCAATCTGAAGATTGGTTTTTAACAAATGTTTTACAATAAATGGCTTCTCCATTTTTCTCTATCATTCGCCATAATCTTAAGCTCCCTGTAGGTATATACATATTATACCACATAAAATTGGGAAACTGGACCAAGATAGAACTTATGTTAAAGCATTTTTTTAATTTTTAATTATTTTTGGAGAAATTATTCAATAACCAAACATAATAACTTTACATTTTCTTTTCTATGATCACTTTTTCGAGCATATAGTGTAATATTTTCTATTTCTTTTGTTATGATTCAAAAACAAAACGAAATTCAAAAATGATCCGTATGTTAAAACATTTTACATGTCATTAGGACGGGTAAGATTAACGTTTAATCGATTGAAATTATTACTCATTCTGGAATGATTAATTTTGTGAAAGTTTCCAAAAAAATTTAAACCAAGTATAAAACTTTAAAATTTAAAACTTGTCGAATATTCGACTTGCTGAGTTTGTCCAGAGTTGTAATTCATTGCTTATAAATTTAATATACTCTTAAAACAACAATTTCTAAAGCACTAAACAGTGAACAACTAAAATTAAATCGCTGCCATTTTAACGAGTTGTCGCTATAATTTTTTTCATTTCCTTTCGACTAATTACCCTTTTTTAATAATTCTTTTTGTGTTTCTGGCCACTGGTCAGTGTATATAATATTATGTATAGTGTAAAATAATTTAGTAATTAAAGGTTCTATAGACTATCTATAATATACCCGATAATATATATATTGTATTTTAATTTAGGACTTGTTGGTAAAAATTGGTCCATATTTCATGTGTCTCCATTGTGGAATTTACATTTTAATACTGGACACTTGAATGAATCGTGCAAAAAATTAAAAAAAAGTTTAGAGATGCATTTCAAAACAAATTCAAATAAGTCATTTGAACACATTTCTGTGAAAATTGAACCTAAAGAAGCTCATCATGAAAATATAGCATTGAAGGTATGTACACTTTCAATTAATTTTATTTTTAAAATAATTTTCTATTTTTTCAGATTGAGGTGAGAAATAGTGAAACAAATAATCAACTTTACACTGGTATACTATTAAAATCTCCAAAATATACCGAAAATTACAATAAAAACAATCTATCTGACATGCCTGTATTAATGGTACAAGGAAATAAATCAATCGTAGCAACAGTACACCTTTGGTTAACTGATCATTTTGATTGTATTATTCGTCCTTATGAATTTGCCTTGTATCAAATGCTGTGGCTTATAGCATTATCAATGGGTGATGCTGGTCAACTTTACAATGAAACTGTCATATACCATTATCTCTATAAATATGAATTATCCAAGGGCGAGTTGGATGTAAAATGTCGCGTTGATTCAGAATTACTTCGATCAATTTTAGCCAAGTAAGTAACTAAAAACTGTTTTTGTTTTCAATTAATTTAAAACGAAATAAGTCTTAGAATGTCTTTTCAACGCCCGTATTTACATACCATCAGTGGTGTATTGGAGTGTATACGACATATATCTATTGCACTTTTTTTTCATTCATTGTGTGTACCTTTAAAAACAATTTTGATAAGCTTGTACATATGCGTATACCTACTTTTTACAAGTAGTTAAATCTAAAATGTACTAATGCATGAACATTATTGTGCAAATTGTATGGTAACTTCATAATCATAACTGTAAAATGATATCCTAAATAATATATTATAAATTAGTTACAGTAAAATATAATAAATAGGTATTTACTATTTATATTCAATTAAGAAGACTTACTTAACTTACGATAAACCCATTAAAAAATCATGTCCACGTGTTTCAATAATATGGCGCTCTATTTTAGGAAATCAACCTATTATAAAAGTTTAAAAAAAAAATGTTGTCCCGAAAATTTTTTTTTTTAATTGTTCTTAGAAAATAACTATTTTACAGGTATTAAACTATAACTATGTTACAGGTATTAAAACAAGTAGGATTTCATTTTTGTGTTGTTTATTGTTTGCTAAATGTTTAATGTATTTTATAATGGATAAGTCGTTGTCTAACAATATAATATTTTGAGTCTAAAAACATACAACATATTAAAATCATAGTTATATACGTAATAACTTTTCCTGTAACGGATAACAATGCAATAGCACAATTTAATACATGCTCAAAAATAAAATAAACAACAATCTCCCATAAGTTTTTCATTCCGAATTATACCTTTGGGTGTTCAAATTATGATATTTTGTTAAATTTCATAATCTGTTTGCCGTATGGATGTCCAGTTTTTAAAAATATTGTATTTACTTAATGGATGCGACATGAATGTTATTAAATTTTTTATTTACACATCCAAATAACCTTGTTAAAACCTTGCAATATTTTAACTTACAGACTGTCTTTAAATTGTTCTATCTCGGAAACTACTTCTATTCATTATTCAGATTTAATTAAAGTTCAATCTGAAATTGAAGATCACTTTAAAGTCACTAGTGGAATAAATGTCTCAAAACTTAAATTGAAAGCATTCGAAGCACCTAACGTAGCTTCCATTAGTGTTTCTGGACAAGTAAGTTATTTTATTAAACAATTTAAACGTGTAGTGCTTTAATAATAGTAGGTACTTATAAACGTTACAAAACTTTATTTCAGATTGGAGGTCATTCATCAAGTTTAATGGATTTAATATTAAAATACCTGATGGAAGAAGAAAATAATAATAAATGATTGTCTTAAAATAAATTTGATAAAATTATAACTTATTTTCTAGTATTATTTAACAAAGTAAATTTTTTTAAAAAAAAAAAAAAAGCACGCTTTCTCTTCTTAAATGGACATTTTAGATTTTTATGTACTTGGTATTATGTTAATGTTCAAATATTTGAATAATAATTTCAAAATTGTGTGAAAAATTAATTATTAACATCAACATTATGTTCATTTTTATATTGCTTTTATTTTGAATTTTGTACTCTCAAAGTTTTTAGTTAACTTTATTGTCTGTATCGATTTTAGGAATAAAATATGTAAGTGTGACACTGTGCGTTTTTAAACCTGAGTGTATTGAATGATGTGTCGAGTTTACTGTTTTTTCTTTTTTTACATTATTTATAATATATATAACACAACTGTTTTGACTAATACATATAATCCAGAAGTAATTAGATAGATATGGTGCTTTATTTGCTTTATTCTCGAGCATTTTCAAATTTATAATCCGAAAATCTCATTTCTTTAAGTGTTTTAAAAAACCTTTACATTTTCACAATTAGAAAGAGAATACGAAAATATCTACTAACAGAGAATACTAATTAAAATTTGGTCAATGTAAATATTAACAATTTATAGTAAATTTAAATGAATATTGTGGTAAAATACTTGGGTTGCGAAGCGTTAATAAAAGTAAGACCTTCCAAAAATATAAATCTATCTAACAAAGAACTGGAATTTATCTACAGATCAAGAATGAAAAGATATTGTATAAAAATTATGAACTTTTATGAAGATCTTTCGTGTAGATTTGAAATTTGTTGTAATTAATATTATACTATAATATCAAACCAGTTTCTTAAATACACCATAAGTAATATAAACAAAATATGTAGAGATTAAGGTGGTTTATTGTGACTAATATCAAATAGATTTAAGGCATATTAAAATATAATTAGATATTAATTATTATATGATTAACAATACATTATTTTGTATTTACACAAATTACATGCATTATTGAATATTAATATTGTAGAAATTATAATCAGATTTGTAATAAAATCATAATAATAATCACACGTTCAGTATCAAAACTCATAGGATACAATTTTATAAGTGGCATTTATAATACGTGCCTACAACTTAAGATACACAAGATGTTAAACGTATACTTAAGCAAATTTCTTAATATATTAACTACTGGATACTGGAGACCGATCATTCATTAAGGCTTATGAAATATAATTAACTAAAACGAACGACAATAATATATTTAAGTGCCACGATATTTTATTAGTGTTTGCCTAAAAGCAAAATTTAGTGACTAAAAATATTGATATTGCTCACCGTTGTTTTGAATCACCTCAGTGAGTAAACATCAAACCGATTAATATTCACGTTACTAAACGAATTTACAACGGCAGTATGAAAAATTAGTATTATGTCATGCGTTTTTATGTGTATCTTTTTGAAAAACAATAATTTCATTAACCGAACACTTTAAATCTTTTAATACTGTTCGCATATTAACAGATAATAATAATTAATAAATACGATAAAACTTATACATTCTAACAATAATTGTTTTTAGGAATAAACAATTAAGATACTTATGCGTAACACAAAATGTCAAAAAGAATAATACAAGAAGTGTACCTCTATTAGATAATGGTCGTTTTCAAAAGTGGAAAAGGTTATATTGATGACTCGCATAATTATGTTTTTACAGCCAGACCAGCATCGCATCAAAATGCACACGGTACGAGTAGGTAATGTATTTATATAAATAAAAATAAAATTGTAACGACATACAGGAGTAAAACAGGATCTATAAGTATTCAATTCACTCAAAAACCAAAAGTAAGTATAACACGTGTATATAAAGCCAATTTATCAAAACGGTTCAGGTTTAATAGTAGGTCGTCACCATTGATACTTTTTAGTAGTTAACAACACCCATTGCCGCTGGGTCGATTGTTGCTCCCTGAAACACCGTTATTACCGTTCGGAGGTATCGGTCCGATTTTGATACCGTTTGCCTGAAAAACGGAAACACCACAGTGGAGAACAAACCGACCTAAAACACATTTAAATCTACTAACCTCGTTGTTAATATCAAACACTCCTTCTTGAATTTTTTCATATATTTCTTTGGCGGTGTTGATGAACGCTTCTTCTACGTTGTCAGACGTCTTGGCGGACGTTTCCATGAACACTAACCCGTGTTCTCGAGCGAACGCTTCGCCTTCTTCTTTCTTGACTTCTCGTTTTGCTTCCAGATCGCTAAAAATCGAATAATTCTATACAGACCCCGTCGCGCGTTTCGTAAACAAGTTACCTTTTGTTGCCAATGAGCATTATGACCATATTGGAATTGGAATGTTGCCTGGCGTCTTCTAACCACGTCGTCAAATGATTGAAGGTGTCGCGACGGGTTATGTCGTACACCAACAGCGCGCCGGCCGCTCCGCGATAGTACGACCGCGTGATGGATCTAAAAGCCTCTTGACCGGCGGTGTCCCATATTTGAAGTTTGATCGGTTTCGAGTCGATGGACACCAGACGCGCACCGAACTCGACGCCTGAAATCAACGCGCGTTAAAATACTACCGTGCAGAGAGAGAGTGTTGCGTAAAAATGTGCGATATAAGTAATAACCGATGGTCAGGTCGTGGACGGGCTGGAATCTCTTGTCCGTGAACTGCAACAGGAGACACGACTTGCCCACTCCTGAAACATATGTCGGTGGTTAAAATTCGCACGAGCCCCCAGAGCAAAATCCGCTCTACTAACCTGTGTCTCCGATGATGATGTACTTGAACAGATACGCGTAAGACATGACGGCGGTCGGGTTTGTTAAAAACGAAAGAAAACCGAGCTACGATCGAACACCGACGCGGGCGAGCGAGACACTTGTTGTTTGGATACGTCGTTGGAAAAAAATCGATCAATTTAAATCACGAACGGAACAACGACACAAGTGGAATACCGCCGGAGTTTTGTCGACGAGTACGCCGCAATAATAGTGGACTGTTGTGCGAGTTTTTTTCTTTCTTTACAATGTTCGTCCGTTGTCTATAATAATAAATGTTTTCGTAATTGCGTCTTTATCACGGTCGACGACGACGACGACGACGACAAGGAAACCAAAAACAACAATTACTTTATTGTTTTCCAGTGATAAAGATATTGAGTAATAATAATAATTATTGCGCTATGTGGACCTCGTCAGCTGTGTTTAGTGCGAGGCGTGCGCTGTGTCATTATCTATGGCTGTGTCGCAGTTTTCCGTCTGTAGTCCGCCACTCCGCGCGGGTGTCAGCTGCAGCTACGACTCGGATTGTTGTTCAACAATTAAATCAAACATTTTAAACAAATCGATTTAAACAAATCGATTATTGAATCGACGAGCGATATCGGTGTTTTCCGCAATAATTATTAAACCCCGGGGCGCGCGAAGGAAGGTTAGTTTTCTAGAAAACTTGTGGAACCAGCTACAACACGTAGGTCGTGTGGGTCTACAGTTTGACGGAGTTGCGACCGCGCTTTGGCCGGGGGTTTCGGAAGTTCTAACGTCCAGCTGAATCGTTACGAAGCCGTACGGATTTACAAAGCTCTATATTTAGCACAAAAATTTTCGAAATCGCTCGAAATGTAACTTTTATCCAACCTACCCGACCCGTTCAATTCAAAAATCGCCGAACGGTCGCTATCGCCACTTAGTCGGCCCGTGACTGAACGATTGTTGTAACACAAGTAAAAAAAAGCAAAAAGTACGCTCTCATAGAGGGTAGTAGTAAACATCGTGGCTAAATATAGTTACCGTACAGCCATGAAAATATAAACCTTGCGCTGTCGACTTTTGGGATACCCGCCCGCCACTCCATTTCGTCACCACAGATATTAATCGAAACTTCGAATAATTTCATCGGCAACTGCTGTGTGTGCGTCACTCGTTCTCCGAAACGTTTGAAATATGTGGAGAACGTCGTGCGGCGGACGGGGGGTAATACCTGTAATTTTTTTTTTTTAAACTGATATATTTTTTGTCACAGCGGCTACGACCGAGCGTCGTCAGTCAGTCAACGCTTGTCGCTCAGAGACGGGACCGCGCCGCCGCGTTGTATTGTATCGTTTGTTGTATACGACGTCGAAATCCAAGTAAATTGTTATTACAATTTGTTATATACAAGTAAATAATGTTGTCGGTCTCGATTTTTGTGTCGTTGTTCTCCTCGGGCCGTACATAACACCAATACTATATATAATCGTTTTTCTCGGCAGACCCACGTGCATTCTATATAAAAAAAAACAAATAGGGCGGCTTACTAAACGCGCAGTCGTCGTCGTCGTCCACGAACCGCGTCTCCGTTTGGTACGCGCGACCGGCTTATTTGTCATCAGTTTTACAGAACGTGTAGGATATTATAAAGTAAGTCCGTCATCGTTTGTGTACAGTAAAACGGTGTGTGGTGTACCTGTTGCGTTCTTGAAATACACAAAATTGTTTTTTAAACTATTCGTTGTCGAGTACCGCGCGTCAACGGCGTTTGTAACAACAGCTATCCCCTACAACTTTCCATCGTTGTTTGGCTTCGAAAACAATCCAGTTTTCGCGCGGTATTTCGGCCAGTGTAACGCATACGAGGTGTGTAACCCCGTCGTCAACAACGGTGTTCGCTCACGGCAACTTTTTTTTGTGCGCTCGTAACACTTTTTTTCGATTGCTCGCGAATAGTCGTGTAAAAAAGTTTTTTTTTTTTACAAATCTCGCCAGTAGGTGTATTGAGTGTCCAAGTTATATTTATAACAACGCGGGCACGACGCCAAGAAAATGTATCGACAAAAACGAAAAGTTTTTAAAATGTCTCGCAAGTACAGAACGGTAATGGTGCGCGTCACAACCGCATTGAGTACACTTTTTAAGCACACTCTTTAAGGTGGCTCTGGGAAATTTTCTTTTTACCCGCGGGGAAGTAATTTAATGTACCTCTGGAATTCTGAGCGCGTCAAAAAATGTACCGGTTGATTTTGACGTTTTTGTCCTTTAGGTACCTAATGTTATTTTTCAATAAATTACTTAGCCATGAGATTATAACCAACCGTTGTGCCTATATGATATACAACGAGGTAGACGATAGGTAAGTGCCTGCAAAAATATTTGAGATTTTAAAATTAAAAGCGTGTTATTATTTTCAGCAATGGGGTATGTACAGGCAAGGGTATAGAACACTCACGTAGCCAGGCGTATAATTAAATCACTTTTGGCCATCCGGCATAAAAATGTGGTTAAAATCATTTTTTATTGTTCATTTTATGGATGCCAATTATTTTTAAATTTCACCAAGAGCACCAGTCAAAATGTTAGTTTTTACACCCATCTAATTTTTATCTAGGAATAATAATATCGGGTAGGTTGCACATATCATTATTTCTTAGAGGCCGTGGCGGATTTAACAAACGTTTTCACCAACATAGTTTGTTGTAATCTGCATAATTAAGTCAAAAGTTTACTAACCTACTTCCGTGACCTATATTAATTTAATTATTTCTACTAGATAAAAATATATAAATTAATAACAAAGTGACCTCCTAAATGACTCGATACTCGAATATTTTTATTTCAATTAATTTTACATACCTAGTGATAAATTTAAATAATATTTCTCTTTTAATTATACTTTTTATTATTATGGGTGATTACGGGAATTTTTAAACATTCTGAGTACAAAAAGAACATTTTTACTTTCAGTCGATGATGGCATATCCTCGTTGGCCGTGTTTTTGTAACAGTTAGAAAAATAATTACATAGGTTTTACATCTAACATTATTAGGTAATGGTTTTGTTTTTAAAATTAGCTCTTTGTATCATCCAAATGTAACACATTTTTAGTCATAAATAAAATTGGTATTGTTATTAGTTTCGTATATTTTTACCAAAAATATTCATAATTTTGGTCTCTCAAAGTGTACATTTTTACATATTTTTTTTTATTTAAATTTATGTAATTTTATAAATTCATTTATAAGGGATCCATTTTAGTTTTGAGATTTTGACTACAACATTTTTAATGATACACTCGTGCAAAACACTTACTTAAATTAAGAAAAAATTATTTCATTAGTTTCAGTTAAAGAAAAATTATTTCTGGCTAAATTTGACCCAACAAGTCACTAAATGTTACAAAATTAATCAGTTAAAAGTTAATAATTATCACCCTATCACAAAAATATAATTTTATAATAAGTCTTATTATTAAACGTACAATTGAATGTTGAAATTTTTTTTTTTTTTTTAGGACTGCTTCTTCCCTCCACAAAATTTGTAACTGCACCACTGGCAAATTTTTGTTTTGTAAAGTAAAAAATTTTGGTTTTAGATCTATAGTGATCCAAAATCCAAGTTTCTCAAATTAAAAAGTTTCTTTATAATGATGTGTCCATTGTTTGATATAAAGTATAAACATAGTATTAAGTTTGTGTACAATTATACTGGTAGTTTCTAAAATCAAATTTGTTTCATTTTTACCTTTTAACAGTTAAAAATTTTGGCAAATATTTAACATGCTTTTTAGTTCTTGTCAGTGAGCAGCTAAAGCAGAATCAAAATGTAAACATATACGCATAAAGGGGGCACTGTTCAATTTCCTGGTATTTCATGGCATTTATCGAACCACAACTTTGATTGTTTGATGCAATAAGAATTGTGAAAACTGATTTTAATTTATTAATAATTTTATGACGTCTATTTATATATGTTGACTTTCCAACGTTTTTAATTTTTTTTTTTGTCTTATATGAGTATGAGTCACTGAATCAACTGATGAGTCATTGAATGACCTTATGGTTACCATGACAATCATTATCAAATTAGGTACTTGAATTAGGAATGACAGAGACATACAAACAAACATTAATATTCCTAATAAATGATAATTCAGTTGTATTCACTTAACAACCTATAATTGTAATTTTGTTTACTGCACTATTTGTTTCTAATATGAGTTGACATGCCGCAATATACCTAAAAGTGAATATTATTTTTCAGATTATTTCTTATTTGAACTTGGTACAGCTGACAAAAAAAAAACATGTATCCCAATTCAAATCCTCCACCACAGCCAGGTATGTATTATATTGATTAAAAAATAATTATTTTAATCGTATCTGCAGATTAAGGATAAAATTAAAAATAAATATAAATTATGGTATTATCGGATAAAATACTAATGACAAAACATCTTCCCCGTGAAAATATGTAGGAGTATGTATTAATTGTGAAATATATTGGCGTGTTCATTGTGCACACAAATTTTAGTTTCAACGTGGTGATAAAAAATAGCAATTTTTGTTTTAATTATTAACTGTGTCATATAGTGGGAAAAAATAAAAATTGCAGCATTACTTACGACTTATGAAGTTGTTAAGACCCACTAGCTCAAAATGTTAAAAAAAGATTGATTTATGTTAGTTAAATACATAGTTCAACACAGCTCATTAAGCTTAACTTACCAGATCTATTCAGTAGTTGTCTAAATTGGTCTATATTATGGGCGTGAAAGCTGAATACCTAAACTTCATTTATTTAATAAATATATATTTAAAAAAAATCTGGAATATAATATAACCAACAAAGTTAATGTTGAACAATTAAGCAACAGTTTGCCGGTATGTAAGATAGGTATAAAGATTTTACACATTTAGAACTATTTAATCACAATATACCTAATCAAAATAATTAATAAATCAGGTAAGTTATAAGAGAATTATAGTATTTAACTTACTTATTTCACTTCAACTATTTATTTAATATCTAAATTTTTCCCTATTTGTTGAGGCCTGTCCAGAATAAATGAAGCTCAAAATTATTTTAAAAGTGCAGTAAAAAAATGTGTATTTATCTACTTCAACCAAAATGATATTTCTGATGAATCAGTATTAAAATTTATTTTATATTTTGATTGATTAAACTTTATAAAATATACTATTTTTCAGGTTTTTCTCAATATCCTCAACCACAACAACAATATCCGCCTGCTAATTTTCAAGGTCAATATCCGCCTGCTAATATTCATGGTCAATATCCGCCTATTGGTAACCAAAATCAGTATCCACCCACTAATAACCAAGGATATCCAAATTATCCACCTTCATATTCACAGCCTGGTTATGGACAAGTTGTGCAGCATCAACCAAATGCTTATCAACCGCCTCCTCAAGTTACATCTGGTATGTTATTTTAGATACTTAGCGCAGCAAAAAAGAATGTATTGATTTCACAAAGATATCTTTTTTCCTGTTGAGGGGAACAAATGTTTTTTTGACTGAGTAAGAACCTGTTTTAGGGTGCTTGTTTTTGCGATTTTGGAATTTTTTTAAAACACATTGACAATTTCAAATTAAAGTTTAGAAAAATTAAAATGTTTTGAATAATTCAAGTTGTATGCAATAATTTTAACAATTATTGTAGTTGTGTGCTAGGGCATAATTTAAAAAAACATTAACAATTTTCTCAAACAATATTCTTCTGGTTTTAGGAATAGACATTGCAACAGCACCTTTATCTATAAGCGTATCCTATCAACACAATGTAACCACAGATAATATAAAACCAGATATTCCACTATTCAGATTATTGATAACAAGAACCCTCCTCAGATCAGTGTGCCGCGTAAAAGAATCTTAATGATTGTACAGTAATTTTGTACCATAATTATTGTACCAGGTATTAATTCTATAATCGGTGTATCACATAAGATAAATACAGTAGAAAATTAATACTTACATCATTTTTAAACATTTTTAAACATTTTTTAAACGTCGGCGTCTCAGCAAACAATAAAAACCAATGATGCACCGTCAAAAAGTAACGGTTTTCCGTAAAGAAATTTTATTTCCAATAAGAGACAGCACTGATTTGAGGAGGGTTTTGGTTTGTTTACATTTTTGGAAATTACATTGCTTGTATAGGAAGTGAACTATCTGGTTTTATCTTATCTGTGATGTAACTATGTGTTTTATAAATGGCAAACTTTAGCATCTTAATAAATAGCCACACTTATTTTTGATTAGAAAAATTGCTCCAATCTTTATTCTCCAAAAATAGAAGTCATTAAACTATTTGATGATGTATACTAATTAAATTTTTTTTTTACTGTTAGCCTATTTTATAAGTTATAATTTAAAATTGAAAAGTCAACTTACTTAACTGTATAATACTTTTATACATTGTTATTGTTAAAATCTCTTTTTTTTTTTTTTATATACAAATCCAAATTGTATTCAAATCAATATTATAGATAAGTTATTATTATAATTAATCAAATACAACATGATTTGAATTTCTAACAATTTAAACAATTTTCGCGCTTAGAGTAAAACTTTAGAAATTGTAATTTTTTGCTTTTATAAAAATGATTTATTTTAGATTTTAAATTTATTTTAAAACATTTCTAAGTATCATACCCAAATCAGTGACCTATACCAAACCATTGTTTGTCACAGTTATTTTTTAACCCAATGTGTTTTAATATTACTTTTTTGTCAAAACAATTTCCTTAAGAAAATATGATAATCTTATTTAGAAGTCTACTAATTTGAATCAGTTGTTGATAAAATATATTTTATTATTTGTTTTTACAGATGGTTGGATGCCAATCCCTCAAGTTATACCACAAAATTGCCCAAATGGACTCCAGTATCTTTCAACAGTTAATCAATTGCTTGTGAAACAAAAAGTGGAACTTGTGGAAGGTATCTAAATGTAAAATTATAATTAATATAGACAGTAATTGAATTGTTGGAATAAAAGAACTTTCCTTTTTTTTAAAAATATTTAAGTGCAATTTCTAATTTAATGGCCTTCTTATGGTATTGTAATAGAAAGTTTCTTACTTTTTGTTCTTAACTGTCCCTTCCATAATTTTCACAGGTTGAACACTGAACATAAAAATTATTACAAATATAAATTAGAAATTATTATAGTTTATAATAAGATATAAAATAAGTTACTTATAAGTAATTAGTAGTTATTGAAAATTAAAAAAAAAAATTATTTACTATGTTACTTAAACTACCTATTTAATATTTTTAGCATTTTCAAAAATAAATAAGTGGTTAGTGGTTTTATTTATAACCAAAAGAGAAATGTTCTTCAAATACCTAAAATTAAAAAAAAAAAATGGAAATCCTTTCATTTTTTTTAAAAATACAAAAATTCATTATTGTAGTGAAGTTCAGTTATTTGAAATATGAATTAAATATATATTTTGGGCAAAACAAAAAAAATAATAAACAGCTGTCCTTGTAATTATCTTCAATTAAATTGCTTTTAAGTCCTAATCTTGTATTTACATTAAATAATCAAAATAGTTTTTGTGTCGAAAAATTTTGGTTTTCATTTTTGCTACTTATGTCTACGTTATGTATGGTACTTATTATTTTTAATTTTGTAGCCTTATTGGGGTTTGAGACAAACAACAAATATACAATTAAAAACAATGCTGGCCAAAAAGTTTTTTATGCAGTTGAAGACAATGATTGTTGTACACGAAATTGCTGTGGATCTATGCGACCAATGGAAATAAAAATTTTGGATAACTTTCAAAATGAAGTAATCCATCTATCAAGGCCTTTAGCATGTCAATCTTGTTGTTTCCCTTGTTGTTTGCAGGTAAATTTGTTAATTGACAGTTAATGATTTATGACCAATATTAGTTAAGAACTAATAATATTAATTTGTTTGTTTATATTTAGAAACTTGAAGTATTTTCTCCGCCTGGATGTTTAGTTGGTACAATTGAACAAGAATGGTCTATTTTGACTCCAATTTTCACTATTCGTAATGCAGCTTATGAAGAAGTGTTAAAAATTGAAGGTCCAATTTGTACATTTAGCGTTTGTGGCAGTCCTGTTGAATTCAAAGTAATATTTTTAATAGTTTTTACTCGTGTTTTTTTTTAATTAATTAATGATGTCAACATAACAATATTTTTAGATATTATCCAAAGACCAAAGTGTTGTAGTAGGTCGTATATCAAAACAATGGTCAGGACTTATGAGGGAAATGTTTACTGATGCAGATTACTTTGGCATAACTTTTCCTATGGATCTTGACGTTCGTATGAAAGCTGTTATGTTAGGAGCTTGCTTTTTAATTGTAAGTAAAAATAGATTTCTCAATGTAATTAAAAAAAAAACCAGTATTTTGTGGAAGCAAGGAGTATGTTTTAATACTTTTTTTTTCCTTATTTCTTTTTTATGCCAAATATAGTTGCAAATGATCAGAATGATAATATAAGAGTGTGTATGTGATAGTTGAAGTTGATACAAGTGAATAAGTTTATAACTTATTTATTATAAATTTTTATTTTTGCAATTTGTATGTTTCAATAATTAAATGATAAAACGATGGTATTTAGACTGTTTACATTGTAGATATTTATTATTTAATCATAGAAGTAAAACTTTTGGTATGGCAAATTTTTTATTTAGATATGGGTCCCATACTTTTTAAATTTTGCGGCTCTGGATTCTGGGATAACTAAGCTCCAAAGTTCTCCTATTTTTGTTCATGTGTTGTAGTTTTTTATCATAACTAAATAATAAATAATTTGTTTAAATTTTGAAATTTGTATTAATAATTTATATATAATTCAATTCATTTTTTCAGGATGTCATGTATTTTGAAAGATCAGGAAATTAATAATGATTCATAAAATGATGGTTTTTGAAATTGCCAACTACAATATTACGACAACAAAATATTTGCATTTTTGATTTACAAGTGGGATACTTGATTTAAATTTGGAAGTTTCTCAGCTTAATTTTTAAAGATATGTTCTAATCATGCCAATTATTATAAGTTATGAATTTACATTTAAATCAAATTTTTAAATGTTTTATGACTGAAGTAAAAATTATTGATAATTGGAGTTGCAATATAATTATATTTTTTTTTCTATGTCATTAAATTATTTTTTAATTAAATTGTTAAAATTAATAATGAAATAGAATAAGTTTTACCAAATAATATACTTACTACTTAGTGTTTAAGTATAACAAACTTTTCTATGAAAAAAAAACATTACTTATGTATGTATGTACTTTTGGAATAAGTTTTTGTTTGATACTTATTTTATTCGTGTACAATTTTTTTTTTTTTTAGATTTAATTTAACAACTACCTATAGTTTTTTCAAATTGTTTTCTTATTTCAACAGTTTTTTTTTAACTTATTATAAATTACGATTATCAAGAGGTCTGCACAAGCCAAAATTAGTAGCCGGGTCTAACTAACCCTTACTATTGTTTTAATGACTTGGTCTTGTATGTTCAGTATTTTTTTTTTTTTTTTTCAATAGTCCGGCCTGAGTATGTTTTTTAGAAGTAAATCTGGCATGTTCCAGCCTATATTTTCTTACACTTAATTTTTTAAGTGTCCAGCACAGCTTAAATTTTATAGTCGACCTGGCTTGAATTTTGTTTAATCCAAAGACTGGCATGTGCAGGTCGTTACCATTAACACTGTGAACACTATATTTTGTCTCCTGTAGTTGTAATTAACTGTAGTTTTAATATTTTATGTTACTGGTATACCTTTAGTTACCTTTTGAACAAAATATACAACAATGCATTAAATTAATATTTTTCTAGTTAAATGTAAATAAATTTAAAAAAACTAACTAAATTCAATAATTTATTGATAATGGGCAGTATTCGTATCTTAAATTATTGTGAATTATGTCAGTAAAACATTTCCTATCTAGTCTTAATTAATTAATTCAAATTTGTTTAATGTTATTTCTGGTCTAAATTATCTGTAAAAAATGTATCAGCTCATTATTATGAATTTGACTTCCTTATATTTAAACTTCCTTTTATCCAATCAACAAATAATAATTTTAGTTTAAATTACATTTAATAATTTAAATCAATTAATTTTTAACAATGGTTCCTA
Organism: Hormaphis cornu; assembly: GCA_017140985.1. Classification (NCBI taxonomy): domain Eukaryota; kingdom Metazoa; phylum Arthropoda; class Insecta; order Hemiptera; family Hormaphididae; genus Hormaphis; species Hormaphis cornu. The sequence continues at coordinate 32,930,459 of CM029358.1, forward strand.
TGTGTAGTACCTATTTGGTGGTGCATGTTTAAATCCACTCCCTGATCTAAATGTTTCCATTAAATAGTGTCTAATGCACATTCTTTTTAACTGAAAACAATGTGCCATGGTCTATCAGAGCTACTCGTTACTACCCAATTGAGATTTTTTTGTTAATTCATCCTGTTGTGCCTTAGCTTTTAGTTACTAATATTAAATTATAGTTGCGTTATGGTCTTAATGGTTTATCAGCAACAATTGTTTTTCTAATCATTTGTTTAATTCATCGGTCTAAAGTTTATTTGAGACAATTTACAACTTAAAATTTGTGTTCAATCACCACTAATATTTATATATTTCTAATTAATTACCTATGCATTTTATTGAAACGCTTTGACAAACATTAAATTGTGATGTTTAACTTTAAATTAAGGTAAATGCTTTATTTTTGTATTTTTAATTTGTATTATATTCTTTCATATTTATATATACACACAAAATAAAGCTTAACGTCAAACATGGTATGAAAAGTAACCTACTACCTACTCTACCTAAGTATCTTATAAAATATATTACCAATGCTTGTGTGTTATTTGTATTCGATTATTTATAAATAAAAGAATTATTTTGCTGAGTTATCTATGTGCTATTTATTTTGATATTTGAATTGTAAATCAATTTCATGAAAATAGTTAATTTATGTCAACAGTTTACTTATAATATCAATTGTGTTTTATTAAATTTCCTCAGCAAATACTTTTCATATTTATATGCTACTGGTACTTGTTATCTATTAGGTATCAAAAAATGGATTAATTAGGTTTACTAGTTTTTGGATGAAATTCAAAGTTCACAATCTAAAAATAACCAAATATTAGCTATGCCAGAAATTCTTGAACTTTTCATAAATATAATCCATTATTTAAAGTTTATTATTTGGACAGTCCATTTTGGTTCATCAAAATTACATTGGTAAGGTAAATCTAAACGATTAATGACGAATTATGTAATTTTTAAATGTTTGAAACCAAAAATGTTGGCACTTTATACTGATAAAAGTTATTATTTTAAACATTTATTTTGACTCGGAACAAAATATGTATTTACAACTAAAGTAACGTTATCTACAGTTGTCAGTTTCAGTTGTAAAACTTCTGATTTATGCGCCTAACTTTATATTATAAATTGAGGGATCTCACTAGAGATTCCCGTTATGTGCTCAAGTCAAACGAGCCACAAGGATTGACATCAAGGTCGTTGCGAGAAAGAAATATGCGTTTTCAAAAATGCACTATGTTCTATGTAATTTTTACCTCTTGAAATTTTCAAAATTGAATGATGTAAAATGTAAGCAAGTTCAGTTCCCCCTAAGTTTCTTTGTAGAGTTTTGAGGTTGATTTCAACCATTTGTGTTTGCCTCAAAATTCAAACATCTCTACCGCTTTTTCTTTAGCACAATCAATTTTTTACTTTTACAAAGATTTTTTGTTTACAATCAGACTTTTATTTAAAAAGCTGCAATAACACTAGGATTACGATTAGAAAATGTATAGCATATTAATGTAAGTGTTAACCTATCCGTAAATTTTGAAAATTTAAATGTCTTTACATAACATTTTTAAAGATATACTTTTTTATGAACAAAATATCTAATTTGATAATGTACCTTAGTAATACCTAGTCATTTTCTCCTCAACTTCATCACTTAATTAAGCCTACACGCAATTAAAAACAATATACATATATATATTTATGTATAGCTAGTAGGTACCAATTACTTAATTAACCATAACTTCCTATACCGAAATTGTTGGCGTACATATTTTTTCGTAACTGAAACACGAATAATGGAGAAATTTAAACCTCACGCGTTTTACTTATGAAGTGGAGGAGGGGATAAAATTTTTAAGGGTTAACCTGTTTAACCCTCTTAAAATGGGTTACGGTAAAATGTTGTTTAAAAAATCGTCACGTGGAAATTTGAAGTCAATTTGATGATACACGGATACAAAAAGGTTGAGAACCTCTGAATCATTATTATTATTATTATATTGCTCAATAAATAGGATACTAACTAGAACTTAATTGGTATAAGATATTTAGAATATTAGGTAGGTATCTATATTTTCATACGAACATTTTTCTATAGTCGACAACACGAATAACAACGAGCGAAACGCCTTTCGCCTTGACCGTGTCTGAATGTCGGATTTATATAATTAATGTGAAATTTAGTTAAGTTTTAGTACTTACAGGTAGGTACCTACATAAAAACTAATTTAATAGGTACAGCTGTAGAAATAAAAACAGTAAAGAATAATTTATGTCAAAGCGTATAACTATACAAATTTAAATACCTACCTACTTTACAATATTGTAGGTAATATTTTATGGGTGGAGGTAAAAACTAAAATTTTCAGGATTTTTTATGTCGTAACTTCAACCTAATCAAAATACTGATGTTAAAAACAATTTTCGTTACACATCAGTATTTCGATTATGTTGAAGTTACGACATAAAAAATTTGTGTTTTACTTTTCTAGTAAACAATCTTTTAGGCCCTAGTTGACTTAGAATAGAGATAAATAATTACTCCGTATAGAAAGTGTTTTTCTTAAAACGGTACTATATTCTGCGAAGCGATTTTTATTACCTTATTTTAAAGAATTTTTTTCAAAAATTAGTGTACAAGAAAAAACAAACAATTTTTGTTCATAACTTTGTGGAATTTTGATATTGATTATCTGTTATATCATTGTCAAATTAATAGTGACGAAAAACAAATAGGTATAACGTATCTACATTGTGGGCATGAAAGGATGACAAAAAAAATCGTGCGTTGTAGTTATTACTTTTTCAACGTTTGACGTAATTTTACCATTTTTTTTTTTTAACAAAATCATTACTTTTGATTTTAAGTAGATACCTGCATTAATGAACAAAACAGAACAAAGTAACAAGTATAACAAGCAAGGCTGGTCTGGGTATTAACTCGTTAAAAGTTAAGTTAATTAACTAATTTTTTTAAATGATAAGTTAATTTTTTTGAATTTAGCATGTTAACTTTAAGTTAATCTATAACATTTAATACATTTATTTAAAACTCATAAAAAAAAAAAAATATTACTTTAAGAAAATTTCAAAAGAAAATACTAAATAACTGCAAAACCGTGTGAATTAAAAATATGAACTATTGCCTTTGTTTTAAGTTAAGTTAATTTATTTTGTTAGTAAGGAAACTTTTAAATTAATAAATTTAAAAAAATAATCATTTAACTTAACTTTTTGTTTTTTCAATTGACTTAACGAGTTAAAAAAAGTTGTTAACTTAACCAGCCTTGATAACAGGTGACAAAACAAATTGGATTCACGGGCAAGATGCAAGATGCAAGATATCCAGACGCCTTGACATTTTATTAGAAATAATGTACCGAGTATTAGGCAGGTATACAAATGATAATATTGTAAATTAAAACTAAACAAAAATTGTTTTTGCTAAAATCGTCAACTATAGACGGGTATTACTTTTTTTTATAGGTAATGAGCATCGAGCACGATTAAAGATATCTTTAATCGTGGCGTCGGGTAAAAGGTGACAATAATTAGGCAGGTAGATAGTATACAAAGACTCAAACTTCTGCTCACATTTTTTGCAACATTTGTTTTTGTTTTCATCATAATTTAGGAATATGTTAAATTTTGGTTGGTTTCTTTGGTCTTTAAGAGTAGCTTTACCCGATTATAATAAACTATTCGGCCTACTTAATAACTAATAAGTAAGTATAGTTTTTATTATGATCATGGGAAATTTAATGATATAGAATATTTCCGAATCCTGCAAAAGTTGTTATTTGTTTTATTTCTAATTGGTTTGTTATAATTACAGTCATTAACGCAGGTAAATAATTGTTTTAAAAGTGTCTTTTCAGCTTATATTTTATTTATAGGTAAGCCATAACACCATTATGGTCAGTACCTCCATAGGTAAATCAACACATTGTGACACACCTAAATCGTAACTATTAGTCATTCAACGTGGATTTTTTAAGTGTTAAAAATGAATTAATAAGTATTTAGTATTTAGTGGGTACTGAACTTTAAAATTGTTATTTACTCGGTTTATTTTTTATTTTTATTTACCCACTTAACGCCCCAATATTCATAAGTTAACTGAAAAAATCCTCTACTATAATAGTTCCAAATAAAGACTAAAAAAACCTTTCTAGAAATAAACACATACAAACATTTCAAAGTGTTTGGACAAAAATAATTGTGTACCTACAGAAAATTTTTTATGCGTCATAGTGGTTAAAATTTCGTAAATAGTATCGCATTTTTGCAATCATTCAGGCATAAGCACTGGTTAAGGGTAACTATATTTATTGATATATTGTATGACAACTATATACCTACCTATATAATACTTCGTCTCCCGATGTCTTGTCACGCTTAATTTATTTGCGGTTTCCCGCGTCCGCGTGTTGCCTAATCAAAATATTCCGATTCCTGACAATGATTCTGAAGGTTAAACAGACAACAATCATACAGGCGCAAATAGGATTTCATTTTCTACAGCAAAACTCGACATTTCTTTTATTTTTATATCGCGAACCCGTTAGGGTTCCGCTCTCTCGCTCTTTTATAACGATTTGATATAAAATATTTTAGTAGATAATTGAGGTTTTTTAGGTAAGTATATGAACATTTTTTGATTTTGCACGTGGGGTGCTAAGTCATGCCTAATTGTGCATGTGCATAACAGTGCTTCAATAATTTGACAAGAGATAAATTTAAAAAAAATTTTTTTAATGTTTTAAAATTATTTTTACCCCCGCACAAGCCATGCACTACTTATACTACAGAGCGTAGACGCGAATAGTAGGCAGATACATGCATTGTGTACATTACGCGAATCCTTGAAAATAAGAACAACGAAAAAATGTCCACGGAGAAATAGAACAATATTTTTTAAGTTATGTACTAATAAATTAACTGTTTTACAATTTTGGTTAGTTAATCAGACTGGTACATCCAGTTAATTTATAAAAGTATCATTGTACAAAATTTAAAACACTTTTTATAAACATATATTATAGGTAATTTTCTATCAATTATAGGTATATACTATATTATCAATTATTTCAATAAGTCATGTTATAGAAATTTGAAAATCTATTGTACCTAATAAAAATTGGGCGGTAAGTTAGTAAACAATTATTAGTATAAATCCTAAAGTAATATTAAGAATATTACGTATAGTTAATGTATAAACTATAAATTACCTAATGTATAAATATGTGTAATTTGTGAGATTACGCAGTGTTGTCTGCAGTCCTGTTCTGTGTAATTTTCTACCTGTATCTAAGTGAATGGGAAATAATTATTGCTCTTAAAAAGTTTATCATGTCTCGTTTTCCTGTTGAATAATTTTCACACAGCGATTTCAGTCTGATTAAATAACCATAATTGCATATCTATGGCGGCTGGCATTAAGAACTAACTGCTGTGTAGTTCTACTCGCTTAAATTAATCGGTAGATACCTAAAAAGAAAAATGTCCCTTTTTCCAGTATATGAGTACATAAGTCTTGAAAATTACATGGATTATATTATGATATCTTTACTTGAAATAAGTATAGGTACAAGTGTTTTGTTATGGTTTACCAAATACTGATTAAACAAAATAATAACACGAATATATTACACTTGCAGTCATTCATTTACGTATTTCAATAAACGTATACATGAGGTACTTCTTCATATGTTTACAATTATATTATGTTCGTAAATCGTAATCCATATTGATGCAGTTCGTACTTACGTGAACAACCTTAAAAATGATTCTTTTTTTCGATATTTATGCGAAAGCGTGATTTGTACATCCGTAGGTAATCCTAATGGATATTTCCTAATTGTAATCGCAGATCGGCCAATCGAACAACATTATAAACACCTATACTAATATATTATGCATTCATTTCCTACTTGTAGATGTATATAGACCATGGATGATATATTGTCACGATTCCGAGTGTCTACATCTACCTACCTCCACGACGTATTGATTTCTTGTCGTAAAAAAACCACCCCATTTACGGCCTATATGCACGACGACACGTCCAAACGAAACCCAAGAGTTATAAGTATGAGATATGCAGATAGTTCCTATAGGAAATACGTTTATACAGAACAATATACCACACCCAGATATTTGTTTTTTTGTTATACCTACCGTGTACGTCAAATACAAAACGCACTTCCTGGGTACAAAAAACTTTCAATTTAGCTACTAGCATATTTTATAGTGACTAATAAATCGCGTCAGCTATTCAAGGTTTCCGACCTATATGGCGGAATAGCACGATAATTATATCGCACATACATTTATACTTCCTTAAAAATGAATATTATGTTATAATATGTGAGTTCACCTTGCTCTGTTTATTCACCCGTATACGCACCGGTAGCACCCGCCTATACATAATAATTAATAATATTATTATTTTTTTTTTTTTATTATTATTGATAGCTTTAAGTAACATACAGCTCAACAATTATACAGTAGTATAGTACAAAATTAAATTACATTAAAACACAGGATGCTGTATAATAAAGCCAGCATCCAAAATAAACTTTATGACAATTTTTATAGTGATGATGCGCGGTTATGGTATTGAGGTTAAAAGGGCTATTGAGAGATGTATGAGAATTGATTAGGACTTGACGATCAGATTTAAGAGCAGGGCAAATGTATAAATAATATGTGAGAAAGATCGCAAATACGTTCACTACGACGTTAGTGTACAAAGAGGAGAGTTGTTTAGACCGAGATTAAATGAGCGTGACTGGGTGTAATAGAGAATGACCTACGCGTAATATGTTAAATTGTACAATACGTGGTCTTGGCGCAGTTCTAAATTGTTGAACCAAATATGTTTAAGAATATGTGGTGTAATATCTTGAGGCAAAATTTGCAGGTAGGTTAAGGCTATTGGCTATTGGAATTCCAATATGCTGACCACGTGTATTGTCTGTAAAGTAAATATTTAAAAACACCGATGAGTCTTGCTGCAACAGTGGCGTAACTAGGAGGGAAGGGAGGTGTGACTTATTTTTTTACGCAGTTTTTCCCCAAAAAATAGTAAAAAAAAAAATGACCAAAAATAATAAAAAGTACATTATTCGCTGCGCTCAGAATCTAATCAATTTTTGTTTTTTTTTTTTTTTTAAATATTTTTACTTTTCGATTTATATAGACCAAAAAAAAAAAAAAAAAAAAAAATTAAGAATTTTACGGCGAAAAATTTAAAATTTTCAGGTTTGTGATGACGTTGTTTTCATGTAGAACTCAGAAGGAGTGCTGTACCACAAAAAGTTGAGATCTTGGCTTTAAATTATGTTTTGCTCGAAACTATTTTTGATACACATTTTTTTTTTTTCTGTGAACACCGATGGTCCGATCGAAAAATGTCATACCTAGCTCGAAAAATTATAAAAGTACCTATTGTAATAAGCTATACAACATAAGGTGCTTGGAAAGTATCTTATTCTTATGACAACATAACATAGTAGTGTTGTATAAAAAAAAGAAAGATAGGGAGTAAATTCGATGTCGGTGAGAAGTTGTTTGTGGCGTAACGATCACATAAAAAAGTCGTATTTCAGGTAGTAGCTTAATAAAACTGATATATTTTGTTAAATTTGGTTTTTATACTAGATAACTGAGCTCGCTCAGAATAATTTTTTTTTTTTTTTAATATAACGGTTTATCATTACTTTCAGATATTAAAATATAATAAGTTTGAACCAAAACTTTCGGAACATTTGCCTACCCAGAGAATAAACCCACTCCAAAGCGTAATCATCGATACGCCCCAAACAACTTCTCAGCGACCTCAAATTTATAACAACCTTTTTCTTTAGACTTATACTTACACGCAAATTGTTAAAAATTATACATATATTATAATAAAATATTGCTGTAGGTAGGTATATTTTTTTAATAATAATAGTTTGATACCGTCAAAAACCAATCGAATTGTATGCAGGTCGCCCAGGGTCATTTCAAAACTTCGGTATACGAGATTATGTGTTTTCTGCAATCGTTTGGTTTTGTAGTACCTAAGTATAAGTATATACTTATATACTTTTGACCAAAACAGGATATATAAACCGAGCACAATTATTATTGCACAAATCCCGGGAGAACGTATACAGTGTTAATAAATCAAAACTATAAATGCGTATAGGACATGGGGTACTACAGCCATAAAAAAAACTTTTCAGACAGATTTCCGCCTAATGCAGGTTATAATAACACCACTTGACGGAATATAAACGAACTGATCAAAAGTGTACCTAATTAAAGAGAGCATAATATACAAACAGCCTCGTGAAATAGGTAATGTATACACTTCATTTGTGTACAATAATTAATTCTTTGATCCGAGCCGCCCACTACGGGGACGCATAAATCCGTATAATTTCTCTTGCGCAAAACAAAATAAAAACGCGACGCCCTTGTAAAAACTTTGCGAAAAGTTTCACGAACGGGTAAAAATACACTCGGTCCACGGACGTCAACATCTGCAAAATATTAATTGTATTCATTGATTACAAACTTTGCAGCATGCGCATGTATAATAATATTTTGGATCTATATACTATTATATTTTTTATTTTATTATCATACGGTAACTATTATAGTTATAATATAAATAACACAGTTTTGAAACACTGTAATGCGTAGTCTGTGTCCGGAATAATAATTTGTTCTCGATAATACTGCTGCAGGATATTCTACCGTTTGTTGCATTTTCAAACGCAGCTTCGATCTTTTCATTACCTCTCGTACAATCGAATTTCGGGCATAAACAATCGCGTTATTCCAGGTTTTTTTAAAAAAAAAATTGTTGAGAAACGATCCAAAAACGGAAAGATTAAATTTTACGAAAATGCTTTGATAATGAGTCGAAATTTTCACAAATCATTACAAAGAATCAAATGAATTGACGAATTTGTGTGAATCAATTACGACACATTTTTAACGATTTAATAAAGATTTTAAATTTTAGTTAAGAGACTTGAAATCGTAATACATTCTGAAAAGTGTATATTTATATATATACACATGGATTATGGTTGAAAAATGCTGGAAATTTGTAAAATTGAATAATATAATATATAGTAGGTTTTATTTATTTTGTTTTGTTTTGGTTTTGTTTTGGTCACTACGTGATTTTGGCCACAGCTCAAACTAAAATATATTGTTTAAATGTACTCACATTATTCTTTTACGTTTTTGATACGTTTTCAAATCCAATCATTTCGCGTGGTCTTACACGATGAAATGATGTCACGGTCCGATATGCAATTTGAAAAAAAAGAAATTTGTAGATTTTAAAAAATAATTTTTTTAAATTCTTAAACGGAGGTAAAAAAATAACGAATGTTTTGGCTTTGAGCGTTCCTTTTCAAAATAAATGGTTTAAGGGAACGTTTTCGTACTGTGGTCAGACCTAGGGGGGACTGAATCCTCCCACGTCCCCCCTCACTTTAACCCCTGCAGGGTTCACCCCGACGTTTTGCAGGCACCAGTGGCACGGATTGTTAAGATATACAAACATTCCTAACTTAAGTAAATATTTTTTATAAGTTTGTATAAACTTATCTTAATAAATCTGTAAAGGACGTCATAATGTTTGGAACATCAGAGACTCTATTTAGGGTACGTGTCTATCGATTCTATAATATATAGGTGTTTATTGCACTAAAATGTATCACAAAACAATGTACAGCTTTCTTTTTTTCTGAAGACTGTAAAATGTTCCATGTATCGTTTGGAACGAGGAAAGACACGAGTGCCTTTTTTCAAAGCTGAAACGAGCTTGAAATCAGTTTCTTTTTAACAAGACCAACGTGAACGAGAATTCGTTCCTCATTAAAAGGAATTTTCCAAGCACTGAGTATTATAGAACGATAAAACGTCCAAGCGTTTATGTTTTAAGAAAGGCGACTGTTATTATAATAATACTTCCAAAAAAAATGTACTTGGTAAAGTTAATTTTGTACCCACCCGTTGGTGCTGGTAATAGATATAGTTTTGAAGAAGAAATACTGACTGGACTAGTTTGCATTGCTAGTTTATATTCTGTATTCGAGATTTTGAGTGGATAAAGTGCCCGATCGCGTATCTCGTGTTTTAAAGATGGTAAAAATCTGATTATTAAGACATCCCTCCACTTATTTCGAGCCACTTCGACGGCTGGTAGGCGTATACCTCTACCTTCCTACTTACAGCGACGTCATTTGGGTGATGCGGGTGTCTTTTGGAGACCCTATTTTTTTTCTGCACTCAAATATTGGCCCCACTACTACAGAAACGAATAAGTAAGTTTAAGTGATTCGTGAACTCTATAGCAGCGCGACTACTTGGGTCAAGAGTTTTGGGAAGGAGCCAGGTGGGTCATACAAAGTCAAAAATGTCGGAGAATAGAATGATTTTTTTTAAAACCTGGTAAAATGTTAGTTTAGATTTGGATAGTCTGTTTTATTTTTTCAAGCCAAATGGCCCGCGTCGTGGGCACTCGCGCCCCTGTTTAAAATCTGAAACGTCGCCCTTACGCATTCGCGCATATTTTTACGATACGTCCTTTACGCGGGCGAGTTTTATCAAACAAAAAACATACATTGTTCACAAAATTATAACAGCGGTATTATATTTTTATAGCGATTTAAGCGATAAAAAAAAAATGGTCACACTGTCCTTCTGCACTCCTACCAGCAGGCTACCACTGGCCGCCGCGGCCGGTTGCATAATGATTTTGCCATCGTGCGGCGGCCGAAGAACGACGCGTTGCACGCGACTGGCGCGGGTCGCCATAGCTAGCAGTCGTTCGTCCGACGTGTGCAGAGACAGGCGTCGCTAGTCAGCCGGACACTGTCTCGCGAGAGTAGTAGCACCCGTCGCTGTGACGCGTTGTTGCTGCGCCGCGGTCCAAGAATAATCGCCGCGGTGGCCGATCCGCGAGGCCGACATTCCGGTTTTCTCGTCGCGCGCGTCATGTCATACTCTGCGTGACCTGCAGCAGTACTCCCTGCGGATACCATAAGCGCCATGATCAGTTCTTTTCAGAACTTTAGCGGCGGCGCGATGCACTTCGGTTACGGCGTCGTGCAGCCGGACGCGCCGAGCCCCGCGTCGTACGGCCAACAACAGCTGCAGTCGGTGTACCACGTGTTGGCCGCGGCCCAACAGCCCGTGCCGTACCAACCCGCGGAATACGTCGGCCTCCAACAGCCGCCGCTGTTGCCCTACGCGCCGTTACCGCCGCCGTCCAGGCACCACGAATCGCGCAGACCGGCGACGCCGCAGCAGCAGCCGGTTACCACGCCGGAACCACCGAACCGCAAGAGAACCGCGCACCCCGCGTCGCCAGCGCAACAACAACCTCCCGTCCAGTACACAAGAGTACAGGGCGGGGTGCCCGGTGGTACGATGATAATTTGTACGATGTAAAATATCGCTGATTCGGGCGTGAACTCGGGTAAAATCGGCCTGAGACGCGCTTAAAAAACGTACCCCCCGTAAATTCAAAACTACCCTTATATTATACAGGGTACGTTTGAATAAAACTAAAAGACAATTAATTGTCATACGTGGTTTCACGCGGTTCAATAGTAATTCTATCAAATTTAAAAATACATGTTAAACATCGTGATTTTCATTCAAATGTATTAGAACATACAACACAAATCCTACAGTATTTACCTATAAAATAAATCAATAAAAAACAACGTTACACAGCCTCGGATATCATTAATTATTAATTTGTAACTAATTAATAACACTCGAGACTGTGTAACGTTGTTTTTTGTTGATTCATTTTTTATAAACCTACGAGCATATGAATCCCTATATTATATTAACTCAAGTTTTTGACAAACGCATAAAAATATGTGTACTCGTATAAATGTGTTCTAATGTTATTAATTCAATGTTTTATGCTGATACAAAAGAATTTTTCGCAATTTTTGATTTTATGTTCTTCTCCTTCGCCTTCGCGTTTCTCCCAACTATTTGAGGGTCGGCCACCCTTGTCCTATCCCTCAACTTATCACGATCATTCACATCCCCTACACACATACACACATGCAAAGTGCTGTTAAGATACGGATTGTGCAGTAAACACAAACTCACACATCTGACTATAAAAAATGACATTTTTTACTAAACATAAATTATAAAATAAAGCTAAAATTCAATTATAAACGATTTTTTTTAACTTGGGAGGGTTCAGTGAGCCCCTCTTGGCCACGACACTGTTCGTTTATATAATAACAGTATATAGTTTATTATAACATAATATCACCTATAGTCTATATAGGTACGCCTGTACGAACCATTAGGAAAGGCCACACCGATGATTATTTTGTTATTAACGTTTAATTGTGAACAATTTTAATGGGTTTTTAGAAAAAATGGAAATTTAATGATGCACGTGTCATATACCCATCTACATATTTAAAAAATATTTGAACGTAGTTTGTCTCGTTCTCTCATCGTCACATTAATGTATAGAAAATCACGGAACAATTTATTTCTTTTCATTTATTATGCGTCATGTCTTCATATTGAATTGTGATTTACGGGTGGTGACTTTAACAGTATAGTTATAAAAACCGTCGTCATTGATCATTTTTTTCAATGTTTGGGTTGTACACATCTGTGCCATGTGTAACGTATCAGCGTACTTGGACGCTTTTTTAATTTAACTTAATTTTTATAATACATCATACTACAACAAAATTTGTAGAGTGAACGCAGGTACCTACTATACATACGTTGAAACATTTTTTTGAAATTTTGATTACTTTTTGAGTTTATTATAGTTCAGAATCGAAAGAGCCAAGATTTTCATAATTGTTCCGAACGTCTTGAAATTTTCACACAACATAAACATCAAACTAGGTACTACTTCCAAACCATAATCATCCACACAAAGCTGTGACCTACTCAATAGAGTTTCCCGACCCATCTAGAATTTACTCCTTTTATTTCTAATCCAAGCATTATAATATAATACTAGAGGTTAACTTAGTCAATACAATGATTTATTGACTATTGTTTAAACAAATATAACAATATTAATGTAATTTCACAACACAACAAAAACTTCGGATCTAACAAATCATAAAACGCTTTATTCGCCGTTTATCACTAGTTACTAATAATTAGTAATAATATGATTTATACGTTTTAGGCAATCGATAAATTAACGTATTGCCTTGATATCATATTTGTAATAAAATGATACCTCGTAAAGTATTATTTAAATTAAATTAATTTACAAATCAATACATTAAATATTTAAGTAATTAATTGATAATTTATTTTACATAATTAACGTCACGTGACTTCTTAACAGGTCATACATTTCAAAGTGTTATGCACATTGCACATAATACAAGTAGCTATACAAATTACACAGTATAAACATTGAACAGACATAAAAAATTATAAAAACGTTTAATTATTTAAAAAGTATGATACTAAAGTAGTCTTAAGTAAAAAAAGTTTTGGTTTGTGGTTGGCTAAGACACTTATTCTGGTCAAGGCAAGGTGACTCGAAACTTTTACTCGTTTTGAAACATACAAAAAAAAATGCCATCAAAATATTTGGATAATCGGCTTATATCATTCGTTTTTGCCCTTAGGTATTAATCGCATTATTTTTTGTCATTTCACCTCTTCGTTATTTTTGTTGAATCCACCGAAAATTATTCAAACTACCTAATTGAAATTTTCACACAGAATGATTCAAATTCATAACAACTGTATTAAAAGTTTCAAAAGTTTTAAAATATTAAAATATACAGTTTATTGAGCATTCGACTCGCTGAGTTCACTCCAAATTGTAATTTTTGTAAGCAATGGATTCAAAACTCAATAATTCAATATACAAACATCAAACAACAACTTACAAAGCTTTAATTTACTCTAAAGTGCAAAGTCGCTACAGCAAGTTCCAACAAACTATATACTTGCACCTGAATCCCGATCAGTAGTCTTCACAGCTCCCTATTCGTATTTTTTAACTTATCTGAACCATCAATTGACCTGTGGGAATCAAAAGTCCTCTCACTGTAAAAATGTTATATGAGTCAAATATGACATAATGTCGTTTGTCGTAATTCATAACTTAAATATTGTCTTATGATTTATAAGGCATCATCATTTACTCAGACAATTTTAAACTATATTCCATAGGTAATTTGTAACCATCAAAATAACGCATTATATGAAGTAATGATCTATTTTTATTTATCAAATTATTATGGTGGTTTCTTTCGTTGTCTTTTTTTAAAGTAACCACACGTTTAATATGTATCTTTTTTCGTGGTTCAATGTGCCATCAATAAGTTGTGATTTATGAGAATGAATCACAGACAGTAAACATTTTTGATTTGGGTGACAACGTCCAAAGACTTACCTAACTGCAAAATACTACTAAGCTATTTAAATGTAACATGAAAAAAAGCTTTTCCCAGAGGTTATTGATAAAGTTGTAAATATATTTTGGTGAAGTGACATTATATTTAAATTCGTATCTCAGTATACACTCTGTATGAATCTATGCGATTGTGTTTAAAATGTGTTTTAAAATTAAAATTCTTTAAATACCTACGTGATTGTATGGAATAAAAGTGGGTAACATATTACGTTGTTTTTACATTAGGCACTAGAAGTAAAGAGTTTTATATTATACTTATACAACAACTTTAATTTGTTCTCAACTACAAATCCTTTTAAACTTAATTCTTTGGTGGTCTAAAGTAAATTTTCTTTTATAAACAATTTATAAACATTTATCTTCGGTATATTGATAATGATCATGAGACGTATAACTTTTATTTAAATTTAATTTACATTTTTACAATGTGCAGTTTAATTATTCACGTATATTAAAATTAATCATCATATTGTCCTGAGCCAATGTCGTATTGCCGTAATCACAATATTACCCAAGTTAATGTACTAAATAATAGTGGCACTACTTATGCCTTTTATAATACAAAACTTTCGTAATTTCTTTCGAAATAAAATTCTACATAAAATATAGTTTTAGTTATATATTACTCCAGTAATATCTATAATAAGGTATACTGTAAAATTGAGATGCATAAAATATGATAAAATAGACTTTTATAGATTTCTTTCTCGAACCAGTGGATTGGCCGTTTTCGTTATTTGCTTGTCTCTTTTCAACGCCAAATCCACATGCAATGGCCAGCATTGTCCGCAGCGTGGACCAGTAATCATATTGGAAACATTGATAAAAGTTTAAAAAAACCTACCTACCTACGTGTTTTTATAACGTACCTACAGATTGTAGCAAAGATAGATGTTTGCTCTTGAAAAGTAATATACTTACAAATCTGTAACCAGGAAACACTTTTAGGTTAAAATTTTTATTAATTTTTATTAATTTATATTACAATTATTACTTGTTTCAAAT
The DNA here is from genome assembly GCA_017140985.1 of Hormaphis cornu. Lineage (NCBI taxonomy): Eukaryota > Metazoa > Arthropoda > Insecta > Hemiptera > Hormaphididae > Hormaphis > Hormaphis cornu. The sequence continues at coordinate 32,945,955 of CM029358.1, forward strand.
TGTTTTCAATACGGTCCATTAAAACTTAACTGTTTATAGTTTTGCAATCAAATAACAACACAAATTTTCCCAATGCAAAAAAATTAATTATTTTTGTAAAAACTTCTTGGGACACTTCAGTTTTCCAATAAAACTAATTTTTTTAACTTTACAACATCACAGATTGTTACGCATAAGCAATACATGACGTATCATCCAACGTGGTATTATTAGAAAAGTCTAAAAGAATTACCTATTCAGCAGTATCTTGATTTGTAGAAAACATAATACATGTTTTGAGTATAAACTTATTGTTGCAAAAAACAAACAAAAATGCTCTTGCTCCAGCGGTATATATTTTGGTGAACGTTAAAAATGTAAAATGTAACGGAAAATATCGCTCTAGTCGTTCCTGTATAATATAATATATAGTTTCCCTAATGGTTTTAATTCTTTTACAAGCCAAGACAAAATCTCAAGTCTGAACAGCGTAATTTATTATTATCACCAATAATATTTATTATTATGCTTCTAGGTAAGACTTCGCTACACGCGGTAATAGACTACGATGAGGAAGAAGACGTTTTAGATTATTACGAAGAGTTTAGTCATAGTGGAGTGACGCCGATTCAGGGTCCTATATATTTACGGAACGGTTCTGCACCCGTCGTACCGTTGTACGGTTACCAAAAAGTGAACAATGGCTCCTTACTACAAATACCGGTAAGTTAACCAAAGTGTAAATCATTAGACACCGTCTCCTTTGAACACGTTATTATAACTATCGTTACACGAGACGTGTGTGAAATCGATGAATAGATCTTTAGAAAAAAATTTACAAATGTTCTTAAAATAACGAGTTGTAACAACTCATGAAATTGACTTGGACTTGATCCAATACATATTGTTGCACACCAACTAAATAATTATAATTTCAATTATTATAACAATATAAGTACCTACATCATTACGTGTGAGTTTGTTTAATTTGAATTTGAATTTATTCAAATTGTGTATACCTATATGTGTCTATAGGTGGGTACAATTAATGTTATGCGGGTACCTACAAGTCGCCTAACTAATAATTGAATAACAATTCTTAGATAGGTACACACACACACATATATATATATTATATAACGTTTTAGATAATATTTTTAAGAATTAGGTAACTAATGTAACTATAACGGGAACGTGTATTGATGAACCACAAATATCTTAACTATTCGTACCCATCACCGTGTACCAATAATATATAATATTATCTAGGTATAACTATATTCAGAGCATATTATATATTGTTCCCCGCTTCTTTATAAGTACTATTTGTTAACATATCGAAAATTTTTAAGCTAAAAGTGCTATGTTTATAATATCATTGGAATAAGGTAATAATGTCGAGTTTGCACGGTAAAATAAATAACTTTAAATACATACTTACTTTAAATCAAGTAAAAAGAAAATATGTATACCTATTTACGTGTACCTGTCAGCCGAGACAGACGCTTCTCGTACTGTTAAAAATATTTTAAAAAAGTCAATTTTGATGAATAGCTTGTTGTACAAAATTTCAGTACCTACAGTATCATAACTCATAAGTTTCTATAGTACAAATTTTGGCATATTGTCTATTTGTATTTGGACTCTAATTGCCTGTCTTGTATAAAGTTTGGGTTTGTTTGGGTAAAAGTATTCAAATACTTTTGGTTGTATACTTTGAATACTTTTTTTCCGTTACTTAATACTATGCAATTGAATACTGTTAAGTGTTAACAGAAAATTTTTGAAGTTTGTTCCTTATAAAAAAAAAAAAAAAAATATATCAGAATAATTTAAGAGGGTTGGAAATGTCGATTTTTTTTCTCGGTCTATTCTCGTTTATTTCAAACGATTGATGATCTATTGATGCGATAAGTATTATGGAAAATGTTGTGTGGAACAACCAGTGGCGCAACTAGGGGTGGGGTTTGGGGGTTGTAACCCCCCCCGAAATTTTTCTAAATACTACTAACTAAATACCTGTTGAAAATGATTTTTTTTTTTCCAAATTCACAACCCCCCCCGAAAATGAATCCTGGTTGCGCCACTGGGAACAACAATCATCGAACGTGTTGAGTCATTTTTAATTTTATCAACTAATCATTTTTTAGAGAGTATTTCAAAATCAAATACTTTCTTAAAGTTAAAATATTTGAGTAGTATTCAGATATTTCAAAGATAAAGTAATTGTGTAGAACTTTTATTAATTTACTCAAATACTGTTTAAAAGTATTCTTTACAACACTGTTAATTTGTTTAGGATTACGTCAATAATATAAACCACTTATTAGAGCTCTTGGAAAATTTTTTTTTTAAATATATACCTAGTACTATGAACGTATTTTCGGCCAACAAATGTAAAGTAAAATAATATTGTTTATCATGTAGGTGTCTATATATATATATATTATATATTATGGTTACGTATGAAACATTTTCATTTTTCAGTTTGCATGGTTTATACATGGATTCTGTATATTATGAGATTATAATAATTGTTGTTATTAATATGATGATTGGTATTAAGATTTCGATTAAATACACGCTAGTCGTATGGTAAACATGACCTAGTTCGAAACTAATTGCGAGCTACTGTATATTATAAAGATATCGTAAATATGTATACAAATACGTCCCTATAGAGTGACAGCCGTATGAAATGTCCAAAATGAAATTGCATAATAATCGCGCGCGAGGTCATCGCCGAGATGGGGCAGGATTATAATATTATTATAGTAACGAGTTTTTGAAATAATGTTTTGGGCAGTTTCGGAAATACAATCGGCCGTACCTATTTTATAGCCAAACATAAAATACTGCAGTGAAAGTAATCCAGACACAATTATAATATATTCACCGAGTACCTATATAATAGTATGTTCGTCATCGCATTTATATAATTTAAGCATTGTATTATAATAGCGATTGTCGCGATGTAGAGGTAGGTAGGTACCTACTCTTAAACTGTAATGCGATGCAAACGCCCAAGTCGTATTGTATTATAGTAACTTATATTATAGATGCCTACATATTTAATAACAATATGCACAACTGAATGTGTTCCAAAACTATACTAATTTGAAATAAGATACCTAACCCAAGCTATGTAGTCGTCTTATATTTAAAAAAAAAACAAGTTGGTATTGGAATTGGTAAATGCGGGTATTATATATACAGTCCGACGATTAAAAGAAATCGTTTTTAGTTAATTCATATTGTTTATAGTGGTTTAACTCGGCACCTGTACTATACTAATATTACTCCTCGTATTTATAGGATAACCAACATAAAATTGCAAAAATTTAAATAGTTTTTATGTCTAAATTGTCTACTTCATAATGTACAAAATATATATTGTTGTAAAATAGTAATTCCAGTTTCAATATAGTTTTAAACGCAAACATTTTGTTGGTTGATTGTATAGTAAAAAATAGTTCAACAACATACTTATTTTGTGAACTCAAACTATCATAATATTTATTTACATAATACTGTTTATTTCTTGTTGGTTATTTTACAAAAAAAAATTCTTATACTAACGTATAACTGCGTTTGTCAAAATTACCGCAGCAAAAATGAAGCAAACTGTTTGTGGAATTAAAATATTTTTTTTATAGATTCTGAGTGCAGTAAATCGAGGAATGTATCGATTTCACAAAGACGGTTTTTTCTTTTCTTTTCTGTGAACACCATTTAAGGTAGTAAAAAAAGTACAACTCTTTCTAAAAAAAATCTCAATAAATTGGTGCGAGGACGTAAATATGTTAGTTACTTTATTAGAAGCCTTAGTTTTAAAGTTAAAACTCTAAAATAACAAAACACAAAACTCTTCAATTTAAATTTTTTAAATTATAATAGCTTAACAATACATATTTTCCTATGTATGGCTAAACAAATGTAATAACCAGTTCTCACAATTTTTGTTTGTAAACAAAAGGTTAAACACTATAGGTAGTATGTAGGTACATTGAGCTAGAAAAAACTAAAACAGCTGTAAAATATAGTTTTTCTTGTACACTAGCACAATATCTCCTCTAAATAAGTACTGTAAAATTTGGTTCATTGTTAACTAAGTACCGAACTATAATTTTTGAATTATTTTTTATTTTTATTAACTAAACTATATAAAAGCTTGTTCGAAAGTTTTATTTATAACGACTTTTAAATTTAGTGTATCTAATCCATTTTTATACTGAACCAAACCTATAAGTTTGGTTTTAACTTATATGCTCTCTATTTTTTTTTTTTTTTTATATATAGTAGCTGGTATCTACCGATTTACTTATTATTGTGTTTTTTGTCAACGACTCCTAAGATCTACGTGTCTTTAGCATTTATACATATATATGTATAGACTGCGTACTTATATTCAATAAATCAAAAATAAATTTGTAATTTTTGACAAATTCATAATCCACAAAGGAACCACGCAATTTTTTTTTTTTTAAATTGAAAATAATGATTATTACGTTGTGTCATACTATAAGGATGTGGATTCGTATATTTAACATTATACTGATGTCAAGATTTTAATTTCATTTATTAATCCCTAGGTACTTGAAGTTATTTAAAAATGCCACGGTTCTGTTTCATACAATAACATTCCACCTCTTATTACCTCTTTGTGTAAACGTAAAGTTTTGGTGTTCAACGTGGATAGTAGTTATAAATAATTATTCTTATAGCATTACTTTCAACACTGCAAAAACAGAACAGACCAAATTAATATTTGTTTACGCGAAAAACTACGTGCATTCGACATAGTTGATGTAAGTACCGTGTACGTATATCACGTATGATTGATAATATTAAAATTGGTATATAATAGTATAGTCTGCAGTGCGTAAGTATAATAAGCCAAACGTATATTAACGAGAGTTTCTCCTATAGGAACTTAAAAAAAAACCTTGGCATTGTTTATTAGGTATATCACAAATATCGCAGACAACTATTAAGTATTATGGTATTCATGCCCTAAACGTTTACTCCCATTAGCTAAGATTTAATAGAGAGCGTTAAAATTATTACAAATTTAATATACATATATAAGTTTATTATAACCTAACCTAACCTAACACGTTGTTATCTAATGCGTTATTTGGTAGTACGACCGCACAAGTGTGTTTCAAACATTTCTCCGTTTTTGTAGTAACCTATACCTAGTAATAAACGTTTGTAAATGTCTAATAGAGTTACGCACGCGACATAAAACAGAAGATAGCTAAAATTATTTGCATGAAAGCACCTCTTTGATACGGGTTTAATAGAAATCTGTGTCGAGCAATTTCAATAACTCATATTTGTACAGATACGTATATGTATACTAAAATAATAATTATGGCTCTGTGCCCAATCGTTTTATTACGTTCACGATTCAACTTATCTAATGAACGCGCGTATAAAGCATTGTAGATTTTATGACGATACATCACACTTAGTGTTCTTTATTTAAATGTACTATTATAAGGCATCAATGAAAATTAAATTGAATTCAACGATTTAAAAAACCCGACTTAGTTAGTAAAATATCTGTGTATTATATTTTAGTAAACGCGCACAATACAAAATCAAAAGCATTTTGATCTATACGTTAAAATTTTACTCGAACATATTTTATTATACATTAAAATACATAGAGAAAAACGTACACTAAGTCGTGTACCTGTCATCATCAGGCAAAAACAAAAATTTAAGCGTAAAAAAATTCAATAGAACTATTATTTTTGACAACGAGACCGGCGCAACTATGTGTATATAATATCATTGCCTTCGAAAAAACGATTATGAGCGACCTCACTTGTCAGTATACGTCTTTGTACATTTTTCGAGAATTTTAAAGTTCTATACTTAGCCCAAAATTTTTGAAATCACTTATCAAACCTGTATCTTACCTATTTGAATATTATGTAAGCATTTCAGCTTGTTTCGATCGTTATTTTGGATGTTTTAGCCAAAAAACTAAATCGATGTGTCTGACGCCGGATTTGGCGATTTCGCCATTTTTGGCACATAAAAGTCAGAAAATAATCAAAATATCAAAAACTGCTTTCAAAATAAAATAAAATCTACAGCCAAAATCCGAACTTTTATGTGGTATTCAACGTAACGAATGGAGCACTCCTTCTACCCGAAAACGTCTTTACAAACATGAAAACTTCTTTTTTGCCGTAAGATTCTCGATTTTTTTTTGGTTTTTTGGGGTGAAACTCAAAAACTAAGAAAAATTTAAAAAAAAAAATTTTAACCAAAGTACCACCGGAGTTCATAGACCGACCTTTCATTATAGGTACTGACTTTGAAAATCGGAGCATTCCTTCTATACGACAAGTTTTGCTGCGCTCAGAATCTAAAAAAGTTTACAATAGTATGAACGCAGAACTTGAGAATTATACTATATTGTAAGCATGATGATATCGGGCTGTAAAAGACAAAAAACTATGAAATTTTCACCTAAACGCAATATATTCATTTAACAAAGTACATTTATAACTTAATTACGTCTTACTTAAGAGCTAGAACGCAATTCATGTATTAAAAGTATATTATGTTTGACTCTAAAATGTTTTATATCTGTGATTGTAGTCAATGTTTATAATTTTTTAAAAATGTACACACATTACAATACCTGTTACCTAATGGCTAATAGTTGTCGGTGCCGGTGCGTTTTAAGTACAAAAACACGTCTCACTGCGTAAAATTCAATAATTCAAAAATTTCAAAATCCCATAACTCTCTTAAAAAAATTATCAAAATCGTTTGAAAACTAAGCAGTAAACTTGTTAAACCCTTTTTAATGACACATATAAATTTCGAACGGAGCACTTTTGGGAATTTGACCGTTTTCGTTTTTTCCTCAGAACTTAAAAAATAATTAAAAATTTTAAAAACTTAACAAATAAAGTACCATCTCGGATCAATTATACATCTTTTGAGGTATCGTACGTTAAAATCGGAGCATTCTTTCTACTAGAAAAAGTGATCAAAATAACAAAAATTTCAAAGTTCCATAACTCCCTCAAAAATGATCGAAATCGACTGAAATTTCAGCGGAACACTCATAAGACCCTCCTAAATGACATATATACAAGTATCAAATCGATCGGAGCAACTCAAAAAATTGATCCGTTTTTTGTTTTCCTCAGAACTTCGAAAATAATCAAAATTTCAAAAACTGCTTCAATTTAAGTACCATCTCGGATTCATTATCTTTCTTATAAGGTATCATGCGTTATTTAAATTGATGCAGGGTTTCTACAAGAACTTTTGAACACAGAAAAACAAAAAAAAAAATAAATAAATAAATGTAAAACTCAATACTTACATTCTTCGCTAACGCTCAGAATCTAAAAACGACGATAAATAAAATTTGTAGCTGCCTATCGTAATAAGAAAGTTCACAGTACCTCGCGGTTTTTCGGTATGGTCATTGATTACATATACATTTATATATATACATATTATATATAAATTTATAACCTGTGTAGTAGCTATTTTTGAACATCAATCGCGCTTTATTCTGTATGTCGTTTGATCCAGAGCGACTACGGTGACTATAATAATTGTATCGTGCTATTGTCAATGGCCATTTCCGGAAGATAAATAATAACAACAAAATCGATAATATAATTTCTATGCAGCGGAACGTGCGGCGAAGGTAATTAAAGTTCAAGCACACTATATAATAATGAATTACACACATGCAACGAGTAAATTAAATTGCCTAAATTTTACTCCTTAATATATGGCCGGCACCGACATGCATTGAGAAAACGTAAATATATGTACATATGTATTACAATACAATTAATATGTTGATAGGCACATATGCAAACATTACGCGAGTTAAAATAAGCGTCATGTATTAAAAAAATAATTTTCACATGCTTGCGTCAATTTTGTTTTGTTCACGAAGAATTTAAATCATTGAACTTATTTTTTCTTTAGGTGTATTATAATTATAGCATTAAGTAAATGCATCTGTTTATTTAGATTTACTCATTCTATTCATAGGTATCTAATTGAGCAAGACGCGAATGGACGAAAAATACGTATTTTATGAGTTGAGCAATATCGTATATTGTGTAAAGGGTTGAGGGTTAGTTTATTATTTATTATCCATGAATAATAAATAATAAAATTAATACGCAAACATTATTTCTTATTACGAAAAACCAAGAAATAATTCAGAGTTTACACTAAATAACAGTTTGAAGACATTTTAAAATATAATTCAGGCCATATATATATATATATATACATATATGTATATTGTCTTCAATTTTCCTTCCAGTCTTCAAGAATTTACGAATTACACATACGTTTTAACTAGGTATACCTACTATTAAAATAGTGAATACTATTCGTTAGGTACCAAGGTTTGCAGACTGTTAATGAACAAATAACAAATAATTGTAGAAACTGCATTAACTTACATTTGAATTTCAATTTACATTCTCTTTTATAAGAGAGAAATATGTACGTATGAAAAATTTTCCTTGGTCACGTTCTTTTCTACAAATTTAACGTTATGTAAACACTATACCTATAATTATGGTTTAAACAATTAAGTACTTACTTTAATATGTGCTATGGCATATAGTTTTTAATTTTAAATTGAGTTTACGTGTCAAATTTCGAGTTAGCAAGTATCGGTACAACTTAAAAGTTTATACGTAGTGTGTATTTTATGTAATCATGGGTATTTCTCAGTGTATTTGGTTTTCTTCTTGTTATTGAATATTAATATTATAATAATTAATAATTATAATTATTATGATAGTTACTTTTATGTTTGGTATATATTTTATCATTATGCATTTTTGTTTTTCACTATAATATTATCTGTAGTAGCTGACTGTAACTTATATTTAAGTATAACGAATAACAAACTTTAGCAGCTGGTATATTATAATGAATAACTGAGGAGAGTGTGGATTACATTTTGTTTCTCAGAAATATTTAGTGCAATGGAAAGATAGTTACCGCCTACCAATCTCATTTGACTTACCTCAACTAATTAAGTAGTATTACCTATTATTAATTTAAATATGAAAGTACTAACTATTAAGTCAGAATATTATTCTTACAACATAAAAAGTTCACTTTAGATGTAGTATGATCAAAGATAATTTTATAATTTTGACTTGAGGTGAGTTTTTACTCAAGGTAAGTAACTGCAGTTGTTTATCAGAATAAACATTTATGAAGCAATATAATTATGAAATAATGTTGTGTAAGGTAAAGGTTTCGAGAATAGTGTACTATACTATAGTACGCTTTCGGTTCAAATACTATCTGTTTGTTTATTAAAAAAATTGTTTTATACATTTACAGTTTATTTAAGGTACCCATCTAGATCGTATTGAAATAGTACAATAAGTAGGTAATTTGGTACCTGCAACTATGCTTTTTGCAACTTAAAAATAATCATTATAAATATAACTTTTTGAAAACACTACTATACGTACATTCGAAATAACTCATTGGAAATGCAGTAAAAATGCATCGCGCTATTAAAAATAGTGTATTCAAATTTTATTTTTTTTTATCATACACGTGCTGGTTACTTTAATAGTTGCAGTAGCCATTACTCACAACTCATTACTCATTTCAGTTATAACTTATTATAAGTATATAAAACAAGTTTTTCAATACAATTTGAGTATACAATTACATCCTTGAGAATAAACCTAAGAATATAAACATCTTAATAAAAATTATTGGCCACCAATCGTTACATTATATTCCATAAATAATTATTATTAAAAAAACAAAGTAGACAATAGACGTATTTAATAATATTAAGTTAAAATTATGCAGTAGAATTTCACAATTAAAGAAACTAAATTAAGTCATAATGAACATAATATGATGTTTATTGATTTCCAATGAAGTTTTTGTTGTATATTCAATTTTGTTGTATTTTTAACCATTTAACATTAAGTACCTGTATAGATTAAAACTGAAATTTTAATCTATATTGCTTTTTCCGTTCAATACGTACCGCAGTACCTATAACTGGTAATTGTACGATATGCAATTTTGAAAAACTATTTATAATAACAAATATAATTATTTAAATATGTCCTAATAGTTAAATAGGTACTTATATTTATGTATTTTTCCGTTTTCGTGGATTTGGTTTTTATTTTTATGTATTTATTTACGCATTTGACATAAAAAACTATTTTCTGTTAGCACCTACATTTCTAAAATAATGTTTTGAAAAAAAATCCTTATATTATTATTTTTAGATATTTTGGACTGCTCTTTCATTTGCCTTGGGATATGAGATTGGAGGTGGGTTGATACGTGGAACACCGTGTGTTAAAAGAAATCATCAATTATTCTGTCCAACAGCAGGAAAAAGTTACCCAGTGTAAGTAAGTAGTTAAGTAGCTAAACTACCCTTGGGTTTTCTGTGTTTATATATTCATCGCAAAATAATAGACATCAGATTTTGTGATTTACGTTATCTCAGTTACCTATAGTTTTTCTTGTTTGAAATAAACGATCTAAAATGATTTATTTTATTTTTTTAAATTTAGAGACCGAATCGATAGATTCATTGATGAAAATAAAGCGTTGATGAAACGAATGTATGGTGAATTTGAAATGATGGAGAACGGACCGTTTCCTAAAGCAAAAAGATCAACAGCTCGAAAAAAAAGGCAAAATACTAGTTTTTCAGATAACCAATCAAAGTCAAACAAACTCCCGACGGAAGGGCAACCTCCGGATTCTGGAAGGTACAATATTTTTAAATTATTTGATATCGGCGAATCGCAAATATCGTATCCATTTATTATTATAAATGTATACACAAAACCTAAGCAATAAATAATATAATTCATAACAATAGGAATAAGTGATAATTATATTATTAGTACGATTTGAGAAATTGTTTGACATTTGTGCGACGTAATGTAATATCGTCTATAACCCAAAATTGTGTTGAAATTGTTCAATCACATCCATTGAAAAATATGTTTAAATTAACGTTTAATTATACAGGATAGATTCTTGTGAGTCTAAAATGGAAGTGGTCACTCCATACTGGGCTTCGAATAGCGTGGGTAAAACCAGAGCGATAGTGAACACCGAACACTTTGAACAAGCTATCCATCAAGAAGTCTGCACGTGAGTAAATTTAAGTGCACGTCGGGGTTTAATTCAAATATGTTACTGAAACATTGTCTAAGCCCTAAGGTCGAAAATGTTTGAAGATATTTAAAAACTAAAACTCATAAAATCAAATTGGTTCAACTGTTTTTGCTGTATCGTGTTCACATATGATTTGTCCATACTTATACATATATAGGTAATATAAACTTTTTTAGAGGGGGGTGGTGATTTTGGGGTCTGGTGGTCATGATCGACGAAAATCAAAATATTTTCAAGAAGTCTCAACGTTGAATCCAAAATATTTTTTCAAAAGTCTCATTGAAAAAACAAATTCATTTGCAACACCATCTTAGCTTGAAATTTGTGTATACGACACTATCACTATGTTGCTAATACATTTTTCTAAAACAAAAATGTACAGTATGACACATCATATTTTGGTAGAATTCTGCAAGAAGAATATTTGGGGTGTTTTCAAATTGACTTGACCATACTTTTTTCCACTCTGTATATAGTATACGTAAATAGTTTTAAGAGTGATATTATACTCCATAGTCTATATGTAATATATTTTAGTATCTAGATACCAAAAAATAACATTTCTAAGTGACTGATTTCAATAAGACAAGTGGGCCTCGTAGAATCTTCCATCTTTCTCATCTCAATGTTTTTTATCCAAAATCACATAATTGTTTTGCATTTTTTTTGAACTATCACTGTTTTTTTACCTGTGCACTAATTTTAAAAACTATTACCATAACCATAACAATTAAACTAGTACTAAAAACTTCAGTTTATCCAATATTTACGAACAAATCAATCATCCTACTCTTTGAACAATCTGCCATCTTAGTCATAAACATAATTCATAAGTACTTAAATAAATTTTGATGAAATCTTAAATGACGTCATTGAATTCCACGCCTCTCGAAAACTATTTTTTTGAGGTTGTGAGCGCCCTTGAACTGTACCCTTGATTTATATAATATTTTAATATGTATATATCAATTGCAGTGAGTAATGTTGATTTACCAATTCATAATTTGAATACTTACCTACTGTTTCATCAGATTAAGAGCATTCTAATTTTGTTTTCAAATTTATCTTTTAATCGTTAAGGTAACTTATAGAATATAGATATTATCTTAGATACTACATTTTACTAAGTTTTGTTTTAACTTTAATGTAAACCATCCATTGTATTCGATCGACCTCAATTATATTACTTGGTTATGTACTAGGTAGGCGTAGGTATTTGACGAAACAAATTTAAAAAATGAATTATCTTATACACTCTTATATTTTATGGTCATATGGTTTTGAATGGCGACCTAAAAAATTACAAAAAATCTCATTACCTACGTCATTTTAAAAACTAAAAAGTACTGCCGTATCGATTTTGTGAACAATGTTGGTTCTAAGCTGCTTGTGTCTGTTTTATCCAAAAAACCTAGCTTTTTATTAATTCACCTAAATTATATTAATTAGGAGTGCAGCCCACAACGTAGAGAAGATATCTTTATTACATTGTGGGAATACTTGTATTATATTGTTTGATTATCAAAACATGGGATTTGTAGGACACCATACGTATAATAGTATCAATGCAAAAATGACTTCTAATTATTATCAATATTAATAATATTAATATTATTAATTAATATATTATAATTATTGTTAAACAATATTTATTATATTAAATTTCCAGCAAAACGCTGACATCACGCTGTTCGAAAGATTGTGGATGCGAACAAAAATATAAATGGCACAGGCTGTTAGCCTACGATCCTGATAACGATTGCAAAGGCATATTTATGGATTGGTTTTTATTCCCATCTTGCTGTGTGTGCCGGTGTGATTCGATAACTCCGAATAGTGTCTAAAGAATATACTATTGTTTGAGTGTGCTAAGAAATTTGTGTAATTATTATACATATATTTTATATTATAGGTACCTAAATCCTATACCTACATAATATTGTATACATTAATATTATAATTTATTAATTGTAATAATACTTTATTAGATCTTAGAAACACCTACTACGTGTCAAGTTACCTACATTATAGGTAGGTACCTATATAGGTATTGTGTATAATGTATATGTATATATTATTATTACTTTATATAGTAAGAAATACCTACTAGGTATATGTGTCATGTTATTAATGTTATAGTATACCTATTATTATGTTCAATAGGTATGATTTTATGGTTTAGTCAAGTATATTATATTGTTGTTTTACATACATCTCAAATGTTTTTTAGAGGCTTGGAAAAAAACCTTATTCATCTAATAAAATGTGTAAAGTTCAAGTTCATCCTATTTTATTAGTATTTAGAGTACCAACACGAATCATGAAATTTATCCACATCAAATTGTTTCGACAAAAATTAACAAATGCATAACCGTAGGTACTTTACATTAAATCAAATCAAATATAATGTTAATTATACATCAATATCTTGAACAAAGACAACTTGTGGAACAGCAGAACCCATAGGCAATTTTTTTTTTTTATTTACTGGTTGACCATATAATTCTCCTATACTGGCTTTCTGTGCAATAATATTAAACACTAAATTAATGTGTGTTTTCATTTTTAGTACATTATTGCTTTGGAACGCTGGAAAAACGGTTTCCAAACATTTTTTTTAACCTATAGTATACTTAGTAGTGTAACATTTACTTATTTTTCTCTATCATCTTATTTTAACTGGTGTATATATGTATATATAATGTATATTAACTTTTAAGGAATCTTCAACGATTTCTATGTAGAACCCCAAGCTAATTCAATTTTTGTTACTAAACTAGAGAAATACTGTTCATCCCTTTTGAAGTTTTTATGCGTAAAACATTTTCTAGGTTTTTGTCAAATCAATTTCAATTTTATCAAATTATATTGTTTTACATACCAATACTACGTACCTCCACTCCATCGATTAACTACATTCCAATTTATTATACCAATGTCTATATTTTTATTCTTGTTTTTCAATAGTTCCTCTAAAAATTGTTAAAATGTTATTGACATTTTTGGATAATAGTTGGATACGCTAGGATATGCAAAATGCAAGTATGAAATAAATTTCAAATGATTTTCAAATATTACAGAATTCTCAAATCTTTAAAAATGTTAGCACTTTTGATTTCAACACTACTTTTAAAATAAATACATTTCAAAATCTAAAACTCAACATTTTAAATCAAGTTTGACAACATGTCTTGTTCAATGTTTATTTTTTAAAAAAATGAATAATTTTCATTTCTAAGATTTAAAAATGTAAAAAGTTGTCTTGTAAAAACTAAAATAAAAATTGGTGATATTGATGATGATGTTCAACGCAGTAATTAATCAGTTCATCATAAAATTGTAAAAACTCAAACGTTTTAATTTTTGTATAATAATAGAGCGTTTATTTTTTTTAAAAAGATATTGAACTTTTTTCTAAGTATTAACAGATTAAATTTATTTTTAAATCTCAAGTAATAAAATATTAAATGAATTTTGGATATTTACAATCAATTTTAACCACTTTCTCCACACTTAATATTATTCTACCTTTTCTAAGACCTATTAACTTTTTTGTACAATCAATATCAATATATATTTATTTTTAAATCTTAAATTTGGTAAAGTGCTAACTATTAGTTATTCTATTTATTCTTAAATAATGAAATTATTTATTATTACAACATACTATATATTTGTGTAACTGAACACCCTCAGAAGTCTTATTTTTAATGTCAATGGTTAGGTTATGTATCATTGTTTATGCTTAGGAGTATATATTCATTGTAGAGCTAAAAATTGTTTACTGTAATTAGTAAAGAACTTAATCTGTATTCTAATGTATTTGTTTTTTACATCATAATACAGTTTAATATTGGTTTTTGAACATTATTATATCTACTAATATAACTTTTTAAAGATTGCTATCAAATGCCACTAGGATTTGACACATACATTTTTCTTGTATGTGCACTGAAAGTTTCACAACTTTGTCATAAAAACTGTCACTACTAAGTTGATTCCTGCAAAAAAGTTTTTGCTCGGCTGAAATGATGTGTTTTTTGATTGGGCCATATACTTAGAATGATTTTATAATTTTATAATATTTTAGATGTTCATAAATCTTAATATTTTGCAAAAATAAACGCCTTAAAAACTGCTGATATGATTAGCAATCTAGCAATATATTAATACCGACTAATTTTTGTCTTTTGAGTATAATAATGGAAGTAAAATAAATAACAAGAGAGCTTGTTTTTTCTAAAATAAAAATTATGATTAGAGCTCAACATAATCAAACTTTTCTAACTATAGTAGTATAATATTATTATTTATAAATATTACATAAAGTATGTGATTATAAGAAAAAATTTTAAAAATTATATTCTATACTACCCTCTTTTTTAATATAATTGTTATCAGAATCTAAAAATAAAATAATAATATTAAATTAAATTTTTGCAAATACTATGTAAAATTGGTGTATTTTGTACTGTGATTTAATTATTAAAATTAAACTTTAGACAATATAGGTATTAGTATTGGGAATATTATTTTAGGAAATATGGTATTTTATTTAAAGCATTTAAAAAAAAATTTTTTTTTTAAGTTAAGAATAAGTCGAAATTTCAAAAAAGGCCTCAAAGTTCAAATTACTTGAATTTGTTTTTTATTTACAGTTATATAAAACCTTGAACTTTCCGTTTAGAGTTATAAAACCAAAAATAATAAAACAAAATAAAACCAAGAATATTTTGTTATAAATGGTTAACACAATTTTAGTTTTTATAATAATTGTTTCTATACATTGTTTACCCGGTTTTCGCATTATTTTTGTCGTGAAACGGGCGATGATTTATGAGATCGCTTTAATGTTTTTAATTTTATTTTTCAGCATGCACCTACAAAAAAAAATCATATAAGTATTTACAAACACGTAACTTCAATTGCTATATTATGCACCTGGTCATAAAACACAATATATTTTGCAATTTATAGGTACCTAATCTTAGTTTTGGATACCGACGTCTCTATACATTCGCGCAAACACACACACGCAAACAATCCAATCAATAATAACTTACCTATTCACGGAAACAAGTCTTAGAAGTTAAAATAAAAACACAATTTTTAGATGAACTCGGTTAAATTATAATTAATAAAAGCTTTAATGCAATATTCTCCGAACACGCGCACACATCACATTAATCAGTAATTACGGTTAGGTTAGGTTAGTACGGTAGTTGATTCAAAGCATGGTGATTGGTGTCACATATTTTAATTCAAAGGCCGACAAACCTCGTCTTCGTGGCAACTCACTATAGTCACTAGGAACTAAAACTACATTACTATACTAACAACTGCTAATTAATATAAGTTATATAACTCTAATGTTATAAAACATTCACGTCTAAATTTTACCCTAAAATAAAAATGATTTGAATAACTTAGAATTCTAGTAGCCATCTGGTTACATTTACTTTAACTTCAAAACCCTGTTGTAAATAAAATCTTCTATTATCTGCATATGAAATCAACAGTTCAGTAAATACTACTTCTCCTTTCGTAGTGAATAATGTCAATGTATTACTGTCGATAAATATCGTGAACGTTTCTTGACGATCCGGAATGTATTGCGAAAAATGTGTTACATAGTTCTCGGTATCATCAGGGTATCTACTTTTCTTTTTAATCGATAAAGTTTTATTCTTGTCGTTGTATTTAATCTCTGCTTCAACATTAAGCTTATCATCCTGTAGGACGAATGTGAAACCAGAACTATCTACAACATTACTCAAATCAACGATTAATTCGTAAGCTTTGTTTTTTGAAATATTCACGCCGACTAGAACCGTATCAAAGTCGTACTGTTGTTTTTCTTTTCGATAGTTTGTTAGGTTTCCTATAGATTTTTGGCTTACCCTGATAGTTTCATTAATAGTTATAAGACTCAATTCTCTAACAAATCCAAGTGCCCCCTTATATTCATCGTGTGTCGCAACAGCGTAATCCCAATTATCAATCCAACCAATAATGTATCGACCTGTGTTCACATTGTTCCAAGTGACTCCAGCGTAAAAATCAGAACCATAATCTAACCACTTGATATAATTCGATCCTGCGTCTGTGTCTTCAGTGAATTCGTATCCATCAAAACTACCGATGTAATAATGCATACCAGAACCTCCTGTCACTCCACCAGGATTTGTGCTTATGAGTAACACCCATTTTGATCTATCTTCTGAGAGTTTCAACTCGAAAATATCAGGACATTCCCATTGACCGTCGGAAGTAACTTTAGAGCTGAATTCACTCGTGAGAGTCCAGTCTTTAAGATTTTCAGACGACCAGAAAAGAGCTATCTTTACATTAGAGAGTACGTTAACCATTAGCCACTTGTTATGTGGGGCATACCAAAAAACTTTTGGATCTCTGAAGTTTTTGTACTCCGCAGCATACTTTTTGGGAGGACTTCTAATAACAGGATTTTTGTCGTAGAACTGCCATTTGTTTCCTTTATCGGTGCTGTACGCGATAGACTGAGATTGCGTACCATTTTCTATTTTCGTACCATCAGGTAGTGTTGTATCCTCAGTGAAAAAACTTGTGTAAATGGCAACCATAGGAGGATTTTCTACACTACCCAAACCACTAGTATTGTTCTCGTCATAAACAGCACTACCCGAGAATATAAATTCTTTAGTATCCTCCTTGTAATGTAAACCTGTGCCTCTATCTTCCCAATGGACCAAATCCGTACCTACTGCATGGCCCCAAGAAATGTTTGTCGGATAATTCGCGTATGGATTGTATTGGTAAAATAAATGATAGATTCCATCAACATAAACAAGACCGTTTGGATCATTCACCCATCCTTTTGGAGGTGTATAAAGTAGAGGAGAAATGATATCATGGTTTTGCCCAAACAAGAAAGAAGGAAAACTGCACAAACTGAAAAAATTTAATAAAGAAAATTAACATAAAATATGCGTACATTTAGGTTCATAAAACTAACCTAACCTAACCTATAAATTTAGTATAAAGAAATTTATGAAGAGTTTTAGACGGAAAATGGGCAATCAAATTAATAACCTTACTTGATATATTAAAAAAAATAGAAAAAATTGAAAGAAACATTTTTTTTTTAAATAAGTTCTATTCGTTTAAACGTTAACGTCCCCACTTTGCACCAGGTTAGCACCAACAATTAATTATGATACGCGTGAACGATTATTAGCATTTTAAAATAAAAAAGGAAGCGCCGGGATTAGTCTAGGTCACGTGGGTTGTTTTACGGGGTAGCGACTACGCTTTGGGTGGGTCACTAGTTTAGAAGTTGAGGTTTAAACGCATTGTTTAATTTCTGAATGCAATGATAAATCATTGCCTTCAAAAATACGATTCTGAGCGAGCTCAGTTGTCTAGTATACGTCGTGGTAAAAACAAATTTAACAATAAATACTCTTATCAAATCTATATCTATCCTATTTTGGTATTTTGTAATAGTTTCAGCTTGGTCCAATCTTTAATTTGGATGTTATGATCAAAAACGTCTAAAGCGATGTGAAAAAAACACGTTTTCCGTAATTATTTGTTTCCCCAAGTTCCATTACTCCCTTAAAAATGATCAAAATAGTTTGAAAACTAAGCAGTTAACTCGTTAAACCCTTTTTGATGACACATATAAATTTCAAGTCAAACGAAGCACTTTTGGGAATTTGACCGTTTTTGTTTTTTCCTCAAATCCTAAAAAATAATCAATGTTTCAAATAAAGTACTATCTCGGATCAAGTATCTTTAGAGGTATTGAACGTTAAAATTGGAGCATTTTTTTAACTAGAATAAGTGATCACAAAAATAAAATAAAACCTAACCCTAGCCCCTCGGGGTCTCCCTTTACTGACTTTATCATAATGTGTTGTCATCCTAAACAAAGCTGTAAGCAAAATTTCAGCTCAATAGGACAATGGATTGTGGGTTAAATGTTAATTACAAGATTTGAAAATAAAAAAATACTTGGAAAAAAACGCAAAAAACTCTTTTCCGGGAGTGGGATTCGAACCAGCGTGGCACGCAGTCGACGAACTATATATACTTAAAGTGTGACGCACCATTTTATCAACACTTTTCTTGTATGCTCTTAGAAACTACTGGGCTGATTTCTTTGAAATTTTTATATACTTAGAGCAATTTTTGTTTTACATAACATATTAAATTTTTAATTTTTGTGTAAGTTACAATTTTTTTTCAAAAAATAAATCACAAAAATAACAAATTTCGGCCAATTTTCAGAAATAAAACGACTATAAAAAAAAATTGTGAATAACGATTTTTAAAATTTTTTAGTTACGAACAGTTATATATGTTGTTAATATTGTACTAAATTTTTAAAACTTTTTCTAGAAAATTTAAGTTTTTGTTGAAATTAAATGACAATAAAATTGGAAATTTTTGAAAATTTTAAAGTTCTATATTTAGCTCAATAATTTGTGAGTTGTTTTGAAATTTGTCTCACACCTGTACATTACCAATGTTAACATTGTGTGAAAATATCAAGTCTTTCCAATCATTATTTTGGGAGTTATGACCAATTAACAAAATTGATTTTGTCAAAAACGCGTTTTCCGTACTTTTTCCGTTTTTTATTGATTTTTTTTTTTGTTTTTCCGGAAAAACTTTTTTAGAATTGAAAATTTCGAAAAAACACAATCAATAATGCACTAAGGATATAAAATTCTTTACCGGAAAGAGGTACTGTTGCTGAAGATCGGGGCAATTCCCTAGGAGCTACACGTGCCACAGACACAAAAAAAAAAAAAAAACATCTTTGTAAAATCAATAACTTCATCGCTTCGCTCAGAATCTAAAATAAATGGAAAATTATTTTTATAACTAATAATAAACATATTATGAGTAAAGAGAAGAGAATATGGGGATTAGAAAATGTATAAAAAAGATTGAACACGTGTTCATTTGCACTTACCAGTAAAATAATATAAAAAATAACTTCATTCCTGATTTATTATAGTTCTGTAAACAAAAAATGAGTTTTCGTGTTAAATTTTTATACATAAAGTCGTACTATATAACTATAGCCGTACTAATACTAACTAACATACGTAGGTACATAAGCATTTATTTATTAGTAAACAATGATTTAAATAGATGGACAGGTAACAAAAAAAAAATAGAGAGAACCCCTCTCGTGGAAATATCATGCGGTTACGCCTTTGCACAGCTGGGCAAGTTAACACCTTTTTTAAATTAGTTTTATTAAGTTAACTAAAAAAACAAAGAGCTAAGTTAAGTTAAAAATTAATTATTAATTTATTAATTTAAAAGTTAAGTGACTTAAAAAAAAAAATTAACTCAACATAAAATAAAGATGATATTTCATATTTGTAATTCGCATGGTTTTGTAACTAGAATGATATTTCCTCTGCTTCAAACATTTTTTTCGTATTTTCTTTTGAAATTTTTTTAGTAATACTTTTTTTTTTTTATTTTTTTTTTTTATTATTAGCTGGTAGGTACAGATTATCTTATAGTTTACACGTAAAATTAAAAAAAAAAATAACTAATGAAGTTAAAAGTCTTACAGCAAATGAATTTAAACAAAACAACAATAAATTTAAATGTATAGTTGGAGTTTGATAAATAAATTATAAATCAACTGCAGTATCTACCTACTAATATAGTAAAAAAATCTACTTTGTTCAGTTTACTTGGTTGATTAGATACTAAAAGACGAAAACGCGGGATATGATATATTCAAATAAACATTTGAGAGATTATTAATTATAATAATTGTTGTCCATTTTATTAATTATCCATTAAGTTATTTACTATTAAAAAGTGCATACCAATAACTTCGTAAACACGTTTACACGTACGTAAGTTCAGAATTGATAATAGTCAGTTCTGTACTCTTTCCATTTCGACTACTCAATGAACTTACAAAGGACACAAAGTTTCGAAGTATATAGGTATTTAATACTATAATACTTAAACCGTAAAAAGACTGTATAATAATTTAAATACACATCTTAATAAGATATAATAATAGTAAATATTACCTTAACACTCTAAATACTGATATGATTATTACTTAATAATTTAGATTAAAAGTTTTATAACACTCTAAATACTGATATGATTATTACTTAATAATTTAGATTAAAAGTTTTGAAGTACATATTGCAAAATAATATGTGTTTATAGTAGAACGCAAAAGTGTTTGTAGTATTGTGTCTATTGATCAAAATTTCGAGGTCAGAGACCAATAATATTAAATTAATCATGAATCATGATTAATTTCATGATCAATCATGATTCATGATGTTTATGGTGGATCAACGTTTTGCCGCTATGTAAAAATACTAATCGTTGGCACATGGGGGGTAGTATCAATTGTTTATCCTGAACGGAGCAAGGAAGTTCTACATTTATTTTACAAAGATGTGCGCTTTTTGTCCGTGTCACTTATAGCTCCTAAGGAAATACATCTCCGGTCTCAGGTCGATTTTAGGCCCATTTTTCGTTAGCCCAAGGTGAATAGAATGAATCCATGGTGAATAGAAAATCAAATCACGCGACAATTTTTTTGAACACAAACAACAATAATAGTTCAACAAAACCTAAACTTGTTTTTCTCGTTTTAGCATGGTTTAAAACTATTTTTTTTTTATTCATCTTGGTAGGTACTATTCCATTTTGCGTTTTTTTTTAATTAGTAGAGTCCTTATAGTTTTTTTATTTTAGCGATAAATATAACTTATTTACTTAATTTATTAGTTTTAGTAATTGCAGGCTTTTAGGAATAAGGTTGAGCTTCATAGACCCTAGTTATCGTTTATACGTACAAAAAAAAAAAAAAGTAGTCACTCTAGGTCGCAAGGGTATAGTTTGATGCTGTAAGTCACTGTTTTGGAAGGTTAGAAAGTATGTATATTAAGTTGTATGTTAAATCTGTAGCCATAATTACTTATGAAAATAACGATTCTGAGTGAACATATGAGTGACTCAAATTGAGAGGATGGATAAATAAAGAAATTAGTCACTGAGTTTAGTTTAGTTTATTAATTTAAATAACGTGTGAAAATTTCAAACCATTTGGACCATTACTTAAGTTACTACGTTTTTAGTATCAATTGCACAACAGCGCGTAATTTCATTGTTATAATCAAAATAACACCGTTTATCAATACTTTTTTGTAAGCGTTCGGAATCTATTGGGCGGATTTCTTTAAGAAAGTGTCAGTCCATTCCAATCATTATTGTAGAAGTTATGGCCAAAAATCTAAATCGATTATGTTAAAAACACGTTTGCCATAATCTTTAACGGTTTTTCCTGGATTTTCGCTTAGTTTTTTTGTTGTAATTTTTTAATTTTTTTACGCTTAAATATCTATGACCGACCCCCTCAAAGTACCATTTGTGTCAATATACCTATCGTTAAAGGTACTGCCTTTCAAAATCGGAGCATTATTGAAGAAGTTATCATCCACTATGATGATTACATAGCGGTAAAAAATAAAAAACAAAAAACACACATCGTGGTGATCTAACCAATACATTCTCCGCTTCACTCAGAATCTAAAACTATAGTCTATATCACTCGCGAGACCCAAACGAATTCATAGACGCAGCATTTTGTTGAACGTTGGAGTTGGAGTTGAACGTGCTTAGTTCGAACTACAAGAATATTCTATGAGTTATGACATCTATGTAAATCGTTAAACGGAAAACAAGTAAAAATTGTGAAAATTCACACGAGCCTCTTTACTCTTTAGTGCGTGGGAACGCGTTGAACCAATACACGAGCCGAGCAACGGGCGCGAATGAATTCTTTCAACTCGGATACACGCTGATACCAAAAACCGACCATTTTCTGATAGACAAGAACCGCGCCGAGCCTAACCTAACACTCAAATTTCAATAGGGGTACACATACACAACTTATGCATTTTTAATACTTTTAAATGCATTATATTGTATATTTAAATATTTACTAAGTAAAATTTTTAATATGACTGCTATTGATAATATTATAAACACTAATGAACTGATCAAAATAAACAATTGAAGAATCATCTAGGTGCTTAAAGTTACTTCTTATAAAAATCTACTATAAAAATAACTTTCAAAAAACTTAACACTTTATTATCGATATTATAATATGCGCGGGAAATTTGAATCAACCAATAGAAATCGTTGATTTTTTATAAGTGCCGAAATAATGTACGCTATGTAAATATGCATCCCGGCTCGAACACGCAACGCCGCAATCAACGGTGTGGAACTGGGGGAGGGTCGCCATTGAGCCCGAACATTCTCGAATATTCTCTGGCCGTAACGATAAAAAAAAGCCGGAATCACACTAGGTCGCGTGGGTAATTTGATGCTGTGGGTCACTGTTTTGGAAGGTTTGTACAGAAGTTGCATACTAAAATATGTAAGCAATTAAAGTAACGAAAATAATGATTCTGATTGAGCTCAGTTAAACTATAAAAAAAAATTGTGCCGTAACGTTAAAATATATATTGGTCTATTATTTTGGGCGCTAGAATTAAAAGTAGGTAGTGAAAACAGTTAAAAATTTTTTAGAATCTTAATTTTATCATCATAAAAAAATAATTTTAAAATTAATACCAAAAAGACCAAACGAATAAAATCAAATACCACGGAGTAATTAAATGTTCTATTTTTAGAATTTTCCTAAAAGTCGGAATCACTCTACAACAGTGCGTAATTTTATAGTCATAATCAAAATAACACCATTTTTCAATACTTTTTTTCATACGCTTTCAGAATCTACAAGACGGATTTTTTTGAAGTATTGGTATTCAGATACCAAATCTTGTTTTACATAACATATATAATTTTCAAATTTTACATAAGAAATTTGTGCGAGTTACGAATTTTTTCTCAAAAATAAATCATAGATGACTAATTAAATATAAAAATTGTGACTACGAATTCACAAAATTTTTTAATAACATATGTATTTATATGTTTGGAACCTCGTATTAAATGTTAAAACTTTTTGTCAATAATTAAATTTTTTATCAAAAAAAAAATTAACATTTTCGAAAATTTCAGAGTTACCTACACAAAAACGTCAACACAAACCTGAAAATTTTAAACTTTTTGCAGTAAAATTCTCAATTTTTTTTTGGTTTTTAGGGTATAACTCAAAAAGCATGCCAAATTTAAAGAAAACACTGGAACCAATCGTCGCAAAGTGTGCCACCGGAGTTCATAAACTAACCAGAAAAGTTTAGTATAATGTCTTTAAAAATCTGAGCATATTCTTTCTACCCAAAAAAGTGTTCATCAGGGACTAAAATTGTGTGTAAAACGACACACTTTGTGAAATACGAAATGTTAAGTGTACGAAATAAAAAATATAAAAAATTGTGTAATGGCCCATGGTACAAAAGAACTGTAAAATATTTCCTTATTTTATTTTTAATTTAAACAGTTTTATAAACTTATTGCAAAAGTATTAAAACTATTTGCATTTATCAATGATTTACTTTGATATTCGATAAACGTTTTGCTTTATGGAAAATTCTTAGAATGACTAATACGATTTTTAGGTACCTAGTCGAAATACGGATAAAATTTAAAAAGATTTTTTAAATTGTAAACTACCCGTTTTAATACTGTCGAAAGTTTTAAGTGTTAGGTTAACTTCAGAAGTTTTTAGATGATTTATTGCAAAAAATAAAACTAAACAACAAAACTAATTTTGAACGGTTTTCAATTATTTTTTGTTTCAAAAATGTTTAGTCAGAACTAAAAAACTAAGCGAAATTTTAAAAAAAAGTTTCATTTAGTAATAGTTTTTTGAGTACTATTTAAGCCCACTTTTCAATTTATGGCACCACTTTTGTGAAAATTTCATGATTTTTACCACCCTTCCGGCTGATCACAGGGAACAATTTTCATTTTATAAATTTCTAAGTCCAAAAAGACCGTTGATAATAAACGATTTTCAATATTAAATGTGTAATACAAAAAAATAAATATTTTACATAACAAAAACAAGTACATTCTTCGCTGCGCTCAGTCTAAAAACAAACAGAGAACGTTCGAGAATATTCTATGTAAACCGTTACGCGGCTCGAATACGCCACGCCCCAACGGTGGCATTATTGTGTGATGGGCGAGAGTCGCCGCGGTTCTCGAACATTCTCTGACAAACGATTAATTTGTATCCACATTTAAACGACTGAAAAACAAAACAATTTGATTTAACTAATCCTTATAGGCCATGGGTATATAATATTATAATATGATTCTCCTATAATAAACGTTTATGGTCAAAAAAAATCAAAAACGGTTAACACAAATTTGGTTTTTGGACGTTTTTGAATTTTAATTTTTTCGTCACGTTATTTCTGGCTGTAACATCTCCAAAACATTTTCAAACCTATTGAAATGTTCACACTTGATTGAAAAAGTTTAAACGTCGTTTTTAACAGTTTCAATCAGTTTTAAGTATGTTATATAAATATAGAATTTACAAATTTTAAATATTATACAGAATACAGAATATACGGAATCGAAATATATTAACATAAGCATCAAAAAATATTTGTCTAAGCGTTAATCACTGACCAGTACAAATTTTATGCATGACATATGTTTTATATGCATAATTGTTACGTTTCGATGATTTAATTACCCGTTGATTATTTATTTTTTACGCGTCGTTCCTCCAAAAGTGATTCAAAATAACTGATCGATCACTTTTGAGCTAAATACAGGACTTAAATGTATAAAATTTGTTTAGAAATTTAGTATAAAACGTCAATCTATACCTACCATCACAGCTGTGACTCTCGGTAAAGACGCGTATTCAGGCTATTCAGGCAAAAAGGGTTTAAAAATTTACAAAACATAAAATTCTATCTCAGGGGCACCACAAAAATAACATTCATAGAGCGCCAAAAACGTCTCCGTGCACCACCCAAAACCACGATTTGCTGCACCAGTCGGATTAGGTACTGTACAATATTATTATAGTTTGTACGCTATAGTCGTTCGTTCAACAAATAACGCAAACATTTTTCTGAGAAGCTATTGATTAAAAATGGAAATTTTCGACGATTTCAGATCAATATTTTTTACTCTATTTAACCTGCGTTTTACTAGTTTTTCAATCTTAATAGAAGTTACGAATCTTACAATCAAATATTTTAATCGATCTTTTTTTTTAACACTTATGCCTATTACTTTTCGCCGTTTTTTCTAAATGTTGTTTTTTTATACAAATAAAACGTTTTTCAATATTGATAATTTTGAAAAATCCAGTGGTATAATCACAGAATAGATTAAATGGTATAATGCACTGTAACGACAGGAGACCTATAAATGCCCGTCCAATTGTTTTTGTTTCGAATTAAGTCCATAACATAGTATAATTAAAAACTTTGTAGAAATAATGAAACCTGTACGTGCGATGACTCAAAAACAGTTTACGTTGGAGTTACGGTCAAACACATCGCTTGTATTTAAAATAAACACGAAATAAGAATATATATTATAGACTATATTATTATAGGGAACGTTTCGAGAAAATTCTAAACCTTTACAGAATATTAAAGCAAAACAGCGCCGGGAATCGTGACCGCGGGCGTGTAGGAGAAGGGAGGAGCTACAGTACTGACTACTACTGAGCGTAGCGCCCGACGAAACATGCCGAACGTTCTCGAACATTCTCAATGCTGAATAGTACGCGCAACAGTGCCGCGACCAATGCGCGGTGTGTGGGGGAAGGGAGCTGCAGTATTGCTTCGCGTCCGAC